>CM069916.1:14852059-15167059 GCA_036172215.1 Camellia granthamiana
ATGAAAATTCTGTAAAATGAAAAATCTTGAAACTTGTGCATACTTGGGTGCCGGTTCCCTCGGACGTAGTTCCGTAAAATGGCAAGAAAATTGAAGTGTTGATATATGAGTTGTAGTATCATTTTGTTTAAACTGTTTGGATAACATTGGACTATGTCAATGAATCGATTTGAATAAATAGTGGAAAGGGAATTGTATATGGTGTAAACGTTGATATGTTACAAAGGTGATGTATATGGTTTACTAGTGTTAAACATTTATCAGATGCTAATGTTTTAGTTAACTCTCATATCTGGTTTAGCATATCTCTACTGGACTTTGGCTGACCCTATTTGGGACACCATTTTCAGGTACATGTGATATGCCGCCTCCAAGGACATAGCTTGGGAGGTTTAGGGGTGAAAGACTTCTTTTTGCTATTATCTTTTTGTGTTACATGTAATTCAAGCCAAGGGCTTTATATGTAAAAGAGTTAGAACTCTTCTTCTGTGTAACCAAGTATGGACTTCGGAGGTTGTAAGCCGTTAGGCATCTATTCTTGTTGTCAAGCATGTAATATCTTTTGTATGGAAAACTCTGATGTATGGAATATAATACTTCTTCTATATTCTATGGACTTTATGAATGAATATGTTATGTCTTATTTTGAGGTCGTTACATTTACACTAGGAGGTCAACCCCCCAGTTGACCCCTCAGTCGACCACCTCTTTGTTTTCTCAGTAAAAAAAAAAAAAAGGGGGAAAGAGAGAAAGATCAGAACCAGGTTTTTCATTTTTTTGCATTGACTGGTCGACCGGCCGGTCGTCCGCCCAGTCGACCGATAGTTTAATAAAAAGCAAAATTTCTCCATTAGAGCAGGCGATATCAAATAGAGGAAATCATTTTTTTTTTTTTTTTTTACTCAGATTTGATAAAAAATCTGATGAGCCATTGGAGATGCTCGTAGTAACCTAACAGATGCCAAGTAGGTAGATCAAGTACTACTAGGAGCACATCCTCCTTATTGTCCCTTTGCTAAGAGGAAATGTAGCATTGCCCTTAAATTGAGACAACTCTTCCTAAAAGTTGGTTAATGTTTTAAACATGGTCCGCTAAACATAATGATATGTCTCTTTGTTCTTTGTGCTGTTTATTCTAATTTTATATTTCTATTATGGTTTCAATATATTAGTCTTCGCAGGACATAGTATTAGAATAATATTTTCTAATTTTATGTTTCTATTATGGTTTCAGGACATAGCATTTGAACAATCAAGCCTACCCTCATAATTAATTTATATTGCCAATGGGTTTAGTGGCAGAACCAATATTTTGGCTTAGGGGCAACATTAAGCAAAAACCTAAGTTTATATTGCCAATGGGTATAGTGCTAGAAACAATTTTTTGGCTTGACAAAGTTTTGTCTAGTTTTACAGGCTTATTCATGACCCAATTGTGTAGTTATGGATTATAATTTACAAATATCACATCTCTATCCTTACAATTAATTTTACATTTCATCAATTAACTGGTTTAAGGATTCCCAATGACAGAGAATATATTAGGGAAACTGCGTACGTATTAATTTGCTTCTTTCTTTTTCTTTCTTGGAAGTTTTCTATTTGATTATCAACTGCAACCATCTGATTGGTGGTTTGATTGGATGAGGGTGGGTGATGATTTGGCTATAATGTCTTCTTACCATCTAATTCTTGCACAAACTATAATGTCTCTCTTAATGTTTATGTTTGTGATTAGGTAATGACTTTCAATTTATGTATTTAATCAATTAATGATTGGTGTGTTTAGAAGTAAAAGAAGAATCGAATCTCTTTATCCTTTTGTTAATTGTTAATATGATAATGAAAGAGTTGTTTTCATTTGAAAATTTTGACTTTATTCACCCTTGATTGTTTAATGTTAGTTTGATTTTTATTTTAAGTTAAAGTTTTTTTACACAACGTGCATGGTTTTTGTAGGGAATGTTTTAAATTACAACTTTGAGCACTTAAGTACGATCTCTTCAATCATTATAGTTTTTTATCTTATTGAGGTGGTGGTAATTTTCACTTTATGGTTAAGCCTTCTAATTGTTGAATTTACAAAAGCATTCTAATCATTTCATTGGACACTACCTAATAAATTGTAATATAAAAATTTATTACACATATAATTGTTCGATCTCTTCTCATCACCAACATTAATTGTTCGATCTCATGTAATTGATTTTTTTTATATTTTTTTTGTTTATTTTTTTGTGTGTGTGAATCCTTGGCACTTGATTAGAGTGATATATTTTGACTTTGATTTTTAAATTTGTTTTTTCCTTCAAATTTCAGGTGTATAAAAGTGGCAATTGTCCATGATATTGCAGAAGGTAACATCTTTGTATTTAGATTTGTTATTGGGTTTCTTTTGTTATGATGAGTATATTGAAGAAAAACAATGATAGTGAGAATTTTGAGTAAATTGTTGTATAATGATTAATTAGGTAAAGCTTTTTGTCATGAGCTGCCTGTAATGGGATTCAAAATTAGATGTAATTTTTTATTTTCATTTGTTTTCATGTATTATCTAAATTGTTAAATTCTTCGTGCTAAATTGAAAAAAGAAAAAAAAAAGTTATACTTAGCAATTCATATTCTTTTTTTTTTTTCCCGATACAATTCATATTCATATTTCATTAAGCAGCAACATGTGAACTCACAAGTCATGATATACACTAATCAAGAGACTTGAGAACTAAATTGAAAGGTGCTTGATCATATGTATCAAGAAGGGTTATATTGAATTATTTTTTATTTTTTTTATTTTTTTATGTTCAATTCTTGTTAATTCGCAGTTATTGGTTTCTCTATTTCTCGAAGGTATTTTGATGTGATTTTTCTTGTTATGATTTCTTTTAATTATTTTTTAAAGTGAAATCAAGCATTGGTGTGATTTTGTTGCAGATGACTAATCCACCTTAGAAATGTTGGGATTGTGTTGTTTTTCTATGTGTGTTGATGATTGGCTCTTTCATCTGAAACTGAATGATTATTAATCTTTTTTTTTTTTTTCTTAAAGCTAGAATGATTACTCTTTTGTACCAAAATGTTCATTCACCATTTCTTGAAGCTTTGAAATTTGATAAAATGAAAAGGTTACCCAGTTATTATACTAATTTAGACACATTCTTTTATTGAAAGTCGTCACATTCTAACTCACTATACATGTGTTATTTTGACAGGAATATCTTTGCTTATGTTGTACACAACATTTTTAAATTATAAATTGGCTATTTCGACTTTAATTATGAAGTTTGTCAAAATTGTAATTTCCTATTTCGACTTATGTGTGAAGCTTAATATTGCAATGAAATTGTTGTCATTTTGAACTAATTCATTACAATTGATTTTTGTAGCAGTGAAATTATTATCATTTTGAATTGATTTATTTTAATTAATTTTGTAAAGTATGTCATACTAACATTATTTACACAGTGCCCGAAGGCATGCACTAGTACAATAATATTTCTAAAATAAAAATGCATAATAGTATTAAATATTTAATATGGTATTTTCCTTTATTGAAACTACATTCCTTATAAATAAAAAAAATAAAAAAATAATAATATTTCCAAAATAAAAATACATACTAATAATATTAAATATTTAATATGGTATTTTCCTTTATTGAAACTACATTCCTTATAGCGATCCCGGGTTTTACCCCTTGTTGTACAGTGATCCGGACTAGGTTCCGTAGATGTTAGCAGTTGTTTAAACCTTGTTTACATCCTTTCATACTTTGCATTTGAGTTTTAGGATGTGTTGGGCAGGTTTGTTACAGGTCGGTTGAACTTAGAACCAAAGGTAGTTGCCCAGATTTTGGCCTGTCCGCTCGAGCGGAGCTTTTGACGCTCGAGCGGGGTCTTTGTTGTAGCTTCTCCGCTCGAGCGGGGGGGTTTTGGCGCTCGAACGGGAAAATCACCCTTCCAGTATTTTACTTTGCAGTGTTGTCCGCTCGAGCGGGGGTTTGGCCGCTTGAGCGGGAGGTTGTGTGTGACGCTCGAGCAGGGAGTTAGGCGCTCGAGCGGGGGACCTGTCTGCAAAAGTTCTGTGAGTGTGCATACGCCGCTCGAGCGGGGGATTGGCCGCTCGAGCGGGAATCTGTGAGTGCCGCTTGAGCGGGGGTTTGGACGCTCGAGCGGGGCGACTAGGTTAAAGCTCCGAGTTTTGACTTTTTGGAATCACTTTTTCACATCTCTTCTCTCTCTTACTTTTCCAAAAACACCATTGTTGAGTTTCTCACTCTAGAGCTCTACCTTCTCTCTAGGTATTGATCTAGTAGGAGTGATTTCCTCACCTTTGGCCTTCACAAAAAAGTTGTTGATCGTCGAGGACTACCTTTTGATCCAAAAAGTTTGTGATTTGGAGCATTTTCTTTTTCTTCATTTTCTTGGTTGGAGCTCAAACTTTGAGGTAGGGATATCCTACTCTTTCTTATGGATTTTGTCTTGAAATTTTAGCATTTTGATATGTTGGGTGTTGTTGGGTAGTTTTGAGGAAATTTGGGCCTTTTGTGTAATTTTACAAAAGTTGGGGTTTTGTTTATAATAAGCCTAAATGCAAGTTTGGCATAGAAAGATGAGATAGATGATGGATTATGGATAAAAACGGAACCTTAGGGTTGTCTTGTTAATTATGGGATCTTGCCCTAATTGTTTTAATTAATTAATGTATATAATTAATTAAAGGAAATGAGGAATTGCATTGGGAATGTTGAAATTTGGATGGGATTAAAGGGTGTAGTTGAATTATTTATCACTCACCAAATTGAAATGTTGATATATTATCCATTTTGTGCATTTATTTCCTGTTTTGAAATAACTGCTTTGGGCTATCGGTGGAGGATAGTCTTGATTGTTGTAGACAATGCATGATGATTAGGCAAACGAAAACTAATCAATGGAATGTGTCATGGAACTTGACGGCTGTTAGAATACATTAACTTTATGTATTGGTTGATTGTGTATAGAACCTATGTGTTTATATGCATTATGTGTAGAGGAGGAAATGGGGGATGTACTCCGCGGTTTAGGGGAAGATGGGGGATGTACCTCTAAACCGGAGAGCGTTGGGAGGAGATGGGGGATGAACTCCGTAGATACAGCTCATATGCTTGTCTAGAGAAGTGTAGATATAGCTCATATGCTTGTCTAGAGAAGTGCAGATATAGCTTATATGCCTATCTTTGGTTGTATGATATAGTTCTTATACTTATCTGTTGAGATGTTGATATAGCTAATATGCTTATCTGTTGAGATGTTGATTTAGCTAGTGTGCTATTCTATTGATATGTATTGATTTAGCTAGTATGCTTATCTACCGAAAATGGGAAAATGAAAAGTAACATGGACTTGTATGTCATGTAATTGTAAGGTGATATAAGTGGATGTATCTGTGTTGGCCATCCATCAACTGCTAATCTTTTAGTCATTGTTCATAGCTGGTTTACTGTATTTCTACTGGGCTGTGGCTCACCCTATGTGGGAACATCATTTTCAGGTACAGGTAGCATGCCACCTCCAAGGACATAGCTTGGGAGGCTTGAGGCGGATGGATTTTTGTTGTCTATCTTCTTTTGATGTATTACATGTAGATTCAAGCCAAGGGCTTAACGTGTAACTGAGCTAGTGCTCTCTTTTTGTAACCAAGTGTTAACTTGGAAAGTTGTAAGCCTGTAGGGCATTTGCTTTTGTTGTTAACATGTAATACCTTTTGTAATCAAATACTCTGATGAATAGAAGAATGTTGGACTTTTGTATATCAATGCATGTCTATATTGATGGGTTTTATGTTATATTTTGAGGGCGTTACAACTTGGTATCAGAGCGTACCGGGTTCGAATACTTTGGGTACGTGGGAAGTGATTAGGATCACAATGGGTTTGTCTCGCTTGATAGAGACTTAGATGTAGAATCATATGCTATGTGTTTAAATTGATAACATGCCTATGTGACTATGTAGGTATGGGATTTAATTTCTAGGATGTTGATTGGATCCTTGGGTTTCTGTGAGTCTTGTTGGAAAAGCACTTGATCAATGTTGTTTATAACCGGAGCTCTAGTAACGCCTCGGGACTGTCATTATCCGGAAATGAAATTCGTAAGTGCTTATGTGTTTATGTGCTTACGTGGAGTGAATTACAGTTGTCCATGCATTAGGACGTGAGTGTTTAGTTTCGGTACATTTATGAATGTGCTAATGTTCTTCGTTTCCTTTATTAGGATGTCAGGACGAGGAAGAGGTGGTAGGTGTGGTAGGCCTAGGAGGCAGGAAGTGCCTATACCGGATGAGATACCGGCAGTTCAGGAGGGAGTTGGTCAGGCCAATGTGGCCGAGCCAGCGAGTCAGCAAGCTATGAGTGCTTTGGCCCGAGAGATAGCAGGAGCTTTGGGTATTCTCAGAGCAGGAAATCAGGTTGCTGAGGCAGGGCCTTCTTTCTTGAAGAGGGAGTTCTTCCGGTCTAACCCAGACGAATTTATTGGGGATCCAAAAGAGCCACTGAAGGCAGACGAGTGGTTGGAACAAATGAGTAAGACGTTCGAGATGCTTGGCATCGAGGACGAGGCACTGAAAGTGACCTTGGCATCCTTCCAGCTGAAGGGAGATGCGGGTCAATGGTGGAAGTACGAGAAGGTTCGTGTTGGTGGTGCATGGGAGGCATTTGTAAATGCTTTCCAAGAGAGGTTTTTATCTTCAGCTGCTAGGGAGAAGCTGAGGGATCAGTTTTGCCAGCTTAATCAGCAGGGTTTGTCTGTGGCCGAGTTTGAGGCTACATTTACTAGCTTGTCCAGGTTTGCACCTGAACTCGTGGCGTCCAAGGAACGCCGTTGCTATGAGTTTGAGCGGAAGTTGAGGCGTGGCCTCAAGTTGAGGGTTGGTGGATCTTTCATTCGAGAGTATAGACACCTGGTGGATGCTGCAGCTCATATGGAGCTCTTGATGCAAGAGGAGGATGAGGAGAAGAATAGAGGTTCCAAGAGGAGCCAAGATGGCCAGGGTGATGGCAGGAGACAGAAGGGTTATAACCCTCAGCAGTCTCAGGGTGGTGTGGCTAGATCGACCTTTCCAGTGCCGAGTGCAGGCTCGGGGAGAGGCAATCAGGGAGAGTTCACCTGTTACAAGTGTGGTCAGTTGGGCCACAAGGCTTCGGTTTTCCCACAGAAGGGCGGAGGTCAGAGAGCGGCTTCTTCTTCAGCTAGGCCGCAGAGTCAGAGTTTGGGGAGGGGGCAGCCCTTGTCTTGTTATCAGTGTGGACAGCCTGGGCACCTGAAGAGGTTTTGCCCACAGTTGAGTGCCACTTCAGGGGCGTCTGGTTCTAGGCAGACGCAGAGTCATCAGCCAGCTCAGTTTGTGCAGGCCTCGAGGGCCAATCCGGGAGCTTCGTCTTCCCAGTCTGTGCAGCAGTCGTATGCTCCTAGAGGTGAGCAGGTGGATCAGGGGCCTACAGGGCGCATGTATGCTGTTACCGCGCAGGATCTAGTACCGGCTCCATCAGTAGTGAGAGGTACCTTTTTGTTTTGCAACTCGGTTGCTAGTGTATTGATTGATACGGGTGCGTCTCATTCTTTTGTATCTGCTGCATTTGCATCTGTGTTGGAGTTGGAGTTGGCACTATTAGTATCTCCTATTTGTGTTGTGTCACCTGTTGGGGGTGAGTTGATCTTGAAACACGGATGTAGAGGTTGTGATATAGAGGTCGCCAACCATAGGCTTCCGTTTCCTTTTGTAGTTATGCCCATGAAGGACTTTGATGTTATTTTGGGTATGGACTGGTTATCGTCATACCGGGCAGTTATTGATTGGTACCGCCAGAGGGTCACTTGTTGTACCGTGAGCGGGGAGTGTTTCCATTTCTTGGGGGACCGGGTTGGTAGTGTTTTGCCACCGGGGTATGATCCGTGAGGGCGGAGTGAGCTTAGTGGTCTACTTGCTAACTTTATGAGTAGTGAGGGTGACGAGACCCAGATTGTGTTGCCGAGGGTGGTTTGTGAGTATTCGGATGTTTTTCCCGAGGATCTTGTTGATTTGCCACCTCATTGAGAGATAGAGTTCTCTATTGATTTAGTACCCGGCACGGCGCTGATTTCTATGGCACCTTATCGTTTTGCCCCAGCAGAGTTGGTTGAGTTGAAAGTTCAGCTCCAGGAATTGCTAGATAAGGGCTTTGTACGCCCTAGTGCTTCGCCATGGGGAGCACCGGCCCTCTTTGCTAAAAAGAAAGATGGTGCCTTGAGATTGTGTATCGACTACCGAAAGTTGAATCGGGCTACGGTTAAGAATAAGTACCCTATGCCCCGTATAGATGATCTATTTGACCAGTTGAAGGGCTCCCGTTGTTTCTCTAAGATAGACTTGAGATCGGGTTACCACCAGTTGAGGGTCAGGGAGGAAGATATTCCAAAGACGGCATTCCGTACGCAGTATGGCCATTATGAGTTTTTGGTGATGCCATTTGGGCTTACCAACGCACCGGCAGTCTTTATGGACTTGATGAACCGGATTTTCCGGGAATTCTTGGATCGTTTTGTAGTCATTTTCGTGGACGACATTCTGATTTATTCACCTTCTGAGGAGGAGCACGAGGAACACTTGAGAGTGGTGCTTGAGTTGCTTAGAACCCATAGGCTGTATGCCAAGTTTGGGAAGTGTGAGTTCTGGCTAAGAGAAGTCAAGTTCTTAGGCCATGTGGTATCCGAGGAAGGGGTGTCTGTTGATACATCCAAGACTGAGGCAGTGCAAGATTGGGCACAGCCTACGAGTGTGTTTGAGATCCGCAGTTTTCTGGGATTAGCTGGGTATTACCGTTGGTTTGTGAAGGATTTCTCCAAGTTAGCTTCACCGTTGACTAGACTGACTCGGAAGGGAGTCAAGTTTGTATGGAGTGAAACTTGTGAAAAGTCGTTCCAAGAGCTGAAAGTTAGATTGACCACCGCTCCAGTTTTGATTATTCCGGAGAGAGGGTTGGGTTATGCAGTTTATTGTGATGCCTCACGAGAGGGTTTGGGTTGTGTGTTGATGCAAGAGGGGAAAGTGGTAGCTCATGGCTCACGTCAGTTGAAAATTCACGAGAAGAATTACCCTACACATGACCTAGAGTTAGCAGCAGTGATCTTTGCCTTGAAAATCTGGAGGCACTACCTTTATGGTGAGAGATTTAAGGTGTTCTCGGATCATAAGAGTCTAAAGTATCTGTTTACACAGAAGGACTTGAATTTGAGGCAGAGGAGGTGGATGGAGTTTATCGAGGATTACGACTTTGAGTTACATTATCATCCGGGGAAGGCCAATGTTGTGGCCGATGCCCTTAGCAGGAAATCCATAGGTGATGTAGCTTGTATAGCCATCCGGGAATGGGAGATGTTGGGGGCACTTGGCGAGTTTGATTTGCTTCTGGGCGAATCCGTTGAGGCTGCGGCCTTGTTTTCTGTTGTTGCGCAGCCTACACTTGTGACTCGAGTGTTAGAGGCACAGAGAGGTTACCTTGAGGTAGAATCCCTCCGAGAAAAGATCTCCAGTGGGAAGGTTGAGAAGGGTTTGACGGTGTATCCCGACCTGAGTGTGAGATACCGAGACCGTTTGTTTGTGCTGGAGTCCTGCCGAGAGGAGGTACTCCAAGAGTTTCATCATTCGCGCCTTGCGGTGCATCCGGGAGGTACTAAGATGTACCAGGACTTAGGTCGCCAGTTTTGGTGGCGGGGTATGAAGAGAGATGTGGCAGTTTTCGTGTCTAAGTGCCTTACTTGTCAGCAAGTGAAAGCCGAACATCAGAGGCCAGCGGGTTTGTTACAACCCCTGCCTATTGCCGAGTGGAAGTGGGAGCATGTCACTATGGACTTCGTTGTAGGTCTTCCGAGGACTCAGCGGGGTAGTGATGCTATTTGGGTGGTTGTAGACCGGTTGACTAAGTCGGCGCACTTCATTCCGGTGCGCGTGAGAGATTCGTTAGATCATCTTGCCGACTTGTACATTCAGGACATAGTGAGATTGCATGGGGTCCCAGTGACGATCGTCTCAGATAGAGACCCTCATTTTACTGCCAGGTTGTGGCAGAGTTTGCAGAGTGCCTTGGGTACTAAGTTGACCTTTAGTACAGCTTATCATCCTCAGACTGACGGGCAGTCCGAGCGTACTATTCAGATCCTTGAGGATATGCTTTGGGGTTGTGTCCTGGACTTTAGTGGGACGTAGGAGAGGCACTTGCCCTTGGTGGAGTTTGCCTACAACAACAGTTTCAGTCTAGCATCGGTATGGCATCGTTTGAGGCCTTGTATGGCCGACCGTGTAGGTCTCCAGTTTGTTGGACCGAGGTGGGTGATGCACCCTTGTTGGGTCCGGAGTTGGTTAGAGAGACGACGGAGAAAGTTGAGCTTATCCGTAGGAGGCTTGTTACAGCCCAGAGTTGCCAAAAGAGTTATGCCGACCGTAGGAGGAGGCCTTTGGCGTTTGAGGTAGGTGATCATGTTTTCTTGAAGATATCACCTAGGCGAGGTTTGATGAGGTTTGGGAAGAGAGGGAAGTTAACCCCTCGGTTTATCGGTCCCTTTGAGATCCTTGAGAGGATTAGGGAGGTTGTTTATCGCTTGGCTTTGCCGCCGCAGTTGTCCGGAGTGCATGACGTGTTTCATGTGAGTATGCTTCAGAAGTATGAGCCGGATCCATCCCGCGTGTTAGATTGGACCGACTTAGAGGTAGATGAGGATGCCTCGTATGAGGAGAGACCGGTTCGGGTCTTGGATAGGCGGGATCAAGTCCTGCGTGGCAAGACCATCCCTTTAGCGAAGGTTTTGTGGAAACATCACGGGGTGGAGGAGGCCACTTGGGAACGTGAGTTGAAAGTCCGCGAGAAATATCCGGACTTGTTTGATGGTGTGTAATCATGCATTGAAATTTTGTTGTAAAATTGGACCTAAAGAGTATTGAGCATACCTTAGGTTGTAAGGCATGGTATATGTTTTGGTTTATGGAGGTGTATTTTGAAACTTTCCCTATTATGAAAGTTTAATGTAACATTGTATATGTTGAATGTATTGTAGAACTGGAAATGTATCATGAATATTGATTATGATATGAAACTGTGAACCATGTATATTGGAAATGGAAGAGGAATGCATGTTAGAGATGCACTTGTATTATATTTTGTGAAATGCCTCTTGATAAGAGATGGAATGACAGGTAATGGGTCGAGTTGTTGAATGTTGTAGTATAACATTGTTTAAAATGGAGGAAAACTTGTTTTTGAAAACATGCACTTAATTTCGGGGACAAAATTCTTTAAGGGGGGGAGGTTATAGCGATCCTGGGTTTTACCCCTTGTTGTACAGTGATCCGGACTAGGTTTTGTAGATGTTAGCAGTTGTTTAAACCTTGTTTACATCCTTTCATACTTTGCATTTAAGTTTTAGGATGTGTTGGGCAGGTTTGTTACAGGTCGGTTGAACTTAGAACCAAAGGTAGTTGCCCAGATTTTGGCCTGTCCACTCGAGCGAAGCTTTTGACGCTCGAGCGGGGTCTTTGTTGTAGCTTCTCCGCTCGAGCGGGGGGGTTTTGGCGCTCGAGCAGGAAAATCACCCTTCCAGTATTTTCCTCTGCAGTGTTGTCCGCTCGAGCGGGGGTTTGGCCGCTCGAGCGGGAGGTTGTGTGTGACGCTCGAGCGGGGAGTTGGGCGCTCGAGCGGGGGACCTCTCTGCAAAAGTTCTGTGAGTGTGCATACGCCGCTTGAGCGGGGGATTGGCCGCTCGAGCGGGAATCTGTGAGTGCCGCTCGAGCGGGGGTTTGGACGCTCGAGCGGGGCGACTGGGTTAAAGCTCCGAGTTTTGACTTTTTGGAATCACTTTTTCACATCTCTTCTCTCTCTTACTTTTCCAAAAACACCATTGTTGAGCTTCTCACTCTAGAGCTCTACCTTCTCTCTAGGTATTGATCTAGTAGGAGTGATTTCCTCACCTTTGGCCTTTACAAAAAAGTTGTTGATCGTCGAGGGCTACCTTTTGATCCGAAAGGTTTGTGATTTGGAGCATTTTCTTTTTCTTCATCCTCTTGGTTAGAGCTCAAACTTTGAGGTAGGGATATCCTACTCTTTCTTATGGATTTTGTCTTTAAATTTTAGCATTTTGATATATTGGGTGTTGTTGGGTAGTTTTGAGGAAATTTGGGCCTTTTGTGTAATTTTACAAAAGTTGGGGTTTTGTTTATAATAAGCCTAAATGCAAGTTTGGCATAGAAAGATGAGATAGATGATGGATTATGGATAAAAACGGAACCTTAGGGTTGTCTTGTTAATTATGGGATCTTGCCCTAATTGTTTTAATTAATTAATGTACATAATTAATTAAAGGAAATGAGGAATTGCATTGGGAATGTTGAAATTTGGAATGGATGGGATTAAAGGGTGTAGTTGAATTATTTATCACTCACCAAATTGAAATGTTGATATATTATCCATTTTGTGCATTTATTTCATGTTTAGAAATAACTGCTTTGGACTATCGATGGAGGATAGTCTTGATTGTTGTAGACAATGCATGATGATTAGGCAAACGAAAACTAATCAATGGAATGTGTCATGGAACTTGACGGCTGTTAGAATACATTAACTTTATGTATTGGTTGATTGTGTATAGAACCTATGTGTTTATATGCATTATGTGTAGAGGAGGAGATGGGGGATGTACTCCGCGGTTTAGGGGAAGATGGGGGATGTACCTCTAAACCGGATAGCGTTGGGAGGAGATGAGGGATGAACTCCGTAGATACAGCTCATATGCTTGTCTAGAGAAGTGTAGATACAGCTCATATGCTTATCTTTGGTTGTATGATATAGTTCTTATACTTATCTGTTGAGATGTTGATATAGCTAATATGCTTATCTGTTGAGATGTTGATTTAGCTAGTGTGCTATTCTGTTGATATGTATTGATTTAGCTAGTATGCTTATCTACCGAAAATGGGAAAATGAAAAGTAACATGGACTTGTATGTCATGTAATTGTAAGGTGATATAAGTGGATGTATCTGTGTTGGCCATCCATCAACTGCTAATCTTTTAGTCATTGTTCATAGCTGGTTTACTGTATTTCTACTGGGCTGTGGCTCACCCTTTATGGGAACATCATTTTCAGGTACAGGTAGCATGCCACCTCCAAGGACATAGCTTGGGAGGCTTGAGGCGGATGGATTTTTGTTATCTATCTTCTTTTGATGTATTACATGTAGATTCAAGCCAAGGGCTTAACGTGTAACTGAGCTAGTGCTCTCTTTTTGTAACCAAGTGTTAACTTGGAAAGCTGTAAGCCTGTAGGGCATTTGCTTTTGTTGTTAACATGTAATACCTTTTGTAATTAAATACTCTGATGAATAGAAGAATGTTGGACTTTTGTATATCAATGCATGTCTATATTGATGGGTTTTATGTTATATTTTGAGGGCGTTACATTCCTTATATTATATACAATAATATTTCCAAAATAAAAATACATACTAATAATATTAAATATTTAATATGGTATTTTCCTTTATTGAAACTACATTCCTTATAATATACAATATTTCCAAGATAAAAATACATACTAATAATATTAAATATTTAATATGGTATTTTCCTTTATTGAAACTACATTCCTTGGAATATAAAATAATATTTCCAACATAAAAATTCATACTAAAAATATTAAATATTTAATATGGTGTTTTCCTTTATTGAAACTACATTCCTTGCAATATACAATAATATTTCCAAGATAAAAATACATACTAATAATATTAAATATTTAATATGGTATTTTCCTTTATTGAAACTACATTCCTTAAAATATACAATAATATTTCCAAGATAAAAATACATACTGATAATATTAAATATTTAATATGGTATTTTCCTTTATTGAAACTACATTCCTTGGAATATAAAACAATATTTCCAACATAAAAATTCATACTAATAATATTAAATATTTAATATGGTGTTTTCCTTTATTGAAACTACATTCCTCGCAATATACAATAATATTTCCAAAATAAAAATACATACTAATAATATTAAATATTTAATATGGTATTTTGCTTTATTGAAACGACATTCCCTGTAATATACAATAATATTTCCAAGATAAAAATACATACTGATAATATTAAATATTTAATATGGTATTTTCCTTTATTGAAACTACATTCCTTGGAATATAAAATAATATTTCCAACATAAAAATTCATACTAATAATATTAAATATTTAATATGGTGTTTTCCTTTATTGAAACTACATTCCTTGCAATATACAATAATATTTCCAAAATAAAAATATATACTAATAATATTAAATATTTAATATGGTATTTTCCTTTATTGAGACTACATTCCTTGTAATATACAATAATATTTCCAAGATAAAAATACATACTAATAATATTAAATATTTAATATGGTATTTTCCTTTATTGAAACTACATTCCATAAAATATACAATAATATTTCCAAGATAAAAATACATACTAATAATATTAAATATTTAATATGGTATTTTCCTTTATTGAAACTACATTCCTTATAATATACAAAAATATTTCCAAGATAAAAATACATGTTAATAATATTAAATATTTAATATGGTATTTTCCTTTATTGAAACTACATTCCTTATAATATACAATAATATTTCCAAGATTAAAATACATACTAATAATATTAAATATTTAATATGGTATTTTCCTTTATATACATTCCTTAAAATATACAATAATATTTCCAAGAAAAAAATACATACTAATAATATTAAATATTTAATATGGTATTTTCCTTTATTGAAACTACATTCCTTATGATATAAAATAATATTTTCAAAATAAAAATACATAACAATATTAAATATTTAATATGGTATTTTCCTTTATTGAAACTACATTTCTTATAATATACAATTATATTCCCAAAATAAAAATACATGATAATATTAATCCGTACAATAATATTCCTTCAAATATTATTTTCCTTTAATAATAATATTTTCCTTTATTGATTCATCTTCATTGCCTTATAATATTATTTTTCTTCAATAATTGTAACAACTTGAAAATTTACATTGTCCCTTGAAATTTATATTAGTATTATTTAATTATAAATGATTTCAAAAAAATAATTCTAATTTTATATTATTATTCGATATTATTTTCTGAATATTATGATATTTTTATTATATATTTTTATAAATTTTTCTTAGATCAAAATACACTAAAATATAACATTTTCTGTACAACAAACTTGCGTGCCCACAATGCTGTCTTGCGGCCCACTCCTTCCTTACTATATATATCTATATATATATAGATGTGTAGATATGCACATTAGTGAAGTATCATCACCAATTCCAAACACTCTTAGTCTCTCTCTCTCTCTCTCCCTCTAATTGTTTTGTTTTATATATAAAATTTTGAGTTTAGTTCAAAATATTTAGTGGGTCATAGTGAGCGAAAGGTAAAAGTTAGAATTAACATTAAGGTGAGTTATATTATATCTTGAGTCACAATAATATATTTTACGTATGTTTTGAGTTATCATAATTTATTTTACATAATTTGTGTTTTATAAATTATATTAATATTTCAATTACTTAGATTATTTTCTGACCTCTATTTGCTAAAATTGAAACCCATGGATATGTTTGTTTAAATTTTAGAAAATATTTGACAATGATCTTGGAAACAATCATTTTCTGTAAGTACCCCACGGGAGTCCCATGCCTTGGGGGACTTAAATAACCATTGGCTTTCTGATTAGTCACTTTGTGACCCTCTGTCTGTCATGGATCCACTGACACTCTGATTTCTGGTGTGAAGCAAAGTGTTGTACGAAGCTACGTACTACACTATGGTGGAAGCCACCTCTAGAGTTCGTACGAGTCACCTCTTGAGTCCATACATCTGGTCTGTTCCGTTCTGTACTGTGGTTATGATTATTTCATTTATATGATTTCTATATTATATGTCAAATGATCTCTGTATTGTATACTCTGTATTTTAATATCAAGCTCTATTTAGCCAATAATTATCCATGGTGATTTTATGCCCTTATACTCTTAGTATAATATTTCTTACTCTATCATATGCTTATAGTTGTTTACCAATTTTAAGGAAATAATGCAATTCAGAAATAGTTTTTGGAGAGTCATAGACGCAGGGCTGCAGAATAGACACACACAACACTTTTATAGCATTTATAATTATATTCTTCATATGTAAATATCAGCCTTTTTGATCAATAAATTTTGTTATAAAAATAGGAGCTCTAATGATTATTTTGGTACCCTCACTTAAATATTTTTCTACTCGCGTTTAATAATTTGTTTAAAAAATTGACCGGAGGTATCTTCAGTTACTGGCTATCACGATGCTTAACCCTTGGGTACAAGGAGCGGGTCGTGACAATAATAATATTTTCCTTTATTGATTCATCTTCATTGTCTATACTATATATACATATCGTATTGCAATAGCTAATCCGTACACTTTCTCATACAACAAAGAATGTTGTATTGTAATAGGTAATCCTTACACTTTCTCATACAACAAACAAAGAGAGACAAAACAATGGCATAAGGATTCAAGGTTTCGATCTCCCGAATCATCTCATCCTTCCAATTCTGCCACTCCCAAAAACCCTTCCAACTTCGCAGAAAATCCTGTCCAACTCTCCCCAAACCCCGTCTTCATTAACTCCCCACCAGCCACCCCACCTCCTTTCAAACCCCACCGTTCCTTCTTCAAGCACCATGTGTCCTCCATCTTCTCATCAATTGGCTGTGGGTTCGCCATATAGTACACCTCTGAAGACGACCTCATTGAATCACCGGAATTCAAGTGGGACGAGACACCGCGTCGTGAAATCTACAACTCCTCCATCTTCGGCAATTCCGACAATGACCTCATCCCTCCTCCTCCTCTTACTTCACTGGCGAAGAAGAAACGACGGAGCAAAAAAAATAAAATGACGACACGACACCCTATCAGCACTTCCTCGGCCGACAATGGGTTGTATGGCTATGAGAGAGACGATGACGAAGAAGAAGAGATTGTAATGCTAGCTTCGTTTACACAAAATCACAAAAAGAGGATGAAGAGCGCAAAGTGTAATGTTTTGAAAAGATGGAAGGTGTGGTCGCTGGATATTGAGTCGCCGGTGAGGTTGTCGGGGTTGAAGAAGTTGATATCGTCATTTGTGGCAGAGGGGAAAGTGAAGGACAGCTTCACAGTGGTGAAGGAATCGGTGGACCTATATGAGGATTTCAAGAGATCGATGATGGAGATAATATTAGTGATAACATAGAATATATGTTTCGTATATTAAGAATGAATCAATTGAGTAGAAATATATAAGCAAGCAAATAGATAAAACCCTAACCACCTAAAGGACTAAACTATCCTTAATGAACAATATAAAGCTACAATAATTCACACCCCCCCTCAAACTGAGGATGCGAGAGCAGAAAGCATCGAAAGTTTTCCAAGAAGAAAACGAAAACGAGCCACAGTGTGAGTCTTCGTAAAAAAAATCGGCTAACTGAAGAGAGAAGGGAACAAAAGGGAGAGTAATAGTACCAGCCTGAAGATGCTATCAGACAAAATGACAATCGATTTCAACATTGGTCCGCTCATGGAAAACTGAATTATGGGCAATTTGGACAGCGCTCTAATTATCATAATACAACGGAGTCGGATTAGAAAAAGAGACACCCATATCAGAAAGAAGCCATCAAAGCTAAATGATCTCAGAAGTAGCATAAGCCATGGCATGACACTCAGCCTTAACGGTGGAATGAGTAACAACAGACTGTTTCTTACTTTTCCAGGATATGAGACAATCGTTGAGGAAAACACAAAGACCAGAAGTGGATTTGTGATCAGAGATGTCACTTGCCCAATCAGCGTCAGCATAGGCATAAAAAGTCAAGTCCGAAGAGGTAGATAACAGCAAACATTGCAACAAAGTGCCACGAAGGTAGCGCAGAGTACAAAGTAAAGTAGCCCAGTGTGTGGAACGAGGAGCAGAAACAAACTAACTGAGAATGTGCACAACATAGGAGATATCTGGACAAGTAATAGTGAGATAAGCAAGGCACCCAACCAACTCGTGATACATACTGGGATCCTTAAGAGAAACGCCATTAGAAGCTGAAAACTTAGCATGCAACTCAAAAGGAGTATTGACAATTTTGTCATCAGTGAGATTGGCACGAGAAAGAATATCATAGGCATATTTAGTCTGAGAGAGAAGATACCCAGTAGGAGAAGTAGCAACCTGTAGCTTGCCTTTTTCGCGCCTCCTTTCGGAAGTTTGAAATGTAAGCCCTACAGTTCAGACTCCCGCGGTTCTGAATCTAATCTCACAAGTGCAATGTGAAATTGATAAACACAAAAGAGTCCAAATCCAGTAAATTGTTTGAAAATTTGATTTTGAATCAAATTGCCAAAATTAGACTGCTTTGCCAGATACAGAGTCGCCACCTAAATACTTTATTTTTGAAAAAATTTAGAAAACCCATGACTCGTGCTAAAGGCCACGTGTCTGTCATCACCAAAGTTGCATCGGCTCAAGAGCTTAGGTACGAGAGGGGAAGGTCATGAATTGAGCACCCCCACACCCCCGATCAAAGATTGGCCTCTACTAATCATGATATGATTTTTATCAACATTATATGTTCTTGTTTCGGTTTATTAGGCTAGCATTTACTATGTGATGCGCACACACACAAGTATAGACTAGTTTGCCCGAATTGGAACAATTCAATTTCATGTTTGTTTTGAAAAGGGTTTGAATTTTCCACTTAACAAAGCGGGCTTAAAGTTTGTGAATTTGCCACTTGACAAAGTGGGCTTAAATGTACATTCATTGAATCATTCCAATTTAAGCAACAGGCCTTCATCCACAGGCACTCGAACAGTTAAGCAAGTAAGCACTTAGCCTAATGGCAAACATGCTAGACATGGCAATCACTCACACTCATGCAAGTATGCTAAATCAGTAAAAACTCACCTAGTACTCCAAGCTAAGATAAACAAAAGAGTTAGAAAAATGTGCATGATTTCTTACTATGCTAAATGACTAATGCAACACATACAATATGCAATTAAATAGGCTCGGCTACTTAACATGTTATTTGCAACAATTTCATAGCATGCGTTTAAACATGTAATCAACAAGGTAATTGAAACAATGATGCAGTTTGAATGATGAACCGAGTCTCGGTGCATGCAATACGAATGGATGCAAACATGCAATATGCTAATTAAAACATGATGCTCCTAATCTAACCATCAAAAGTGGATAAATAAAAGGGAGAAAGACGTGGGGTTGGAAGACATACACATTATTACAACATTGATGTCCTCGTGCAGGAGGGCCCGAATGAATTAAGCTAACTAGCTAACTAAGCTAAGCTAATTAAGCTAATTATTACAAACTGAATACATAGTTAAACTACTTAACTAATTATCACAACACTTGAATTAATTAACTAGTTAACTAACTAATTAAAGACTTGCAACACAATTGCAATTAATAATTAAATTAAGCAATAAACTACTTCGCCTCGGGAAATGAGAGATGTGCATGCGCATGCTCGGATTCCATTTGAAAAGACCACCATTTTGCTCTCGAATGCCTCTGTTTGCACAGTTGAACATTTCCATAACAACTTTGCTCCACCTTACTAACACTTTGATGAGATTTGCATCAGTGGCCAGCCGGCCACTGGTAAAGATAGCTGGCCACCTGCCGGCCACAGAAAGTGGCATGCCGTCCACTGATGCACAAGTTCATCTTGCTTCAACAGAGGACAGACAGAGCATATACAGGGTATTTCAAGGGTTTGTTTGCACAACCCACCTCTCCTTTTCATGGGAAAATCAAATGAGTGGTGAACTTAAGCCACAAACTACCAACTCAAGCAATTTCATTGCGTGATGGCTTGTGACTCGAGATGTGCAATTTCAATAAATGCAAAACAAGACACAAAACTCCTCCCCTTCATGAAAGATCAAGGGAAGAAGTTGACTTTGGAGACTTGGATCATTTCATCACTAGCAAGTATGAAATGGTCCAAGCTCCATGTGGTCAATTAACGTCCGATTAAACACACCAAGACACAATCAAATTCTTATCTTACTCACTTTTAGTTCCAAGTTTACTCATTTTAATTACCCTTCCATTCTTTAACCAATTAAGTCCATTGGTGAGTTGAGTCCTCTAACAGAGAAGGAAGTGTTAAACAATGGGTAGTTTAAGGAAAGAGAGAGGTGTCATGCCGTTGATAATAAACCCCTAAAAGAGGATTAAACCATTAAGCATGGACCTTAATCTCAAGCATAAACAATTCTAAGGTTGAAACAACACTCAAAGCAAACAAAGAGTGAAGAAATGAAGGAGGTTACAGAGATTATGTTTGCTGAAATTAAGTGAGAAAAACACTAAAACAATGCAATCAACTCAAACAAATGGTGTCTAAAGGCCTAAAACACAAAGCTTGTGAGGACGCTTACACTACAAGCATGCAAAACAAGCCTCAAATGACTTAACCAACTCAAAATAGAGTTAAATCAGTCCAAATCAGAGCCTAAAACATGCTAGAATTAAGCTACAAATGGCTAGAAAATTAAGCTAACACATTGTGGAGAAGTGGTTTGGAAATACTCTTCAGATCCTGGGAGACGCTGCTTATCCTCAGCTAGTCACCTGAAAAGATGGAAACACTCCGGTCGGGGGTGTCGGAATTAGCACTCCGACGGACAAGTTAGTTCAGACACTCAAGATAGCTTCTTGTCTAAGTTTAGTGGATTGATTCTTATATACCTTTCTAGATTCGTGGTTCCTGTATTTATACTTACTTTTCTGGGCCTCGGGGCCTGAGCCTACTTTTATCCCATTCACCTTACATTCATTCGGATCTACTGACCCCCGTCTATTCGGCCTCACTAACGCATTCGGCGCCCTAGTTATGCAGTACGGAGCTGAGTAGTATCTAGTTTCTGGGGTACGCGTATCCCGGCTATTCCGCTTATTCGGCTCAAATATTTTATTCGGACACGGCCGATTATTATCAGCCCTAAATTGCGCGCCTTCTGCCTTTATCAATTATTCGGCTCCCACAATTGCCCCCCGAACTGCCTATTGACGGTAGTTAATCGGCGTGTTTGGTCTTGAATTGGAAAAGTTAGAACTGGTCAGGCGACTTCGCGTATCCCAATATAGATGTCAGGGCACGCACACCTTTTCGTTCACCATTACGCTTTCCCGCCTCAATCGTGCGTTTCGCATTTATTATGATTTGAAATTCCAGTCTTTTCGAATACACAGTTCGTCGAGTATTCAAGACTCTTAGACCGCCAGCAGATATCCCTTCTCTGACTCGCATGCTCTGCAACTCTTCTCCGTCTAACCTCGTCTCCGTTTAATCTTCGTAAGTCTCCTTCTCCCTTCTTTACAATCCTATTTTCTGTTTGTCATTTTGATTCCGGCGAAAACTTGAATCCCTGCGAACATGGCTAAACACTTGAAAGACCTTCTTTCCGATGGTCGTATTTCCGGATTCCGGAGACATTTTTCCATTCCCGACAACGTCCACTTATCTCTTGTAACGGACAGTACCCTTGATATGGAGAGGGAGGATCAGAATACGATCGTCTTCCCTCTTTTATCCATAGCGGAGGGCGGAGTCCGTTTTCCCCTACATCCACTGCTTAGGGCCGTCTTTCGCTATTGGAGTCTGATTCCTTCTCAACCTAACGTCAATTTCTTTCGAATCATCATGGGGGTGGTTGAGTTGAATTGGCATCTTAGGATCAACCTTGGCATTTCGGCGATTCGGCACTGCTACGCGTTGGCCAAATCTTCCGGTCGGCTGGGGCGATACTTTCTCAGGGCCAAGGACACTGACCATCACTTGATAACCATGCTTGCCAGTTCTGGTAAGAGGGTTGACGACGTAATGGTCAATGTCCAAGGTAATTGGGAGTTCGGTGAAGGCGAAGACCGCCTAGATCCTATTCCCAGACGAAAGGGTGATCCAGGTTGCCGCGCGAGGCCTTGTTGTTTGTTGACTTACCCTTCACTCGGTTTTTCTCACTTTAATCGCCCCTTGTTCCTTGCAGGTAACAGATTGAAGAAAATTCTTCCAGCAACCGACGGGGCGGTTCTTGAGGAGATCAAGTCTGCGCTCAGATACTTCGGCCGTCCAAACGTACAAAAGTAAGGGAGAGCGGCTCACATACTCCTCCGATACAAACCGACTTATACTACATTCTCGGCTACGAAAGGCATTCCAATTCCATCCGGCGATCAACACCTTTCGGCTCTTATCTTTCCCAGCTTCAAGAACCTCAGGCAAATTGGCCTCGAAGATTCGGATCCGAGCGCAGAGGCTAATCCGGTGGTAGAGGTAGTTGCCGAACCAACCAGAGAGGTTGCTGAGGGGGCCGAAGAGGTCGACAAAGCGATACGCTCGGCGTTTGAGGCTGCGGGACTTAACCGGCCTTCACCGTCCACTTCGGATCGGGCAGAGTTTTCATCCGAAGATATTTTTGCAAATTTGGGGGACCTACCCGGCGATATTTTTGAAGTTATGGCTGGGAAAAGCCTTACGCAGATGGCCCGAAGGAAAAATGCCGAGCGAATGGCTGCTCGAAAGAAGGCCGAGGCCGCCCATTCTGAGCCCACCTTGATTAAAAATTTCGTACCCCTTATTGAAGAGACGATTGAGGTCGCTGAGACCAAAACGGGGGAAGAGGTTGAGGAACAGGTCATTGATGAACGGCTGATTCCGGAGGAGCGGGGCGAAAAGCGTAACGCCGAGGGAAAGGCTGGGTCGGAAATTAGCTTTGCTTCCAAACAGCCTCGTTTAGCAGAGTCGGGTGTGGCTGCGCCTTTTATTGTTCGACCTAAGATCAAAGATACGCCGATCTCTTCCGATGCCTCAGCCATTGAGGATCCAGTCGTGGCGTTGAGCCTTGCGACGTCAATTTCCTTTGCCGGCTGACGTCGCAGCCTTTCGCGCTGTGCCGGATGTTATGGCCGTAGCCCTATCTGCGCAGTCAGCGTTCTTGGTTAGTGACCATCTCAAATTCTCTTGACCTTGTTTTCGTTAAAGATATCTGACAATCCCAACTTGTTTTGCAGACTGTTGGCAGGATCGCGGACCTAGGCCGCCGCCTCCATGATGTCCTCGGCAGAGTTGATCGTTTGCAAGCGGAGGTGGACGGTCAAAAGAGTAGGGCCGAATTTGAAAGTATGAGAGCCGCGATGGAGGGTGTGCGAGCTGAAGCAGAGAAAAAGAGGGCTCACTCAACTGAACAGCTCCGCTCTGATGCTGAAAGTAGGGCAAATGCGAGCGAAGAATCGCTCAAGTTAGCCAAGGAGGCGCTTGCCAAGGCGGAGGTTCAGTTAGCAGAGCTCAAGGCCGCCAAGGAGAAAGCCGATTCTGAAGCTTCTGCGGCATTTGAGGCAGGAAAAAGCACCGCCTTCACCGAATATGTAGATGAAGTCCCCAAATTTGAGAATCGGGGGTTCAAACATGGATGGCTCAAAGCCCTTGCTGCCGCTGGAGTTACATTGGCCTTGCCAATTCCCTACGAGCAAGTGGACGTTGAGCCACTTAAGTCTGACCCCGAGGATTAATCTGGGAGTCATCTCTTTTGATTTTGATTTAAGTTTTTGTTCGGTAGACTTTTGATTTTGATGTAAGTTTTTGTTTGGTGGACTTTTGTTAGCTCAGGCTAGTTTTCATGTATAAATTGGTTACTATTTGCGCTCAATTTATTAATGAAAATTGCCTTGGTATTTCTTCACTACTTGCTCATGGTTTGTGAAGTTATGTTAATGAAGAATACTTTGCCTTTCACGAATTTGGATAGAATCGTTGCTGTTTTAGCTTTCAGAAATTGAATATCCTATGACGATCTTGAATTATCATTCATGTGCCGCGTATTGTAGGTACTGGGCCGAATTGATTGATGAGTCTGCCGTTGCCCCAAGCGGTGCATGATCATTCGGGCGCCGTATGAAACGACCTCTTGCCCCAAGCGGTGCATGATCATTCGGGCGCCGTATGAAACGACCTTATGATTTGTGAAGGATCGATTCATGGGCCGGCTGCGGCACATAAGCCGAATAGATTGATGAATCTGCCCTTGCCCCAGGCGGTGCGTGATCGTTCAGGCGCCGTATGAAACGACCTTAAGATTTGTGAAGGATCGATTCATGGGCCGGCTGGGCTACATAAGCCGAATAGATTGATGAATCTGCCCTTGCCCCAGGCGGTGCGTGATCCTTCGGGCGCCGTATGAAACGACCTTAAGATTTGTGAAGGATCGATTCATGGGCCGGCTGGGGCACATAAGCCGAATAGATTGATGAATCTGCCCTTGCCCCAGGCGGTGCGTGATCCTTCGGGCGCCGTATGAAACGACCTTAAGATTTGTGAAGGATCGATTCAGTCGGTGTCGGGCGTGTGATTTTTACAATTAATGAGATGGCCTCGAGGGTGCTGCCTCTTTACAGGATAAATGATTAAAGGTAAAACTTTTATGAGCATAGCAGACAACTGATTCCAGCGTTTGAGGGTATCGAGTGAATGTTGAACAGACTCTTCTTTAACAGTAGAGGGGAAGCGAAGATGCTAGCTGAGCTGGGTGGAGACATGAATCGAGGTAGTGACCCTCCGCGCGCAGGGAGCAGGAGTTCCAAGGATCGAGAGCGGCGTCAGTCTCCTCAACGTTGAAGCAGGTCACCCAGGCGGGACAAGCGGTCGCAGGGCAGAACTTCCTAACCTCGAGTGGAGAGGGCACCTGTGGCGAATCCATGCCCATTAAGCTTCGTGGTATTTGTGGGGAATAGACCCATGATGGAGGCGGACTCGATCGTTCGAGACCCAAATGTAGCGGTCGAGTTTGCTCGACAAATTTTACCGCCTGAGGTTCAGCAATCGATGATAAGTCACCAGGACTATGAAGTGTTTCGTGAAGGCATTCATGGGGCGGTGAAGGGGCTGTACACTGCCTATGAAATCAGCATGCGGCTGCGCGCTGCCCGACGAGAGATGGAGAAGAAGGACGAACGTATTCGAAGTTTGGAGGCCCACGCAGAGGCGGCTGAGCGCAAGTTGAGGAAGACCAAGGCGGCCCAGGCACAACCCGCCGGGCAGGGAAACCCAATCGTGGAGGAGAGGGTTACCAGTCGGCTCATCAGTTCTGCGCTTGCCGATCGTGACACGGCAAGTATGTTCGTGATAGAGAGCGCGAAGGGAAGGGCCTATGAGAAAGGTTTCCATGAAGGCCGAAGAGTCGAAATCGAGAAGACCAAGGAAAAACTGGCCGAAGAAGTTTGCCGATGTGAGAATCGTGGATTTAGGCACGGTTGGATCAAGGCATCTCAAGCCGCAGAAGCTCTTCGAGCGGCAGGCATTGAGTCGGCGTCACCACTCTATCACAGCAAACATTTTTCGTTTTCTGCTTTTGAAGTCGAGAAGAGTGATGATGAGGGTGACGCTGCATAGTTATATTTATTGTAAGGCTGAAATGCGGATCACGTTCAAAACTATGTAATTTATCGCTTGTTTTGTTGAATAAATATGAAAAACGTTCTGTTACAAATATTTTATTGCAGTTCGTATTCGGCATGTATGTGTTTCATTTTATTGTGGTTGAATGAATATATAAGCGTTGACCGGCAGGGTCAATCCATACGTGATAGCCGTTTATTCCTGACAGACTATTGTAACCTGAAGCCAAAAGCCAATAGGTAGAGTGGCTCTGGCGAGTTCAACTCGGCTCGGGGTCTAGATTTTTGGCCAACGCACGTGCTTCAAAAAGTCGTTTGGATAACTTACACCGTGGCAAATGTCAACCGACGTTTTTCTTATGGAATTTAGTGTTAGTGAAATCGCCTCGGGATTGGGGCTTCGAGATCGCTGCCAGTATTGAAAATAAAAGGAGTGGGCGCTTTGCGCTGATAAACAATCGCTTATGTGAGGTGGGTTACGTGGGGATGTTAGTTAGAGGCTGGAGTTCAGCCGACCTTGGTGTCGCCATGGATCGTGGCGGAGGGGCCATCAGTATGGGAAGTAGGGTCTCCGAAAGTTGGCATGAACCTTCAAGTCATCGAAGCAGATCACCCCGAAAGGAGAGGCAACGACCGTTGGATTTATCCCCCCTTGTCCTGGATCTTTGCCTTGACATTGTCAATGGTATCCAGGATGGACTTGGGCACAGTTGGCTCGAGGCATTGCAAACCGCGGAGGGCTTCTGGGTGACGGGAGTCGATTCGGCACTGCCGCTTTACCAATGCGTCTTCTCCTCTTTTTAGCTTTTCAGATTGGAAATGAGTATTGTAGTGCTCAAATACGAGTTGCATTTATGTAAGAAGTGTCTGATTAAATAAAAACTGTAATGCTCAAATGCAAATTGCGTTTGTGTAACAACTGTTTGCTCGAATAAAAAGTTGTATTTCAAACATTTGCATCTTATGCTGAATTTTTTATTTGCGTCTTATGCTGAAATTTTTTATTTATTTATTTGCGTCTTGCCATGACATTGTCAATGATTGACAAGTTTTGTTTTGTTCGTGCCAAAGGGGATTCCGAGTCAGGAGGCTTAATCGGCCCTAAGGTGTCATGCACCAAAGGGGGCTCCGAATTCGGAGACTTAATCGGCCCTAAGGTGTCATGCACCAAAAAGAGGCTCCGAATTCGAAGACTTAATCGGCCCTAAGGTGTCATGCACCAAAGGGGGCTCCGAATTCGGAGACTTGATGTGGCCAATCGTGGTATCCACGAAGGGCGCTCTGAATCCGGAGACTTAATCGGCCCTAAAGTGTCATGCACCAAAAGGGGTTCCAAATCCGGAGACTTAATCGGCCCTAAGGTGTCATGCACCAAAGGGGGCTCTGAATTCGGAGACTTGATGTGGCCAATCGTGATATCTACGAAGGGGGCTCCGAATCCGGAGACTTAATCGGCCCTAAGGTGTCATGCACCAAAGGGGGCTCCGAATCCGGAGACTTAATCGGCCCTAAGGTGTCATGCACCAAAGGGGGCTCCAAATTCGGAGACTTGATGTGGCCAATCGTGATATCCATGAAGGGCGCTCCGAATCCGAAGACTTAATCGGCCCTAAGGTGTCATGCACCAAAGGGGGCCCCGAATCCGGAGACTTAATCGACCCTAAGGTGTCATGCACCAAAGGGGGCTCTGAATTCGGAGACTTGATGTGGCCAATCGTGATATCCACGAAGGGCGCTCCGAATCCGGAGACTTAATCGGCCCTAGGGTGTCATGCACCAAAAGGGGCTCCGAATCGTCATTATGAAGAACGGCATAATGGGGTTTGTGAGATGAATTTGAACGACAAAGAAAGATGGTTTGCATTGCAGAAGTAAAATATATACAAGTATCAAAGCCCATAGGTCGGGTCAGTGATATGGTTTTCATAAAATCGCTGCTTGTGCCGATTGGGGGGAGCCACGGATCTCTTCGATGCCACGGGCTGTCGGGAAGCGCATGAGCTGATGATAAGTGCTTGGAACGGCCTTCATAATATGTATCCAGGTTCGCCCCATGATGACATTATACGGCGAAGGGAGCTTAACAACCAGGAATTCTACTTCGACCGTTCTGGAGCCCGCTCGGACGGGTAGTATGATCTTCCCTAACGGGTATTCGGGATTCATATTAAAGCCGAATAATGGACGAGGCGCCGGACACAAATCCGACTCGTTGAGGCCGAGTTTGATGAAAGTTTGGTAATACATAACCTCTGAAGTACCCCTTGGGTCTATGAGAATTCGTTCAATGGTGAACCGGTTTATGCGTAATCGAATGACCAACAGATCAATATGGGGAGCTGTTGTGCCAATAAGGTCGGCGTCATTGAAAGCAATTGTCGGAGCTTCTTTGGGCCATTCAGTCGGAATACGTTGCCTTGTGTGCACGGTTGGGGTTGCAGGCAGGCTATAGATTACATGGATCACGCCAAGTGGAGGAGAGTCCTGCCGCAAGGCTAGTGCCTTGGTTGGCTTGCCCTGTCTCACATACTGCTGCAGTCGGCCGTCTTGCGCCAGTTCTTCCAGGTGATGTTTTAATGCATAGCAACTTTCTATTTCGTGGCTGTGATCTTTGTGATATTCACACCGCCGATCCCTTCTTCGCGTGTCGGGTGGCCCCACCATCTTTGACGGCCATTTGAAGAATGGAAGGTGTTGGATTTTGGTCATTACTGCAGCGATTGGTTCTGACAACTCTGTGTACTTTTTGTCGACACGTCTCGAGCGTCTGCTGTCGACTTGCAGTTGCTCATTCGTCCGGTGGGGACATTGATCGCTTGATCGGCGAGTATCCCGCCTTTTGTCTCGTTTAGTGCACTGCCGAGGCTCTGGGCTAGGAGGTGGCACGGAACTTATTGGTTGGGCAATTTCAGGGGGGGCCGTTTTGTTGGACATTTGGCCGGCCTTTATTCTCAAGGCATCGTCTTCCACTTTGCAATACTCCTCAACTTTCTTCATCAACGCCTAGACCGTTTTGGGGGGTCTTCTAGTCAGAGAACTGCGAAGAGGACTATCAGGATGTAGTCCCATTTTGAAGGCGGTGATGGCCATGGAGTCGTTACAAGCGTCGTCGACGAGGTTGAAGCACTCCCAATATCGCGCCGAGTACGCTCTGAGCGTTTCTCCTGATTGAATCTGCATAGCCCAGAGAGAGTCGGCGTGTTTCGGCTGTACCTCGTTGGTGATGAATCTGGCCCTAAAGGATTTCTATAATTGATGAAAGCTTTCGATGGAGGTCGGCTCCAACTTGTAATACCACCTGACAGCCAATGGCCCCAGGCTGCTGGGGAATATTTGGCACATGAGGGCTTCGTTGTTTGCATGCAATGTCATGGCCTGCTTGTAATGACAGATATGATCGGTGGGGTCTGATTTTCCATCGTAAAGAGTGAATGACGGAGCTTTGAACTTCTTGGGCAAGGCCACCCTTGCAATCCGTCGGACAAAAGGATCGTGCTGGTCATCCTCGTCTGAACTGCTCCACCTACGCTTGTTCCTCGTATGCAAACTCTTTTTGGAGGAGCTGGAAGTTTTGGATCGTCCCTTCTTGGTGAGCTCCATGGATAATGAATTGGAGTCGCTATCGGTATCCTTGGGCCGGGCTTGAGGTCGTTGTCCACCGGCCCTCGGAGGTCGTTCGGGATCTTGGCGCATGGCTTCTCTCGATTTTACGACTTCGAGGGCCAAATCTTGACGAAGACATTCATTTTCAGCGATCATGTTCTCCAGCCTTTGTTCATTCTGCTTTGCATGTTCCATGATCGTCTGCATTGTCTCTTGCACTGAAGTCGTTGGTGAATCGAAAGTTCAAGGCGCGTCTTGCAGCGATGGTTTTTTTCCCGAGCATATTTGCTGGAGTGAGGTCATCTCCTTGTGCGGTCTCGTCAATGGCTACCGGAGGATCTTCAGTCACGCCTGCCATGGATGTAGTTGAGTATTCCCACAGACGGCGCCAATTGTGGAGAAGTGGTTTGGAAATACTCTTCAGATCCTGGGAGACGCTGCTTATCCTCAGCTAGTCACCCGAAAAGATGGAAACACTTCGGTCGGGGGTGCCGGAATTAGCACTTTGACGGACAAGTTAGTTCAGACACTCAAGATAGCTTCTTGTCTAAGTTTAGTGGAGTGATTCTTACATACCTTTCCAGATTCGTGGTTCCTGTATTTATACTTACTTTTCTGGGCCTCGGGGCTTGAGCCTACTTTTATCCCATTCACCTTATATTCATTCGGATCTACTGACCCCCGTCTATTCGGCCTCACTAACGCATTCGACGCCCTAGTTACGCAGTACGGAGCCGAGTAGTATCTAGTTTCTGGGGTACGCGTATCCCGGCTATTCCGCTTATTCGGCTCAAATATTGTATTCGGACACGGCCGATTATTATCAGCCCTGAATTGCGCGCCTTCTGCCTTTATCAATTATTCGGCTTCCATACACATAGAGCTATCTAGGCTAGCAAACAAGATACAAGGAAAGGAGGCTAACCCCTCCAAATTTGGACTTCAAAACATGATTTTCACCATTGAAATTACTCTGAAATTCAGTGTTCAAAAGCCCAAAAAAAGATAGTTTGAAAGTGGGAAACAAAGATGGAAAGGCCTTACAAACAATGAATAAAGAAGGGTGAAATACCCCCAACCTTAAACGGCCTAAAACCACAAATTTTAGCCCGCAAAAAAAGAGTTTTTATAGCCCAAAAACAGCCCAAAAATAGTGGGAAAAAGATAGAAAAACAAGTATGCAAAGCAAGTTAACAAGACAAGTATTATACGTCTTGAAGAGAAGAGTAGCTCTAGGCAACAATTCAAGCCAAAACCAACTTCTAGAGCTCCAAGAAGGCCTCAAGGAACCTCGCTCAAAGATGATCAACTTTGGTTAAGGGTGTATAGGCAAAGGCTAAGGAATTGAAGGCAAAAGTGTAGAGAATTTGTAGAGAGGGAGAAGAATTGTAAAGAGAGAGGAAAATTTTTGAGTTCAAAATTTTCTAACCTTGCTACAAGAGAGAGGGGGTCCCTATATATAGAAAACATGAAATTCTCTCAAGGAGATCCAGCCCTACACGTGGGGATAAATGGATGCATCTGTGCAAACAGCTGGCACAGTTGACATAAAAATATCTGCAAAAGACACTAGTGGCCGGCCGACCATCACTGGTGACCGACAAGCCACATCAGCGGCCAACAACCCAAAAGTGATGGTTGGTAGCCTCTAGGGGCGGCCGGCAGGCTACCATAAGCTACAAGCTTGAAAGACCAAGGCATGGTCTAAAAATGAGACAAAAGAGGTGCAGGGTTTGAAAGGCTCAAAGTTGTGGCATTCTGCTGAGGACTTCGAGCACTTGGCGAGCAAACATGTTCATCATCGGGTGTACCTGCAAGGATGTCCAAGTCGTAAGGGCCATAAAAAATGGAGTGCTTACAGTTGCCCCTCTTTGACAGAACTCGGAGTCATGAAATGACGTGAGTAAATGTCAAAGCCCGAAGGCGACCCATTTTGACAAGGCCATAAGACTTGGACAAACAATCAAAATAGAAATAGATGGTTGCGCCCGCAGATTACCTACGTATCCCTTTACAAGGAATCAAACCAGCGTAGTTCTGGGGCAAGATGCAAATGATATGCACGATGCAATTTTAAAAGTTGGACTTACACGCTACGCCAAGCCAGTGATTTTGAAATCTTATGATCATGTGAGATGATGCAAGAAGCAATAACAAATGCGATAAGCAAGATAATGAGATAATAACATATGAATGAGCAGCTTCAAGCTTAAAGAGGATAAAACCATACTCTAACTGTGCCAAAGCAAGAGACGAGAAAAGAAAACACAACTCAGGGTTGCATTCCACGCATCCTGAGAAACTGAGAAAACCACTTGAGGTCGTGTTTCACACGTCTAGAGGTAACAAGGAAATAGCTCGGGTTCGCATTTCACGCATCCCAAGAAACAACTACTCAGGCATGTACTTCGTACGTCCTGAGGTAAAACCTGCCCAGGGCCACGTTTCACGCATCCTGAGAAACAACCACTCGGGTGCGTACTTCGTACATCCCGAGGTAAAACCCGCCCAGGGCCGCGTTTTACGCATCCCGAGAAGCAACCACTCGGGCGCATACTTCGTACGTCCCGAGGTAAAAAAGAGGGGTGTACGATAGATGCATAAAGTGAATAAGTGCGATAGATGCACAAAGTGAACAAGTGCAATAAGTGCGATATATGCACAAAATGAATGAACCATACATACAATATCGTTTGCCTGTGTAAGAAAGAAACTTAACAAGTGTAATACAGTAAGAATGAATGTTCTATGCAAGACAAACAACCGAGATACAATGTTAATTGAAAGCATGTTCTATGCATGATTCATAACGGATGCAAGATGCGCATGCAGCATATATGTGAAATGCATATCTCATGCAACAACTACATTTTATACAAGAAACAAAAGCGTAATTTGACAAAAGCAAATTCAATGGCAACTTCCGATTTACCTCTCGGAAGAATTACAATATGTTTAAAGGATACACCTCATTCATGTTGACAAGTGACAAACATCGTGCACCGAAAACACAATTTTGAGCTTCCGTAGGGATAATCTGAACCCAACAGTGAACCACCCCTATAATTCTTGGAAACCAAGGACACAAAACAACATTAGGACTCCAATGGAGGCCACCGGCCACCAGCCGACCACAAAAGGAGGTCGCTGACCATGTGTCGGCCATTGGTGAGCCTTGCCGGCCACCTACCGGCCAACGACGACAGACTCGGCGCATTTTGGACCTTTTGCCTCGGGTCCTTAAGTATAGATGCCACTTCATTTCCACACTCACCCAAGTCTGAAATTACTCCCTCTCTCTCTCTCTCTCTAGGTGCTTCTTCTTTCTAGATCCACGCTTTCTAACGCCCCACGCCAAGTTAATTCGCTAAACCCTCTTTGTTTCCTCCGTTTTGAACCGATTAAAATTTGATTTCGATGCTTTTTCTTGGAGTTTCACCACTTGAGACTCGAGTTTCTCTTGGGTTTTGTGCCTTTTCCCGGGCTTTGGCTTTTTCTTCCATTTTCTCTCCCCTACGGTTGACTTTTCCAAGTTTACCCTATTTTCTTCACTTTTCTTCATTTTTCACCCGCTTCACACCTATTTTCCAGATGGTGGATGATGTACCATTTGATGGGGATCCTCCAGGGACTCCTCCAGTATTTCCACCCATTCATGGGGTAGTAGAGCCAGCAACTGATCTCGAGGTAGACCTTGAGGCAGAGTTCGAGCTTGAGGCTGAGCCAGAGCTGCTACCACTAAAGGTACGGCCTTTCGATCTAGAAAGATACCATCCCCAGACACATATCTTGTCCGCTGGAGGCATCATGTGTTTCACTAAGTTTGCTCGCGGTGCACCATAGGATCTCTTGCTGAGGAAGCCGGCTTCTCACCTGTCAACCATTGCCATTGAGGTATGAACTCTGTTTTTATGTGTTTCTGCGTTTCTTTACTTGCATTTGTTGCACTGCCTTTTATTCGATTATTCTATCATCACTGCTTTATCTAATCTATCTATCATTTATCTATTGCATCTATTCTATGCCACAGGGCGAGTCTCGTGCCTTCCGAGGTGCGGTGCTACGACTGCCCGAGACTGGTACGGTGAGCTCCCTACTGGAGTCCAGGACATCATAGATGAGACTGGCTTTAGCCTTTTTTATTCTGGCCTAACGCGGGTTATCGCGAGCCGTCTTCTCCTGGGAGCACTCGTGGAGAGGTGGTAGGACACCACCAACTCCTTCCACTTTTCCACTACAGGGGAGATGACGATAACTCTCTATGACTTTGCCATGAGCACTGGCTTAGACGTAGGGGTGATCTGATCCCTCTCGATACAGACATGGAGGAGTGAGAGGCGGCCTGGTTCGACTTACTGGAAGCGTATCTACCCATATATCGGATAGGGATGCTCAGATACACCTGGTTCGCTAAGCAATTCAGAGGGAGCGAACCCGAGATGGTAAAGGAGATAAAGCAGTACGCTAGGGGCTTTCTGATGTTCTTCTTCGGTACCACCTTGTTTTCGAACAGGTGGAACACCGTAGGCCTACATTTGTTGACCGTCCTAGTGACCCTTTCCCGGGTTCATTTTTATGACTGGGGTGGAGCTGGCCTTGCCACCTTAAATGGCTACATGAGCTTGACCTCCCATCTGAGAGGAGACTTGATTGGAGGCTACTGGCGAGCTGGGGAGGTCTCAGTTCCCTCTTAGCACTTTACATTTTCTGCTTCACAATTTTGCTTTACATCTGTTCAACACCTGCGCTTTCTACTTTGCACTTTCTGCATCTATTCATACATTTTGCTTTCTGCTTTGCACTTTCTGCATCTGTTCATACATTGTGCTTTCTAATTTTCACTTTCTGCATCTGTTCATACATTGTATTGATCACATATCATTGCATTTTCTCTGCAGCTATGGGTCTACGCGTATTTTCTGACTCTAGCCCCAGAGCTTGTAAATGAGCTTCCACTAGCAGTCCCCTATTCACGGAGGTATGACGGCCAGCTCCAGTGTAGGACCCGTGAGCCCTTCACATTCTTCCGTCACTACTTCGACACCATGGCTGCTCATGAGGTGACCCGAAACACAGTCATTTTCGATTTAACACTGTTTTGATTCATTTATAACTGACAGCAATTAATCATCTGTACAACTTCTATTTGCAGATCATATGGTAGCCATGGGCCATGATGCCGGCGGGGGTTTGGGACCAGTATGCTAGGCCTTGGGCCATTTCCTGCTTCCACATTCTACACAAGGACCCAATCTGCCAGGCTTGGTTTCTGAGCGAGCAGTTTGTGCGCCAGACTGTGGGCCTGCCTGACCTAATCATTCCGATAGCTCCTTCAGAGTCCATGCAATCAGCAGATGGCCTATCTATTACGGAGGTCATTCAGTTTATGGTGGGCCTGGATGCCAACTACTTCCGAGCAGAGGGTGACTATGCAACCTTCATTCAGACCCATCTCATGCCACCTTTGACAGGCACTCAAGGAGGTAAGGAGACGAGAGCTCTTACTGCGCGAGAGGCGCCTAGAGCGACTCGGGTGACTAGGGCGACTAGGGCCCATGGTAGAGGGGCTTCCCGGATGAGGGAGAGAACTAGTTGGCCAAAGCTTCCTATTGTGCTAACATGCTAGCGGCATACCGGGGATGCTTACCAGGTCCTGATTAAGCCTGCAGCGGCTGGTCACGAGCTTGTCGGGGTCCGAGGCCCGACTCTGGTATGGACCATTCTTTACGTTTGCACCCTACATTTTATTTCAGATATGTTCATTGCAGATACTAATCATCCAAATGCATTTGCAGGCCTCCATCGAATACACAAGAGGCGCTCTTGAGCTAATAGCCTCCCTGATGGGGATGGTACAGAGGAGGGAGACGTTGTTCGGTCTCCATGGTATCCTGGTAAGTTCTTCAGTTTGCACTCCAAGCATCAAATTTCCACTGACACGCTGACACTGACATTTCAACTGAAAACTTCCCAAACTCCACTGATACACTACATCGATACATTGCACTCACACATTGTATTCATGCGCTATATCTGATTTCTGCATACACTCATCCTGCATACTAAGCTTGCATCTGATACAGATACTGTAACTGATATGTGATAACTGTCTTTTCAGATCCCACCCATATTGATAGCACCAGCGTAGCTGCAGCACCTACACCAGTAGTAAGAAGGAGAGAGAGATAGGCTCCAGCACGTGGTCGATGCAGAGCTAGGGGCACCCGAGACGAGAGAGGTCCTTCAAAGTCCATTCTGAGTGATGATGATGTTGAGACGAGCGACTCTAAGGAGGCAGTGAGTCAGTATTCGGAGTCATCTAAGAGTGGGAACGATATAGGCTCGGGTTCTGAGAGTGGAGGTGACGCCGAGGCGAGCTCTGAGGCGGAGAGCGGAGATGACACCGGCTCGGGTTCTAGTTCAGGTTCAGACAATGGCGTCGATGGAGATAGTACCCGAAGTCTTCTCCTTCGAGGAAGAGGACGAAGAGGGCTTCTCGAGCCTGAGGCGACCAGTGCTGATTTTTTTTTGTATTTTTGCTTAGTTTCTTTTTGTTTATAGCATTAGCACATTGTATAGCTTCAGACAAGTTTTATTTTTCGTTAAAACTTGTACTTCTCTTTTGTAAAAACCATGATCGAAATATAAACCAGTTTTTTATGAAAAAGTGTTGTATTTTGCATCATGAGCACCATATAGCATGGAATGGACAAAGAATCAAATTGGCCAAGAGCACACTTGATAGAAACAAAATCTTAATCAGGTAACGAACCGAATAACAACTAAAATACAAAAAGCAATATACAACTCGATAAACAAAACAACATACAACTTGATAAAGCAAAAACAACGTAACAACAACTTAAATATAAAATAACAAACTTGCTAAAGCCTAAAAGACTCAAAACAAGACCGTGAAACACTCGAAGATCAAAACAAAATATATGCTTCCAACACTTCCCAACACATAGGTGGACAGCAAGTCAAAGTGAGATACTGCCGACCACAAATAAAGGTTGCTGGCCATATGCCGGCCATGAGAGGTGGCCTGCCGGCCACCAATGCCTCTTGCCAGCCACCAATGCAGCTTACCGACTATCTGCCGGCCACATGCCGGCCATCAATGCAAAGGACCTCCAGATTGTTGACACCTGGCCTTTACTCATTGCCTTATCTTCTACAAAAGGTTAGGTTTCGTGATTTCTTCATTTCAACTACAAATTCTTGACAAATGAAGCCATTTTTCACCGAAAAACTTTCGAATTGGATTGCGACTTTAGATGGCTCGAAAAAGGTGAATTTCTGGGATTTCGACATAAATGCACTTTTCCCACTGAGCCATTCTTCACTTTGTTTTCGGTTCCTTCATGCTGCGGCTAGATGTTGGAATCCAATTACACATGTCTTTTGCATTGGGGGAGAAGAGATATGCCCGACAATCGAAGAATTTCAGGCGCTAATGGAATCCTGGTGCGATGAGGAAATCATACCTCAGCCTCGATTCGGCCATATCCAAGGTTTGGGACGGATGTGTGGGCTCACTCTACACGAGGCTCGATCTTTGGTCCACAATGGAGAGCTGGATATTCCTAGTCTGATTCATCGATTTTCTGACATCGATGGCCGAGGTGACCTTCTTTGGTGGGGTTTTAGGCAACACGCCATTTGCTTGTGTATGTTGGCCCATTTCCTTCTTGCCCCTAACTTTGGCGGATCCAACGTTCAATTAATCGAAGTGGCCTAAGGTTTGAAAGAGGGCAGAAGTTGCATTGGCTTGGTGCTAGCTAAGACTTTGCTGGGCTTAGACACATTCCATCGGCGAGAGATCACCAAATTTGCAGGGAGTCCACTACTTCTACAGGTATTGTTTCCCACCCTTTCTAATATGTGTTCCTCATATCACTCGGCACTCATGCTTTATTTTTCTCTCAAAGCCCTTTTCTCACTTTTCTCTCAACATACATCTCTCTATTCTTTAATCTCTCTTTTCTTTCATCCCTCCCCAGGTGTGGCTAATAGGCAAGCTGAAGGTAGTGGACTCTTGCCCTGCATACTCAGCTCGAGCGTACTTCTTGTGCCACTAACTAGTAGATTTCCCCAACGAGGGGTGGTGGTGTCACTGGATGTGCAACAGGTCTGCAATTGATATTGCTTGGCGTTGCCCCTGGCTTAATCTGACCGAAATGAGCTACAACATGACTCGACAACCTGGAATTCAACTGATCGGCCTTACACACTATGTATTCTACTTCCCTTTCTGGTTTAGACGTCAGTTCGGGCATGACCAGACCCGCCCAGAGGAAGGGGTAGAGTACCCAGTTTCATTTCCCATCTGAGGTTCACATTTGGCTAGGTACCTCACTGCTTAGAGAACAAGAGAGCTTTTGGCCCCTGCCCCTAGTTTCAGTTACACCCTTTCTGGTGAATGCTTGGCTTAGCTCGATGATGAGGCACAAACCGGCCCACTTTGGCATCAGAAGCTTCCACAAGCACGAGCGAGGGACGCAAGAGCACCTAACTCATTTATGCCCCTAGTTTATTGCTTCGATCTTTTCTTTCCAAGTTTTTTAAATGTAATAAAAGCAACTTTGATTTGTATTGAGAGTTGGAGAACTTTGTGTTGAAATCAATGAAATTAAAGTTGTGAGCACTGAAAATTTTTCTTTTGGTCCAAAAATGGTCCAAGTTGTAAAAGATAAATTTGAACAAAATCAACTTTTATCAAAACTTTTCAAAACCATTTTCAAAAAGGACCACCACTTGACATGCATAGAATTAATCCTCGGGATGTACAACCCCGAATCCAAAGATCACAAATTTCCCCTTGTTTGAATAACACTGCTCAGCATTGTAACCAATTCTTAGAGTAAAGATCACAACCAAACTCTTAGGTAAAGAAAAGACAAAGATGACCTGATCAATCACATGGACAAGACAGTTGATCTGGAGGTGTTTACGGTCGGACTTCAGGATGAAGTTGCCTACGTATCTCGAAGATGGGAATCAGGCCTTACGTAATTCAGTTCAGGTTCACTTGAGCATTAACTCTCTCCATTTGCGGTCTAGCTTTTGCCAAGGCCGCCCTTTAGGGTTTTCAACCTTACGAGCTCAGTTTTTCTTTATTTCTAATTTTTTGTGTTCTAACTTTTGCCTAGGTCACCCTTCTGGGTTTTCAGCCTAACGAGCCTATCAGGGATAGTATTTCTTTAACTTGTCCATGTTGATCAATTGGGAAAATTCTAGGCCATCCAAGTCCCTGAGAATAACAGCTCCACCCGACCAGATAGTTTTGAAGATGTAAGGACTAGTCCAATTGGGTTTGAACTTGCCCCTAGGGTCATAGATGGGAGCTCGGTTGTCTTTTGGCACCAAATCCCTCTCTTTGAGATTCTGGGACTTAACCTTCTTGTTAAAAGCCCTAGCAATCCTGCGTTGATAACCCTGAACATGGTACAATGCTTTTAGCCTTCTCTTATCAAACAGCATCAGCTCTTCAAACCTGCTCTATTGCCAGTCTACCTTTGCTATTTGACACTCTGCCATAACTCGCAGTGACGGAACTTCTATTTCGATTAGCAAAACAGCTTCCATCCCATAGACAAGAGAATAAGGCGTTGCCCTGTAGATGTCTGGATTGAAGTTCTATAGCCCCAGAGTGCAAATGGCAATTTATCTAGGCAGTCCCTGTAGGTCTCAACCATTTTCTGCAGAATGTGCTTGATGTTCTTGTTGGCGGCCTCAACAGCGCTGTTGGTTTGCGGCCGGTATGTAAATGACTTATGGAAAGCCATATTGTATTTCTCTAACAAGTTGATCACTTCTTTCTTGAAGTGGGAGCCATTATCTGAAATGATCTCGTTTGGGACTCCATATTGGCAAATGATGTTGTTTCGGATGAACTTAGCCACATGCGCTGCTTTCAACACTGTGTAGGACTGAGCTTCCAGCCATTTCGTGAAGTAGTCAATTGCCACCAGAATGTATTCATGCCCATTCGACCCTTTTGGCGTGACCGCTCCAACGACGTCGATTCCCCAAACTGAGAAAGGCCATGGTGAAGTCATGTTGTACAGCTTCGACAACGGCATATTCATGCAATTAGCATGGATTTGGCATTTGTGGCATCGCCAAACAAAACCAATACAATCCTCCTCCATAGTGGACCAGTAGTAACCTTGCTTGAGAATCTTTCGGGCTAACATTACTCCGTTCATATGCGCTCCGCACTTTCCTCCATGGATGGCCTCTATCAGGCACTTTGACTCCTCTGCTTCGACACACAACTTGTGCATTCCCAGATGACCTCTCTTGTACAATTTACCTCCGCAAATGATAAATTGAATGGCCATCCGCCGTATTGCACTCTTGTCCTTGGCATTTGCCGCTGGTGGATAAACTTCATTTTCCAAGAAGTTCCAAATATCGTAGCACCAAGGGTTTTGATCTTAAACTTCATCTATTGCGGCAATAGTCTCATAAGCCGGCGTATACTTTTGCTCAATAATGATCGTTCGCATCCGGACTCCCAGCGGGATGTCTATCATGGAAGATAATGTTGATAAGGCGTCAGCGAACCTGTTCTCTCTCAATAAATACGTGAAAGTTAGCTTCTCAAACCTAGGAATCAGAACATCCAGGGTTTGGTGATAAATCTTCATCTTTTCTTCTTTGACTTTTCAGTCTCCATTAGCTTGAGACACAACTAGGTTTAAGTCCCCAATGACGTCCAACCTTTTATACGCCTCATATTCTACTTCGTTATTGAATACCTTGAACCGGAGTTTGAAGGCTAGAGGTATATGGGAGTTGTCGGGTGCTATCAGCAACCTTCCTATCCTATAACTGTATTGATTGGACACTCCGTCAAAGTACATTGTCCAAGTCTCCGCTTCAACTTACAGAATGGCTTCATCTGGGAAAAGGTATTCTACCACTTTATCCCCTTCTACTGGGTGATCTGCTAGGAACTCCACTACAGCTCTCCCCTTGACTGACTTGCGAGTAACATACTTTAGATCAAATTTGGAGAGGAGAAGCAACCAATGAGCTAGCTTACTCGTAAGCGTTGGTTTCTCAAAGAGATATTTGATGGGATCTAATCTCAAAATCAGAATTACGGAGTGAGCTAACAAGTAGTGCCTCAACTTCCTGGTAGCCCATACCAAGGCTAAGCAAGCTTTCTCCAACGGAGTGTAGCAGGTCTCGTATTCCAGCATTTTCTTGCTCAAATAATAGATGGCTTTCTCCACCCTATCTTCAAATTCCTAAGCAAGCATGCATCTCATCGTTGTGTCTGTTACTGACAGATACAAAATCAAAGGCCTCCTCGGCTTTGGCGGCGACAACACTGGTAAATTCTGAAGGTACTGCTTGATCTGCTCGAAAGTGAATTGACATCAATTATCTCATCAGAATTTCTTTCCTTTCTTCAGGAGACCAAAAAGTGGTTCACAAGTCAAGGTTAATTTTGAAATAAACCGTCATATGAATTGCACTTTACCCAGAAAACCTCGCACCTCCTTATCAGTCCTTGGTGGTGGCATTTCTAGGATGGCCTTGATTTTGAAAGGATCTACCTCGATGCCCCTCTATGTGATCAAAAAGCCCAACATTTTCCCTACTATCATGCCGAAAGTACATTTCTGCGGGTTCAACCTCAGTCTGTATTCTCTGATCCGTTGAAAAAATTTCTTCAAGGTAGTGTAGTGGCCCTCTCTTTCTTTGGACTTGACAATCATGTCGTCTACGTACACCTCGACCTCTTTATGGATCATATCATGTAGAATAGTGGTTGCAGCTTGTTGATAGATAGCCCCAGCATTCTTCAGCCCAAACAGCATTACCCTGTAGCAGTAGGTTCCCCACGGCGTAGTGAAGGTGATTTTCTGTCTGTCCTCAAGCGCCATCAAAATCTGGTTATACCCAGAAAATTCATCCATGAAGGAGAGCAACGCATGACCCGCAGTGAAATCTACAAACTCATCAATGTGCGGCAAAGGGAAGTCGTCCTTCAAACTAGCTCTATTCAAATCCCCAAAGTCAACACAGACTCTGATTCTACCATCTTCCTTCAGCACTGGGACGATGTTGGCCAACCAAGTTGGATACTCAGATACTAGCAAGAACCTTGCATCTATCTGCTTGGTGACCTCTTCCTTAATCTTCAAAGCTTAATCCGGGCGTATTCTGTGCAACTTCTGCTTGACGGGTCAGGCCTCGGGGTCAAGAGGGATCCGATGCTGTACAATCTCAGGATCGATTCCAGGCATGTTTTTGGAGGACCATGCAAAAACATCTTTGAAATCTTTTAATAAAGCAACTAAGCACTCACACTGCTCCGAAGACAACGTGGACCCGATCTGGACCAGACGCTGATCCTTCTCAGTACCCACATTAAAAGCAATGATTTTATCAGCAAGGGGTTTTGCAAACCTCTTATTCTCTCGATTAATCAAAATTTTCAAAACCAGAGGAATTCTTTCCTCTTCATTTTTATTAAAACTTTGAAAATCCTGATCAATGCAATAAACAAGCGGCACAGAGAAATACTCAGAATCTACAACAGCATTCTCATTCATAAAGTCCAGCTCATCCAGCTCTTCGATTACAACCGACTCAAAAGCAAAAGAAAAGGACAACTTGGACAAGACCTTGGTATCCAGGTTATCACCCCCAGAAATACCGAACTCAGACTCAGAAGAACCGAAATCTGATTCCGACTCCACAGACTCTATGGAATCAGATTCTGGTTCACTACCCGACTCAGATCTAGACAGGTAGCCCTTCTCCAACTGCCAGACGAGAGATGGTGCTTCAAATGCATCCAAAATACTATTAGAAGGGTACGCACCCTGTTGGTCCCCGATCATGGAGATAGTCAGGTTATCCCCCAAGCTTTCTGAGTCGACCGGAGGATTTGAAAGGAGACATGCCAATGCTGCCCCTATTCCAAGCTCGCTGTTGTCTGAGTTATTTTCCATGCTCTCCTCAGCTTCAACAGTTGGTTCATCCTTTTCCTTTATATCACTGTCTTGCAGCTGCAAGTTAAAGAAAATTTCAAAGCTAGGAACACGCTGCTTCTCAGAATTCATCCAGGGCTTAGAAAAATTGCAAATGGGAAGCCTTTCCCTTCCCGAACAAAATGGCCATTCAGTGTTCCTCAGATCGGCATGTGAACAAGCTCATAGCGCTTCTCGGCTTGCTTGGCTCTAACTCTACCTACCATCTCTTCTCTCTTCCTGACCCAATCTTCTTTAGTAGGCGTATAGCCAAGACCAAAGGCATGTGGATTATGCGGCACATCGGCCAATGCTGTGATGCCCTTCCGGCCACTTCTTTCTAACCCCATTTCTGGCACATGTTGGAGCTTGTTCATGAAATAGATTGATTGGGCGCTGACATACAAGCCCTCATCAGCTGCCAAGATGTTCTGCACTGTCCGGGCCTCAACCAGAGTAAACCCTAAAAGGAATACATCCTCCTCGCCATGGTTGATTTCCAGCACTGGTGTAGTTACCTCTGGTGAAGGATGTATGGATGAATTCTCGAACATAATAGCCACCCCTTCCCATGGGGGTATTTCAGCATTTAGTGGAGGGTAGAAGAGACAGCTTTTACAAGGTGCAGCCAGGGTCTTCCTAGCAATAAATCAAAAGTGGCCGACACATCCAGGACATGGAACTTAATGTCCTGTTGAGCTGGGTTCACTTGAACTCTGATCTGTATCATGCCCATAACCTCTCTACTCGTATTGTCATACGGCCGAATCACCTCAGCTATAGGCATGAAATCTGCTAGTTTCAAACCGATGACATAAGCTGTGCACAACGGACAGACATTGATAGCCGACCCAGTATCGACCAACACCACTGGTACCCATTTTTCTCTGCACTCAACTGATATGTATAGAGGTTTGTTGTGTGCTGAGCCTTCCAGCGACAGTTACTTGTCTAAGAAGGTTAAAGTTAGCATAGCGCCTCCTGGAAAGACCAATCCCACAAGCTGTTCAGGAGTCGTGTCAATGGACAATTTGGCCTTGTTCGTTGCTGATAGTACAGCCTGTTGATGCACCCGAGAAACCATGAGCAGACCCAAATTGAAATATCGACTTGAATTTTCTTTAGCTGTTTCAACACTGCCTCTTCTTCCAACTATTTTTCCTTCTGCCTTTTAACCTCCTTATCTTTCCCAGAGGACTCAGCTTGGTCCAAGTCCAGCAGCTTGAAATACCGCCCACTTCTAGTCATATGGTTTACCTCTTCAGAGTACCAGGTGTTGTCTGGCAGGGACTCATCCCAATCCTCGTCAGTGTGGGCCAGATGTAGATCATCATCTTCCCACCATACATCTCCGACTCCGTTCTAATCACTCTAACATCATAAACATCCCCCATAGGTGTTGGGTTTTTCCAGCTTCCTGTTTGTCTTAATCCCTTTCTTGCACAAATTGCTTTAACACAGCTTCCTGTTCTGTACCCGTGGAACTCACGGTGTCCAGTTCCTGAGCTAAATTTTTGATACCGGTGCTCTCCAGAAGTTTCTCCTTTTCCTCGGCCATTCCAGCCACTACAGCTATTCTTACTTCCTTTTCTTTTGGTTTTTTTTCAGTTTCTTCCTCTCAGTCAGGTTTATCACTAAGCCACCCAGAGTTGTTTATCGACCCATTCAGATCAAACTAATCAATCTGTACGTCCCCCTGATCCTATTCATCATAGAACTGCAGATTGTCTAAGTCCTTCTCTAGCTCTACCAGATCATGCAATCCTTAGCTCGGGCCATCCTCTCGAATAACCTCCGCCGCTGTAGGTAATACCACTTCTGGTTTAGCTTGATCAACTGGCACAATATAGCAGCACGGGTCATATACCCCCTCAAATAAGTCCGCAGAGCTCTCGGGCAATGGACTAACAGTTTCCTCCAAGGCCAACTTCCCTCTTTCTGCCATTGTCACCATTATGGTTTCAAGTTAAATTATGGACGTGTCCATCATGCACAAGTTTGTGCTTTCAGGAATGAACGCGACCTGTTTGGGTAGGTGGGAAGGGGTAATATGTACGCTGGGGTCATAGGGGATGGCTAGTGTATCTATTAGATTTAGGTTCCAGGGTGGAGGAACTTGGTTGTAGGCTTAGAGAGGGTTGGTGGTTACATTTGGCTTTTGGGGTGGCGCTATCACCTTGTTGTCAATGAAATCTTGAATCTTATGACGTAGCCTGAAGCATTGGTCAGTGTCGTGACCATGCTGCTGGTGAAAAGCGCAGTATTTGGCTGGGTTGTATTTCGGTGGGAGAGGATCGGGTAGTGGGCAAGGCTCTAATGGCTAAAGATGCCTCTTTTTTTATCAGCACCCTTAGGGCTTGGGATAAAGGCATATAGAGTGGGGTAAAGGTCCTTTGGGATCGGGCTTGGTTGTTTGAGGTTTATGGAGTTGTGTTGGCAAAGGGATTGGCGGTTTTGTTTGTGGTGGTGACAACACTCACATCAGATGGCCACGCAGTTGTGCTTCCACTAATGGTTGCATTGGAACTGCGTGCAAAAGGCCTCTTGGCTTGCTCTTTCTCATCGGTTATCAACCCCTATTTCATTGCATCTTCAATCTGAACCCCTATCTTATGGAGCTCAGTGAATGTGAACAACGGCAAAACAATCATCTTCTGCAATAATTTCCCTTGCAGATTGCGGACCACCATCCTGATTTGATCCTTCTTGGGTGGCCTGGTAATCATCATCGAAGCCTTGGCCCTCCACCTCATTACAAAGTCTGAGAAGCCCTCATTTGGCTCCTGACAGGTTGTCTCAAGATCATGGGTTGTGACCTCGATCTGCGTATTATATGAGTATTGTGCAATGAAGGCCTTAGCCATCTCCTCACAGCTCCCCTTTATTGAATCCTCCAGCTTTACATACCAGATAGCTGCTATTCCTGACAAGGTCCGGCCGAAAAGTGATAGCTTTTGAAGTCTGGTGAGGCCCATTGGCCGTAAGATATCGGAGAACAATTGCAGATGAACTATGGGATCCCCAGAGCCATCAAATCGGTCTATGTGTGAAATTTTGAACCGATTCGGCAAGGTTACTGCAGAGTCAGTATATCCATCTTCGATGTCAGGGATTGAGTTAACACCCTGTGCCCGCTTGAAAAGCTTTTCCTGCTTGTTGACCTTAAGTGCAGTTAGGTCAACTTCAAATTCAAACAAAGGCTCGGTTTGGTACACTGGTGCCTTGGAGGCTTGCGGTGGGATCAAGTCTACCGGATTGCCCAGATTCTCTTGGGCATTAGAAGTGATTCCGAGTGCTAGGATACCCGCAGGAGGTGCATGGGAAGCAGAAGCTGCTCCCAGCTGTGGTTGCTGTTGCTACAGCCTATTTATCACTTCAGCTTGGTGCGTTGTAACTTCAGCTTGGCGAGCAGCATCTTGCTACATGGTTTCCACTGTTTGCTGGAGATGACAAATCAAGTCCTCCATACTAGCTGTAGGGTACTGAGTCATGTGAATAAGCGAGTGATCTCTTGCTAGCCATGATGTAGAAGATTGAGCCTAACTAGTTGCAGGTGATTGCTGAACTGGTGAATTGTGCCTAACTCTCCTCCATCTAGTAACCGGTGGGAGCGAAGTAAACACAGGTTGTTCCCTAACAAGATCCCCGGATCTGTAAAGTCTCCTTACACGGATCCAAAGTGCTTGGGGGGTAATCGAATTGTCTGAAGCAATTGTGATAAACTACCTTGCAAAAAGAAATAAAGCAAAAGGAAAACAAAAATTAGAAACCGCACAGCACCTCAGCTCAAATGTTAACAACACATAGTTTGTAATCAAAAGCTGTAGAACTGCACTCAATACTAATTTCTGCCCCCAAATCTGATACACAAGCTTGCAACTGATACACACATTCTTGTAGAGTTTCAACCTAAAAGCACATACCAATTAAGTGAAAACCAAAACACCCCTATGAGGGGGTAGGGTTACCCTGTCCTAGTTTCGTCAGGAACTAGGGTTCACTATTCAAACAATGCGGTTTCACACAATCCTATATTCAGGTGAGCAACCTATCCTAGTTTGGAATAGTCTCTACAGCTTTCAATATGCAACTAGGTCAAATGGTCAAAAAGGGTACCTTAGCAAGACTACCTAATATACCTCTCACACCTAACACCGAGAAGTGAAAGGAGGATCAAACGGTATAGCGGTAGTCCAAATCCAAAGGTTGTGTTCCTATCATGGCAAAGCCCGTGACCGGTCAGCCTTTAGGCAAGCCTCCGGCAAACTGTCCAAGAATAACAGATGGCAAATATAGTGACTTAGGCGCACCAATGCAAATATAATGCAAGGAAACATATAAGTGTAGACAAAATTCCATATCATAAGTTCGAGTCAAGTTCTCTAAATCCCCAGCAGAGTCGTCAGAAACTATAGTTCGCCTTTTTCGCGCCCCCTTTCAGAAGTTCGAAATATAAGCCCTACAGTTCGAACTCCCGCGGTTCTGAATCTAATCTCACAAGTGCAATGTGAAATTGATAAACACCAAAGAGTCCAAATCCGGCAAATCATTTGGAAAATTGATTTTGAATCAAATTGCCAAAATTAGACTTCTTTGCTAGATATAGAGTCGCCATCTAAATATTTTATTTTGGGGAAATTTAGGAAACCCATGACTCATGCCAAGGGCCACGTGTCCGTCATTACCAAAGTTGCCTCGGCTTAGGAGCTTAGGTATGAAAGGGGAAGGTCATGAATTGAGCACCCCAGCTCGCCCGATCAAAGATCGGCCTCTACTAATCATGCTATGAATTTTTATCAACATTATATGCTCTTGTTTCGGTTTATTAGGCTAGCATTTACTATGTGATGCACACACACACACACAAGTATAGACTAATTTGCCTGAATTTGAACAATTCAATTTCAAGTTTGTTTTGAAAAGGGTTTGAATTTTTCACTTGACAAAGTGGGCTTAAAGTTTATGAATTTGCCACTTGACAAAGTGGGCTTAAATGTACATTCATTGAATCATTGCAATTCAAGCAACAGGCCTTCATCCACAGGCACTCGAACAGTTAAGCAAGTAAGCACTTAGCCTTATGGCAAACATGCTAGACATGACAATCACTCACACTCATGCAAATATGCTAAATCATTAAAAACTCACCTAGTATTCCAAGCTAAGATAAACAAAAGAGTTAGAAAAATGTGCATGATTTCTAACTATGCTACATGACTAATGCAACACATACAATATGCAATTAAATAGGCTCCGCTACTTAATATGTTATTTGCAACAATTTCATAGCATGCGTTTAAACATGTAATCAACGAGGTAATTGAAGCAACGATATAGTTTGAATGATGAATCGAGCCTCGGTGCATGCAATACGAATGGATGCAAACATGCGATATGCTAATTGAAACATGATGCCCCTAATCTAACCATCAAAAGTAGATAAATAAAAGGGAGAAAGACGTGGGGTTGGAAGACATACACATTATTACAACATTGATGGCCTTGCGCAGGAGGGCCCGAATAAATTAAGCTAACTAGCTAACTAAGCTAAGCTAATTAACCTAATTATTACAACACTTGAATTAATTAACTAGTTAACTAACTAATTAAAGAATTACAACACAATTGCATTTAATAATTAAATTAAGCAATTAACTACTCCGCCTTGGGAAATGAGAGATGTGCATGCGCATGCTCAGATTCCACCCGAAAAGATCACCGTTTTGCTCTCGAATGCCTCTGTTTGCACAGTTGAACATTTCCAGAACAACTTTGCTCCACCTTACTAACACTCTGCTAAGATTTGCATTAGCGGCCAGCCGACAACTGGTAAAGATTGCCGGCCACCTACAGGCCATCAAAGGTGGTCTGTTAGCCACCTGCTGGCCATGTAAAGTGGCCTGTCATCCACTGATACACAGGTTCATCTTGCTGCAACAGAGGACAAACAGGGCATATACAGGGTATTTCAAGGGTTTGTTTGCACAACCCACCCCTCATTTTCATGGGAAAATCAAAGGAGTGGTGAACTTAAGCCATAAACCACCAACTCAAGCAATTTCATTGCGTGATGGCTTGTGACTCAAGATGTGCAATTTTAATAAATGCAAAACAAGACACAAAACTCCTCCTTTTCATGAAAGATCAAGGGAAGAAGTTGACTTTGGAGACTTGGATCATTTCATCACTAACAAGTATGAAATGGTCCAAGCTCCATGTGTTCAATTAACGTCCAATTGAACACACCAAGACACAATAAAATTCTTATCTTACTCAGTTTTAGTTCCAAGTTTACTCATTTTAATTACCCTTCCATTCTTTAACCAATTAAGTCCATTGGTGAGTTGAGTCCTATAAAAGAGAAGGAAGTGTCAAACAATGGGTAGTTTAAGGCAAGAGAGAGGTGTCATGCTGTTGATAATGAACCCCCAAAAAAAGGATTAAACCATTAAGTATGGACCTCAATCTCAAGCTTGAACAATTCTAAGGTTGAAACAACACTCAAAGCAAACAAAGAGTGAAGAAATGAAGGAGATTATAGAGATTATGCTTGCTGAAATTAAGTGAGAAAAACACTAAAACAATGCAATCAACTCAAATAAGTGGTGTCTAAAGGCCTAAAACACCAAGCTTGTGAGGACGCTTACACTACAAGCATGCAAAACAATCCTCAAATGACTTAACCAGCCCAAAATAGAGTTAAAACAGTTCAAATCAAACCCTAAAACATGCTGGAATTAAGCTACAAATGGCTAGAAAATTAAGCTAACACATAGAGTTGTCTAGGCTAGCAAACAAGACACAAGGAGAGAAAGCTAACCCCTCCAAATTTGGATGATTTTCACCACTGAAATTACTCTGAAATTCAGTGTTCAAAAGCCCAAAAAAAGATAGTTTGAAAGTGGGAAACAAAGGTGGAAAGGCCTTACAAATAAGGAATAAAAAATGATGAAATACCCCCAACCTTAAATGGCCTAAAACCATAAATTTCAGCTCACAAAAACAGAATTTTTATAGCCCAAAAACAGCCCAAAAATAGTGGGAAAAATATAGAAAAACAAGTATGCAAAGCAAGTTAACAAGACAAATATTATACCTCTTGAAGAGAAGAGTAACTCTAGGCAACAATTCAAGCCAAAACCAACTTCTAGAGCTCGAACAAGGCCTCAAGGAACCTCAACTCAAAGATGATCAACTTTGGTTAAGGGTGTATAAGCAAAGGCTAAGGAATTGTAGGCAAAAGTGTAGAGAATTTGTAGAGAAAGAGGAAAATTTTTTAGTTCAAAATTTTCTAACCTTACTACAAGAGAGAGGGGGTCCCTATATATAGAAAACATGAAATTCTTTCAAGGAGATCCATCCCTACACGTGGGGATAGATGGATGCGTCTGTGCAAATAGTTGGCACAGCTGGCATAAAAATATCTGCAAAAGACACTGGTGGCCGGCCGGCCATCATTGGTGCCCGATAAACCACATCAGTGGCCGGTAGCCCAAAAGTGATGGCTGAGCTATAGGCTTGAAAGACCAAGGCATGGTCCAAAAATGAGACAAAAGGGGTACAGGGTTTGGAAGACTCAAAGTTGTGGCGTTCTGGTGAGGACTTCGAGCACTTAGCGAGCAAATACGTTCATCATTGGGTGTACCTGCAAGGACGTCCATGTCGTAAGGGCCATAAAAAATAGGGCGTCTACATAACTTTAATACTAAGAAAATACTGAAGAGATCCCAAATCCTTCATCTCGAACTCCTAAAACAACTGATGTTTAACCTCCTCAAGAGTACTATAATTAGAGCCAATGATGATCATATCATCCACATATAAGAGAAGGAGAACAAGGCCAACAGAAGTGTGCCGAACAAAGAGAGCACAATCATGATGACTAGGGCGAAAACCAAGCTGAAGTGCAACAGAGTGAAAGCACTCATACCAAGCACGATGAGACTACTTAAGACCATATAGAGCATGACGAAGATGGCAAACAACACTAGGAGGGAGAGAGAGACTCCGTGGAGGGCGCATATACACTTCTTCAGCAAGATGCCCATTCAGAAAAGCATTTTTGACATCTAGTTGAAACAAAGGCCAGCGATGGGCAGCAACAACAGAGATAAGAGTGCGAACAGTAGTCATCTTGGCAACGGGGGCAAATCGTAATCAATCCCATACTCCTGAGAAAATCCCTGGGCAACCAAATGAGCTTTGTACCTTTCCAAAGAACCATCAGAAAGGGTTTTGACCGTATAGACCCATTTACATCCTACAATATTCTTGTCAGCAGGTAATGGAACCAAATCCCAAGTCTGAGTGTTAGCCAAAGCAGTTAACTCGTCATTCATGGTAGCAATCCAATTAGGATCATGACAAGCTTCCTTGTAGGACCTAGGCTCAAAATAAGTATGAAGACAAGAAAGAAAAAACTGATAGGAAAGGGAAAAACATGTATTACCAAAACCATACCAGTTTGGAGGATGACGGTCTCACTTTGGAAAGCGATGTGCAAAAGAAGTGAGATCCAAAGAAACAGCAGGAGGGACAGTAGAGCTAAAGACAGGCAAGCTCAAAAGTGCTTTGCAGCACTAATAAACAAGAAGAGGAGCAAGGGAAGAGGGAGCGGGAGAGGAAGTAGCTGGCGAGAGAGTAGAAGTGCTAGTAAGAGGCAAAGTAGAGACCTCAAGATCAGAAACAAACTCATCGGGAGAAACATCAGGAGGAAATGGGTCAAGATGAACCAATTCATCCTTGGTAATAGAGACATGGGTGGAAAGTATAGTGTAGTAGGGTAGTTTTTCTAAAAAAATGACATGCCTAGACACATATAGCTTTATGGTGGTAGGATCATAGCACCAATAACCTTTTTGATTAATGCCATACCCTAAAAAGATACATAGGACACAACGAGAACTAAGCTTAGAGCCCTCCCATTTGGAAAGGAGCACAAAGCATAAATAACCGAAAATACGAAGAAGAGAATAATTGAGAGTAACACCAAAAAGATGCTCTTACGGAGATAAGCCTGAGAGAAGAGGAGTAGGCATCCGATTGAGAAGATATGCTGCAGTGAGCACGACTTCTCTCCAGAAAATAGAAAGGACAAAAGACGAGAGCAACAAAGAGCAAGCATTTTAAGGAGATGGCAATGTTTGCGCTCAGCTCGACCATTTTGGGCAGGAGTGTCGGAACATGAAGGCTGATGAATAGTGCCATGAGTAGTTAAAAACTCCTCAAACTCAGATAAGTAATACTCACCCTCCAAATTAGATCGGGAAACTTTAATGGTGGTGAGAAACTGAGTGCAAATCATGGAGTGAAAAGCATAATATATTTTGTAAAAATCAGATTTTTGAGTCATCAAATAAACCCAGGTAAACCAACTGTAATCATCCACAAAAGACACATAATATTGCAAATCACCCTTAGTAATGATAGGGGAAGGACCCCAAATATCAGCATGAACCAATTGAAAAGGAGAAGATAAAATAGAACTACTTTTATTAAAAGGAATAGCAAGCATTTTAGCCAGTTTACAACCATGACATTTAGAAATATAATTAATGGGAAAGTTGCCTAAATGTCCAGATTGAACTAACATCCTTAAACGATCACTCGACAGATGACTTAACCTAGAATGTCAAATATAAAATAAAGAAGACTTATTGTTTAAACAAAAAGAAGACAATGTAGTAGAAGACACTTCTGGAGGAACATGCAAGCTGTCCATGATATATAATTCTCCAACTCTACGCCCGATCCCAATCTGCCCTTGGATATCCGATCCTACACAACACAATGAGAAGAAGAGAAAACAACATCAAAACCGGAATCAGATAATTGACTAATAGAAATAAGACTGAGTGAGAGGTGAGGCATATAAAATACAGGAGAAAGAGACATATGGGAAGAGGAAATAGAACCGATAGAATGCACAGGCATAGAAAAACCATTAGCAGTAGGAATAGTGATAGAAGAAGGGGAGACATAATTACTGAGGAGATATGCAACATGGGTCATATGATGTGAACCAACCAGAATAAAAAATCCACGAAGTGTGGATATTACTTGAAAATGATGAACCAGACAAACCTAACTGAGTGGTGGTCATAGCGGAGGCATAGGATAAAAGATTTGGATTGGCCACCATAAAAGACTTGAACTGCTTAAACATAGATTGCATATTGGAAGACGGACCATTCTCAGAACCTAGTGCAAAAAAGGCGGCAAATGAGCGAGATCCCGAAGATGTCGGCTTAGAGAATGGTGGACTAGATAGACGACCCTTGGGCTACAAAAGTTTAGGACAAGCATGTTTCCAATGGCCTTTCTGATGACAGAAGCTACACTCATCCATGGAAACCCGAGGCTTGGGCTTACCAGTAACCTGAAATAAAGGAGAATGTGGAGTGGGCAAGAGTAGAGGAGTGACAAAAATTGATTGACAACCAGGAGCACCATGAGCCACCTTAAACTGAGTTTCTTCCGCAATAAGCTCACGGATAGCACCATCCACAGAAGGTAAGGGAGACCGATGAAGAATAACTCCCCGAAGTGGCTCAAATTGATCACGAAAGGCCAAAAGAAATTGGACAAGACGTTGCTTCTCCCGATACTTGGTATAACTGTCAAGTAATTGCAAATCTGATGGTTCCATCAAAGCAAACTGATCCCAATAAGTAGTTATATCATTGTAGAACTTCTGAATGGACTTATCATTCTTACTACCACTGGGAATAGACATTTCAAGTTCATACTGTGAGAACCCGAATATACAAATCAAGTAAAAAATTAAATAATAATAATTTCACAATCTCAAATATTTTGCTTGTGAATCCTAAAATACAAGTTAAATAGTATGAGGGTCTTTTAATTAATTTTCAACCTAAAATAAATTTATGGTGAACGTCTTTAAAACATAGAATAGAGGGTGTGACTTGAACTCTTGACCACAAGGATTATAAATAAGACTCTTACCATTTGAGTTGCATATAACTTATATATATGTTTTGTATATTTATTTATATATTTGACCTACACATGCTTTAGGTGTATCCAACCACTAGTATAAAATAAAATAAATACAAACCTTACTCTATTATTTGTTCACCACATAGGGCAACAACACAGCAGCCACAGGAGAGACTTTGAGAGAAGAAAAAAAAAAGAAGAAATTGCAATCAAAGAACTTTTGGATGTGTGGTAAGGTTCTAACTTTCTTCTTTATTTTATATTTATTCTTTATCCTTATTCTATTTTATGATTTAATTCATTGATGGGGAGGTTGTAGGTGTATGTAATTTGTGTGTGTATATATATATATATACTATTAAGAAATCTGAGGAGTTAAATTCATGTATAATGAATGGTGTAATTCTTAGTCCAAAAATTCTGTACAGAATCACAAACTTAAAAAATCAAAAAACCATATCAAACGAATGAATTTTGAACTAAACATTTTGCAGTAAATTAATTATATATTGAATTGCATATCTGAATTTTCTCATAATTTTTTCGAGTCAAAATCCATATAAACTGATGCGTTTAAATCTATCCAGAAAACTAGTTTTAAACAATAAGTTTGGGAGTGTTGTTCTCTTTGGGTATAAATCCGAAAATTATCAAATCAGTGTCATTAGAACCGGTTACAAGTCTAGTTTCGTACGTGTTTGGCCTTGCATTGATTGCTCATGTATACTAAGAGAACCATTAATTTCTTTAAAGTGCTACAGAAAACAACCTGCTTAGATATAATTAATTGTAGGTAATTATTTTGATATGCCAATCAAGTGAAACCATTTGGGTTTGAAACTTAGGATATACTAGTTGATATCTAGAGGGTTTTAGAATTTTTCAAACAACATGGAGTGGGTTTTTAATTTTCAAAGTTAGCGAATAGATTGGGAAAACTAGTTTAAAATTCTGTTTTATCTTAAAGTTACTTTTAATTAAGTTTCGATTTGAACCCATGTCTTGGGTGATTTTAAACCTTGAAGAACATGAACTTAGGTAATATTTAAGAGTAACGGTGAGTTGGGTTGAGCCGTGTTAGTGCACTTTAGTTTAGGGTTACTTAGTTCTTATTCTTCAGTATTTTTAAATTAGTAGTGACGTGTAGTTTTCATACTTGGTTCAGGGCACTAGTTGGACTTTCATACTCTATTCGAGGATTATATTATTTCGTTTTCAGGTGAGTAGTTTCATGCTACATATTTTTATAAATGTACCCCTACCTTGAACTGTTGAAAAATTAAATTGTTGTTTCAGGACTAAACTATTTTGATAAATTATTATATTATCAATGTAATCAAATTATTTCTGAAACATGTGTGAACTTGGCATACTGTAAACTATTTGTTTTGGTCTCATGTTTATAATGGTGAACAACCATCTTTTGCGAAACTGATGTGTATTGATTATTGGGACCATCTGTGTATTTTGGTCTAGGGAAATTATTCCACTGTGTGTGGTGACTCTGGCCACTAGGGAACAGATCCAGGTTGGGCCGTGATGACTCTAGTGCTCAACGATTATAAGGAAAAGACCTAGGTTAAGCTAGGTGACCTTCAATCGGATCGTCTTAGAGAAAAGGCCCAGGTTGTCATACTGAGGATGACTCTTAGTTCGGTATTGGATCCAATGGGGCTTATAGCCTTGAGAACTGTGTGGCATATTACTTGCTATTTCTTGGTACCTAGAAAATTATTGGTGTTCATGTTGTAATCTGTTTTAAGTGGAAAATGTCATTTATCATGTTCTTGAGAGACATGAGTATTTTAACTATTGAACTGTGGAACCTTCTTTTTGAAACAGATTCTCTTTACCAAACTGTATGCCAATCTAGTTTCTGTGATATATGTCTTATTTTGAAATTGATCTCTGTTTTCAAAACTGTATATACTATCTATGTTGCTACTCACTGAGCTATCAGTTGACTTAGTTATTTACCATTTCCAGGTGTTAGAAGGACTTAGAGTGGACTCATGGCATAGCGGGGACTCGATTGCATGGACCTCTAGGACATTCATTTATTTTAGAGTGTTATGTCAAGTTTGTGCATATTTTTTTTTTTTTATTGGGATTCATTTAGGATTATTTTGATATGTGGGCTGTTTATATTGCATAAGTTTGGATGGTTTCGATTACGGTTGATTTTGCCGTTTATAATTGTGGCATGTCACTGGATTGAGTTTTTGATTATTTATTATTGGACTATTGTTTAGTTGTTCAATGTGATTATGGATTCGTGTTTAGGCTTATGTGTGCCTTGGGCTAAGGCCCTGTGGGCCACTGCCGGTCATACCTAAATTTGAGATGTGACACATACTATTTTGCAAAATTAGACTTAGGGTACATAATTTTCAAATAGTTCCAAACTTGTTTAGAAGCAGAATAGGTTGTTGAAGATGCAAATGAAAGTCACAAACTAGTTGTCGAAGTCAGAGAGAGAGAGAGAAGCCACGAACTGGTTGTCCAAGTCGACCGAAGGACACATCAAACACAAGGGAACGACCTGCGAATGGGAGAGAAGTCGCGAACCATGTATTGCAACGTCTTCCTATGATTGCTGTGAAGTAAAGTAGCAAATGAGCAATCAGAGGGAGAGCCGATGAGAGATGAAGCCCCTGTTTCAGTTGAATGGTTCAGAGAGTGAACCACGAACAGTCTAATGGTTCAAAGAGTGAACCACGAACAATGGTCTGCGACAAAGAGATAGACCATTACGAGATGAGAAAAAAAGGGCACCAGCGAAGACAATGTTCAACAGAGCTACTGGAGACGATGTGCAACTATTGGAGACGATGTGCAACAGAGCTAGGTCAACCGTTTGTATGGCTCTGATACCATGTTAACATAGAATATGTGTTTGGTATATTAAGGCCAAGTTTGGCAATCCCAATATAATCCATCTTTTTATCTTTTTTCCATCACATTACCTCTCTACTTTTCTGCACATCTTTTCGTAAAAAAACAAAAAGTGCACTTATTTAGGTCATCCCAAACGAATGAATCAATTGAGTACAAATATATAAGCAAGCAAATAGATAAAACCCTAACCACCTAAATGACTAAACTATCCTTAATGAACAATATAAAACTACAATAATTCACAATTAGCAAAGCAATTGTTTGAGGCTAGAGATTTGGAGCAGCTGTTGGAGTGTTTTTTCTCGCTGAATTCGCGTCATCATTACGGGGTTATTGTTGAGGCTTTTACTAACATTTGAAAGACAGTTTTTTTGTAGTACTAGTTGAATTTCCATTCATTTCTTTCAATGTTCTTTCAAGTTGTTGATAATTGTTAAAACAAAAGATTAAAAAACAAATTTACTGGCTTTGTGTTATTAATTATTGCTCCATTTTCCTTTTGTTTGTTTGCTTTTTCCTTCTTTCTTGTTTTTTGTGATCTAAAATATTTGACTTAAAAATGGGAATACATTAATGTGAATCTGTTGTAAAGTTATAATTTGGGATGATCATCAGAGCCGGGTGCATTGGTGAATTTTCATTTAGGTCTGAAGTTCATGCAGTGAAACTAAGACGAGATCGCATTGTTGTTGTTCTTTAGCACAAGATATATGTCTACAATTTTATGGGCCTGAAGCTTCTTCATCAAATAGAAACTCTGGCCAACCCTAGGGGACTTTGTTGCCTCTCACAGAAATTGAATACATCTGTCTTGGCTTGCCCAGGTATTCAACGAGGGTAGGATCGGATTGAACACTTTGGTCTTAATATGACCAAGTTAAAAAATGCTCGTGATTCACAAATAGCATGGTTAAACTTAACAATGGATGGACTTCTTCTTGCGACTGCTAGTACAAAAGGAACTTTGATAAGAATTTTCAACACAACCGATGTGATCAAGTTACAGGAGGTATTGTGCTGGATGGTCTTGTATTTCTTTTCCATTTCCCTCTCTTTTCTTTAAAATTGGTCTTTTTATAGAGAGTTTCATTCCTTTTGTGTTAATTGCTGGATTAATCTGTTTCCAAATTCCAACCATATAGTTGGAACTAATCAATAGATAATGGAAATTCCTTCTTTCCATTTTAGTGCCAAGCCTTTTTAGCATCATTGTTGGAGACCACCAACTTAATTAAAATTAGCTTATATTGTCACAACCCAAACTCGCCCCTAAAAGTTTGTTCCATGACCGGCCTGTACGTAGGCCTCAAAACAGAATTTTAGAATAATATTTAACCACATACGGGGCCTTAAGCGGAAGCAAAATCAAATATAAGACAATATCCATTGAGCTTGTGCATACATGATGGTTTAATTGGATTTAAGCATTTAAATACATTTCCAGAGTTTCATATACATTCACAGAATTTATATAGATCTCACACCCACTTACATAAGACTTAATAGCTTATAAGACTCCCAACACAAATTAAGGCCTTAACACAGAGGCGTACCCCAAGCGTCTTGGCAGACAGGTAGACCTCAATACCATTCTAGTGTTAATCTCCGATGGCTCACCTACATAAATATACACAAAAACGGAGTGAGCAAAGCTCAGTGAATAATAGTACGTGATAATCCAATAAATAACTTGAATCACAAGGCATATAAATGCAGAGAACTTATAGTTAATCTTATCCTGTAATTGTTTCCAGAACGGCCTTGGGCCCAGTCTTCAAACATAGTGGCTTTAAGCCCTTGAACAGAGTGGCATTAAGCCCTTAAACAGAGTGGCATTAAGCCCAGAATGCAGAACGGCCTCAGCCCTATTCATGCATGTATGAACCCAAGAGGTGTCTCGTACGGATTCTAGAGGTGACTCACACTGTAGCACTTAGTTCCGTACAGTACTTTATTTCATACCAGAAAATACAGATTGGCCTCAGGCCTAACAGATCACACAGAATGGCCTCTGGCCTAACAGATCATACAGAATGGCCATAGGCCCAGATTAGCTTTAAGCCCAGTTCATGTATGTATGGATTCAAGAGGTGTCTCGCACGGATTCTAGAGGTGACTTGCATTGCAGCACTTAGTTCTATACAGCATTTTGTTCCATACCAGAAATCATTAGGTCTTAAAGACCAAACAATCCACATCATGTCATAACATAGCATAACCAGAATGAATAAACAGAAACAGGATAATCTTAGTTTCCTAAGAATACCATTATACCATAGTGCACATAAGTTTCTGACGGTTTAGTTACAAATTAACACAATTGTCTCGCGTATAGCAGAATAAGATTAGTAGCTATTACAGAGAGGACATAATGATGTTAAACCTTTGCATTCATTTCATAGGTTTTGAACGACCTCTGGTCCATATGTAACACAACAGAATTATTTCAGATTTATACAGATACACATAACTTTTCCAATTATTCTGATTCTTCGGAGATATCCATACCCAATGACTTATAACTGAACAACCTCAGGCCCATTAGTAGCAAAACGGTATGCTCTTATATTCACACTGAAACCGTTATTCAAGAATGAACATAAACTCCCTTTTATTCATTAAGAACGACGTGATTTACTTACGGAGAATAGAATGTTAATGTTAACTATTAATCAGAATCATACAGAGGTATACACATTTGTTTAATCGTTCATATACGTTAACATAGTTAACCTCCAATTAACAGAGTGCTAATGGTAATTGTTAGCTGTAAGTAAAGCATACTACGACAGTACTACTACTCACAGTGATAGGTCTTTGACAGCAGTGGAACAATGTCTTCGTCTGGACCTACAAACACAATGCACATAGCAGATTACGAGAATAAAATCAATTTCATTCTTATTCTTTAATCAATAGCCATGGTGGTTCTAAACTCATTAATCTTCCATAGGTTATGCTCTATGCCCCAGAAAATAAGAGGACTCGATAGGAAAATGGTTCAAACGAAGAAACGGTACAAAACTGGTTGACAAAAACTGAACAGTCGTCACTAATTTGGGCATAACTATTTCTGTATTTAGAATTTAAGAGTGAGACCACCACCATTGGAAACTAGACTTCCGGGGCTTGATTTTAGGCTCAAGAATCACTCAAAATGGAGTTCGGAGGCAAAAGATATGCTTATTTAAAGTTGGCTGAACAGAGTTGTCTCCCGCACGTGCGGGAAACAGGGCCGCACATGCGGGAATGGGGCCACACGTGCGGGAGAACGTGCTTTTAGCAGATTCAAATCTGGTTTGGGGTTGGACTGCCGCACGTGTGGCTCTGGGCAGTTTGGAGTCCGAAAATGGTTTTTCCATTCTTAAGCTTGGTTTTTAATATAAATCACTTAAAAAAACATGTAAAATTGCCCCATAACATGACAAATTAACATCACTCAAGTGTAATTTCATCTCAAACAAATCAATCTTTCATGATTTTCAAGGTTCTTAGAACACAACCCACAACCCACAATTTCACTTAATTCTTGCTTGATTTTATTCTTTGGACAATTCTAAAGTGCATTTCATATGGTATTCATAAGATTGAGCCCCCAATCATAAACAAAACCATAGAACCCAAGTTCTTATTCCTTAAATTGAATTCAATTAAATACATGCTTAGAACCTTAACTCAAATGGTCTCAAATCTTTCCATATCATCATGATTCCATGAAATTGATGTCTTAAACACAAGGATTCAAGATAAATTATCATACCTTAGTTCAATCTTTGTCTTCCTCTTAATTCTCCTCCATTTCCTTAAGCCTCCATGGTTGAATTCCCTTTTCTTTCTTCAATTCCTTTCAATCATCTTCAAACCCCCATTATTGTTGAGCTTTTCCTCAAGAATTTTGGTCTCTCTTCTCTCTTTCTCTCTCACGATTCTCTTCTCTCTCTTTTTAGATATTTTTAGGCTCCCAAAAGATGAGACCAACCACTCAAAGGCACACTTATATATATAAATGAACACAAACATGACTTAACACAATATGGGGAGCCAAACGTGGCCTTACAAATCGCACGAAATCAAGTTTCAATTAAAGTTCCCAAGTGACTCTAAAAATTGTGTTGATCATAACTATGTCCTCTGTTTTGGTTTCTGAAACCTCTAAGGCTTTCATTTGCGGTATAAAGTTAACCACCCAAACATGCATTAACGAATCAGACAAATTAGATTTCCAATTAATTTTCCCAGATAGTTCTAAAAATTCCCATTAACATACCCAAGTACTTGATTTTGATTTATGAACCTGTAAAGGTCGGTAATTTCAATTTTAAAGCCGTGACCGAACAGATAATGCTTCCATTCAAATAGATATCATTAAATTAAAAAGGCATTAACCCACAAGGGCATAAGGGTAATTTCAGATACGGATTTTGGGGTCGTTACATATATTCTCCTTGCATCTTCAAAGTTAAGATTACTCTTTATGTGAAGATCAAGAAATTGTGTTATGTCTTTATGCATATTGAACGAGACCTGTATCAAGATGAATTAAGAAATTAAGACTCACTATATGGGAGATTGAGAGTGCACTATGTCTCCTAGAAGTATGGGCCTTTTATAAGAGGTCAATCACTATGTAGCAATATGAGTAGGAATCATGTGCATGCTAAAAATAAATGTTGCATGTATCATTTTCGAACCATTAAATGAAAATCTGGTCTTGCTTAAAGTTACTTTATCACTCCCTAACTTAATTGAGAAATATGCAGAAGCTTATAATCCTGCTCAATATCGTACCACATTCTGGTGTAAGTGTTGGAACAATCTTCTGTGTAAATAAAATAAATGGAAATTAAAACAAACAAAATAAATAAATAACATACCGAATTTATTTATCAAACTGAATTAAAAATTCAAAAACCAAGTCGAGTGTGTGACACTCTATCCTTAAGACAGATTCGCCCCGCTACGGTGCTTACCGTTATGTAGCGTCTATCTCCCAGGATACAATGATCTTCACAAATTTGTAGTAGCACTTCAAACAAATTTGTCCGGCGAACTAGAACCTTGTGTTCTATAACTCTCTGAAATTTATTCTAAATCTAATATAAAGAATAAAGGACGCAAGAGAACAAAATGAAAGCAAGGAAAATGAATTTTCAGAATCAATCAAAATTGGAATGGGGCTGCCTTTATATAGGCTTTGTTGGCACCTATTCAATTTGAATAGAAAAAGTATGAAGAAGGGACCTAACCCTTCCTTTAAAATAAAGAGAGTCCATGAAAGGTTTGCACCCTTTCATTCAAATGGAGGTTTGACCCTTCCTTTAAAACAAAAAGACACCATGAAAGGTTACACCATTTCATTCAAAATGGAATCTATTTCAATTCACAACTACCTCTTTATAAATTTTCCAACAATCCCCCACATGAATGAAATTGACAGAGAGAAAATGCGACAACATGATGTAAATACAGAGAGTACAGAAATTGGAAATATTCTGCAAAGGATAGGTAGCTTTTGGCTTTGAACCTTCCCTTGTGAGACACTATCGGATTTACTAGCTAACCAGTGAACATGACGTTTTGAACTGTTCGGCCGTTTGTGTAAACCAAGACAATAGAACTCACGCAGTATATCCCCAGACACAGTTTAGTTCTCACTATTGTGTTCATTTTGGCCCTAAACAACCTGATCTTTCAAGAGTGCTCCAGAGAATTGTAGTCCTTCACAAATCTCATAGAACCGGCCCAGTTCACACTCACATAGGTGATTCTTATGAAGATTATCCTGTCATACCCCACTAGGTTTACCTAGATATAAGAATCATTAAAGGTTTTACTTAACCTAAAACGCTGCAGACATCACTATTTCATTATAGAGATGGGTAGAAGTTAGACTCCCCAGTGATATTTATGAGTCATTCACAACTCGGTTGTCCCTTTGAACCTAGATCTTGGGATCTCCAGTCAACTAGGTTGGGTTGTCGTTGTGGTAACTCTTATTTAATAGGCTTTAGTCCCATTCCTCTCGATGAATTCTCAACAAGCTCTCTTGTTAACCCTTTGGTTAGTGGATCCGCTATGTTGTCTTTAAACTTCATATATTCAATGGAAATAATTCCATTAGAGAGTAGTTATCTTACGGTATTATGTCGACGACGAATGTGTCGTGACTTACAGTTATACATATGACCCTGTACTCTGCCTATAGCTGATTGACTATCGCAATGTATGCATATAGCAGGCACCGATTTTGGCCATATTGTAATATCTTCAAGGAAGTGGCGAAGCCATTCTGCTTCTTCCCCTGCTTTGTCTAAAGCTATGAATTCTAATTCCATAGTAGATCTAGCAATACAAGTCTGTTTGGAAGATTTCCAAGATACAGCCGCCCCACCAAGAGTAAAGACATACCTACTGGTGGACTTCGAGTCTCTAGTATCCAATATTCAATTTGCATCACAGTATTCTTCAAGTACTGCTGGATATCTAGTATAATTAAACCCAATGTTATGAGTAAATCGAAGATATCTTAGAACCCTTATAATTGTTTTCCAGTGTTCTACTCCCGGATTACTCGTATATCTACTTAATTTACTTACTGCATAAGCTATATCCGGGCGACTGCAGTTCATCAAGTACATTAAGCTTCCAATAATTTGGGCATACTCTAATTGAGAAATACTTTCTTGTATATTCTTAGAAAGATACAAATTAACATCTACATGTGTTCTAACAAGATGATCATCATCTTTGCTGAATTTGTCAAGTATTTTCTCAATGTAATAAGATTGTGACAAAGCATAACCTTCTAATGTTTTGGTAATTTTCATACCAAGAATTACATCAGCAATGCCCATGTCCTTCATGTCAAAATGTTTATTCAACATTTTCTTGGTAGTTTTAATTATATCATTATTACTACCTATGATGAGCATATCATCTATATAAAGACATACAATGACATAACCTTTGTCTGTATTTTTAATATAAATACATTTGTCACACTCATTAATTTTAAATCCATTTGACATCATTGCTTTGTCAAATTTCTCATGCCATTGCTTTGGCGCTTGTTTTAAACCATATAAAGATTTAACCAATTCACACACTTTCTTTTCTTTCCCTGGAACAGAAAAACCTTCTGGTTGTTCCATGTAAATTTCTTCATTTAACTCACCATTTAAGAAAGCGGTTTTCATATCCATTTGATGAATTTCTAGATTGTATAGAGATGCAATGGCAATTAGCATTTTAATGGATGTTATTCTAGTAACCGGTGAGTATGTGTCAAAGTAATCAAGATCTTCTTTTTGTCTAAATCCTTTGACCACAAGTCTTGCCTTGTATTTGTCAATTGATCCATCTGCTTTCAATTTTCTTTTGAAAATCCACTTGTACCCAAGAGGTTTACAACCTGGTGGCAAATCCACCAATTCCCAAGTGTGATTTTGCAAGATGGATTCAACTTCACTATTGATAGCTTCTTTCCATAAAGGAGCTTCAGGACTGGACATAGCCGCTTTAAAAGTTAAAGGCTCATTTTCTAACAAAAATGTTGGAAAATCTGGACCAAAAGATTTTGAGGTTCTAGCACGTTTACTACGCCTAGGTTCTTCTTCCTCATTTTAATCTAACTCTTGTTCTTGATCATATTCTTGATCCTGACTAGTAATAGCATTATGAGATCTTTTATTTTTACTAGTCTCTTGTCCAATCTTATTTGGAAATACATGTTCAAAGAAAGATGCATTATGAGATTCAATAATAGTATTTACATGCATTTCGGAATGTTCTAATTTATGAATCAAAAACCGATATGCACTACTATTCTTGGCATAACCAATGAAAATGCAATCAATGGTCTTAGGACCTATTTTAGTCTTTTTAGGACTAGGAATAGCCACTTTAGCCAAACACCCCCACACTTTTAAGTATTTGTAGGATGGTACTCTTCCATGCCACAATTCATAAGGTGTTTGATTCACTTTCTTTTGGGGTACTTTATTAAGTATATAATTAGCAGTAAGTATTGCTCCCCCCCCCACCACAAGTTCTGAGGTAATCTAGAACTGATTAACATGGCATTCATCATTTCTTTTAAAGTCCTATTTTTCCTTTCAGCAATTCCATTTTGCTGAGGTGAGTAAGGAGCGGTGGTTTGATGAATTATTCCATATTCTTTACAAAACTTACCAAAAGGTGATTCATATTCACCACCTCTATCACTTCTAAGTTTCTTGATTTTCTTACCAAGTTGATTTTCAACTTCATTTTTATATTGAATGAAAGTTTTCAAAGCTTCATCCTTGGTTCGAATTAAATAAACATAACTATATCTAGTATAGTCATCTATAAAAGTGATAAAATATTTTTTTCCCACCTCTGGTTTGAATTGATTTAAAATCACAAATGTCACTATGAATTAATTCAAGTGGTTCCGTACTTCTTTCAATTGAATGAAAATGAGTTTTAGATAATTTTGCCTCAACACAAATTTCACATTTATGATTTGAATCAATGTCAAATTTAGGTAAACATTCCATATTAATTAATCTACGCAAAGATCCATAATTAACATGTCCTAGTCTACCATGCCATAAATTTGAAGACTCAAGCAAGTAAGAAAAAGATGTAGTATTATTAATAACTGAGGGTACAACGGTCATTACATTTAACTTGAAAAGGCCATCAGACATGTAACATTTTCCTACATACATCCCATTCTTAGTAAGTACAAATTTATCACTCTCAAATACTAGCCTAAAACCCATTCTTACTCAACAGAGAATCCAGAAACAAGATTCTTGCGAATGTCCGGTACATGCAACACATTGTTGAGAGTGAGTTCCTTTCCAGATGTCATTTTAAGTACAATCTTTCCTTGTCCTTCAACTTTGGAAGTTGAGGAGTTGCCCATAAAGAGTTGTTCACCATTGTCCACTGTAGAATAAGATGTGAACATCTTTTTGTCGGCACAAATGTGGCGAGTAGCACCAGTGTCCACCTACCATTCTTTAGGATTTCCGACAAGATTTTCCTCGGAAACAACTGCAGAAAGATTGATGTCATCGACACCATTGGAAATATTGTCCATTTCGGTCATATGGGCTTGAGCAGGCTTCTTGATTGTTCTTCTTTTGTTTTTGCCTTTGCTATGGCAATCTTTGGCTCGATATCCCTCTTTGTCACAGATGTAACATTTGCCATTAAACTTGTACTTTTTATTTTCCCCCCCTTTAGAGCCCTTGTGATGAACTTTCTCCAGAAGACTTTCGTTTCTTGGTTTTTGAAGCATGTTCCACCACATTTGCCTTAGACTCCATAGGATTCTTACCAGCCCGCTTTTCAGAATTGCGGTTGTCCTCCTCAATCCTTAAACGCACAATTAACTCGTCCATAGAAATTTCTTTGCGCTTGTGTTTGAGGTAGTTCTTGAATTCCTTCCAGCCTTTTGGTAATTTTTCAATTAAGGCTGCAACTTGGAAGGATTCACTGAGAGACATGCCTTCTGCGTGAATGTCATGCAGAATGAGTTGGAAATCTTGAGCTTGGCTGATCACAGTTTTTGAATCAACCATTACAAAATCCAAGAATCTACCAACCACAAATTTCTTTGAGCCGGCATCTTCCGTTTTTGTACTTTTTCTCCAACGATTCCCAAAGTTCTTTTGCTGTCTTGATTGGACTGTAGACGTCGTATAATGTGTTGTCAAGTCCGTTCAAGATGTAATTCCAGCAAAGGAAATTGGCATGTTTTCAAGCATCAACCGCAGCAACCACTTGCCGGTCGGTTTCATCCTCTTTCAGGATAGGAGCATCTTCACGGAGGAAACGAGTCAGGTTCAGAGTTGTAAGATAGAACAACATTTTCTGTTGCCATCTTTTAAAGTCAGTTCCTGAGAAACTTCTCTGGCTTCTCTCCATGATTTATTGGTAACTGTCACCACAGGAGAGGGGGTTGGTGCAATTGCAGCCACCCACAGTAGTACTTGTTTGGGCATTTGTTTCAGTAGCCATCAATTCTAATTTATAAAACAAAATTATAATTAGAATTTACACTAACACAGAAAATTAAACCAAATTCACAGAATTAAATTCTGTAAAAAATAAAAGAAACAAGAATGTAAACTTTTATTTTCCAATTAATTTGGAAATAAAATAAAATTTTATTCAACCAAATTAATTCCACACAGGAAATTAAATTCTGTAAAATAAAAGAAATAAGAATATAACTTTTATTTTTCAATTAATTTGGAAATAAAATAAAATTTTATCAACCAAATTAATTCCACACAGAAAATTAATTTCTGTAACACTTCAATAATTAAAATACTAAAACAGAATTTTAAGTAATGAAAACTCAGAAAATAATTTCTAAAACCCGAAAATTAATTTCTGAAAAAATTTCACAAAAATATATTCTGAATTGTTAATGACACCAGTATCGTACTACTAGTTGTCAAAGAAAATAGACAGTATATTACTACTATCTGTCAAATAGCATATAATCACTATTTGTTTTTCCAACCAGAATATTATTTTGTAAATCCACAGAAAATAATTTTCTATAAAGAAGAAAGAGAAAAGGAAACAAACGAAAAATTCTGTACACAGAATAATTCGAATCTGTCTTAAGATTGTTGGAACAATCTTCTGTGTAAATAAAATAAATGGAAATTAAAACAAACAAAATAAATAAATAACGTACTGAATTTATTTATCGAACTGAATTAAAAAATTCAAAGACCAAGTCGAATGTGTGACACTCTGTCCTTAAGACAGATTCGCCCCGCTACGGTGCTTACGGTTATATGGCATCTATCTCCTAAGATACAATGATCTTCACAAATTTGTAGTAGCACTTCAAACAATTTGTCTGGCGAACTAGAACCTTGTGTTCTATAACTCTCTGAAATTTATTCTAAATCTAATATGAAGAATAAATGACACAAGAGAGCAAAATGAAAGTAAGGAAAATGAATTGTCGAAATCAATCAAAATTGGAATGGGGCTGCCTTTATATAGGCTTTGTTGACACCTATTCAATTTGAATAGAAAAGGTATGAAGAAGGGACATAACCCTTCCTTTAAAATAAAGAGACACCATGAAGGGTTTGCACCCTTTCATTCAAATGGAGGTTTGACCCCTTCCTTTAAAACAAAAAGACATCATGAAAGGCTACACCATTTCATTCAAAATGGAGTCTATTTCAATTCACAACTACCTCTTTATAAATTTTCCAACAGTAAGTGGATCCACATGTTGTTGTCTTATGTACGATACTAATTCATGTTTCTAAGTGATCTATTTATTACTTTCTTAGCCTCTGGGCTAGATTTGAACATTAGACCCTACCGACAACCTCATCCCATTTCTCTTTGCCTATAAATTGCTAGCGTACTCTGTTTGTCTCCATTAGGTTCTTGTTTTTTTTTTTTGCATTTGCAATTTTTCCCTATTACCTAAATGTTATTGCCTTTGAATAGGTATGCAAAGGAGTGGAAAAAGCAGATATTTTTAGTATTGCTCTCTCTCCTAATGTCCAGTGGTTGGCTGTGTCAAGTGACAAGGGTACTGTGCATTTATTCAGCCTCAGAGTTCGGGCTGTGGGAGAGGACTCATCTACTTGTTCGATTGCTGTTCAAATCCGGCAATGGTTTCCCACAATTCATCTTCCCTTGATGCTCTTATTTCTCCAAGTATCAGTGCCAATCCTGGTTCATCATTGTCTTTTATGAAAGGTAAGAGAGGTTTATCGAGAAGTTATTTCCAACCTCAAGCTTGGAATGACTATCAAAAAATTTCTTTGTTTGTATGGTTTGCATTAAGGGTTTAAGAATTAAGGCATGCCATTGTACAAAGTCCATTTATGACTATTGTGACTTTAATTTTTTATTATTTTGACATATCACTTTTTCTTTTTCTATGAAATTGCGAAGAATCACCTAAATAGAACTAGACTTTTTTTAATTTGTCTTAAAAAAAAAAAAAAAAAAGGAGAAAAAAAGGCTTTGAATTTGTAAACATCTTCTGGCCCTTATTTTTACCAGTTGAACTGCTGTTTAACCAGCGGTATATTCTGTTACTACGCCATTGCTTGATAGGCTTTGTCTGCCAGTACTAGGGGTCTCCAAAATAATTCATATCGCAGGGATTGTTTTGATGTTGCCTCAAACTCTCTTGTTTCTGTGCTCTTTCAGGGGTGTTACCAAAGTATTTTAGCTCAGAATGGTCATTTGCCCAGTTTCACTTACCAGAATACACCAAATTCATTGCAGCATTTGGATCTCAGAACACTGTCATTATTGTTGGCATGGATGGGTGTCACACCCCAAATCCGAGTATAACCGGCCGTGGCCCACAAGGACTTAGCCCAAGGCACACGTAAGCCTAACCACTAATCCATAATCACATTGAGCAACTATACAAAAGTCCAATAATAAATAACCAAACTCAATCCAGTGACATGCCACAAGTATAAACAGCAAAACCAACCATAATTAATATCATCCAAACTTATGGGATATAAACCGCTCGCATATCAAAATAATCCTAAATGAACCTCAGTAAAATAAGAAGTATGCACAAACTTGATATAACAATCTAAAACAAAATAAATGTATGTCCTAGAGGTCCATGAAATTTAGTCCCCGCTACGCCATAAATCCACTCTAAGTCCTTCTAACACCTGGAAGTGATAAAAAAAAACTAAGTCAGCTGATAGCTCAGTGAGTAGCAACATGGATAGTAAATACAGTTTTGAAAACATGGCTAAATTCCAAAATAAGATATATATCACAGAAACTAGATTGGCATACAGTTTGGTAAATACAATCTGTTTCAAAAAGAAGGTTCCACAGTTCAACACTTAAAATACTCATGTCTCGCAAGAACATGATAAATGACATTTTCCACTTAAAATAGATTATAACATGAACACCAATAATTTTCTGGGTACCAAGAAAAACAAATAATATGCCACACAGTTCTCAAGGCTATAAGCCGCGTTGGATCCAATACCGAACTAAGAGTCATCCTCAGGGTGGCACCTGGACCTTTTCTCAAAGACGATCCGATTGAAGGTCACCTAGTTGTTTTTAAAGGTCTTTTCCTTACAATCATTGAGCACTAGAGTCATCACGGCCCAACCCGGATCTGTTCCCTAGTGGCCAGAGTCACCACACACAGTGGAATAATTTCCCTGGACTAAATACACACATGGTCCCAATAATCAATACACATCAGTTTCGCAAAACATGGTAGTTCATCATTATAAACATGAGACCAAAACAAATAGTTTACAGTATGCCAAATTCACACATGTTTCATAAATAATTTGATTCAATTGATAATATAATAATTTATCAAAACAGTTTAGTCTTGAAACAACAATTTAATTTTCCAACAGTTTAGGGTAGGGGAACATTTATAAAAATATGTAGCATGAAACTACTCACCTGAACCGAAATAATATAATCCTCAAATAAAGTATGAAAGTCCAATTAGTGCCCTGAACCAATATGAAAACTACACGTCACTACTAATTTAAAAATACTAAAGAATAAGAACTAAGTAACCCCAAACTAAAACACACTAACACGGCTCAACCCAACCCACCATTACTCTTAAATATTACCTAAGTTCATGTTCTTCAAGGTTTAAAATCACCCAAGACATGGGTTCCGGTCAAAACTTAATTAATTGTGACTTTAAGATAAAACAGTATTTCAAACAAGCCTTCCAACCTATTCGCTAACTTTGAAAATTACAAAAACCCACTCCACGCTATTCAAAAAATTCCAATAACCTCCTGATATGATCTAATATATCCTAAGTTTCAAACCCAATTGGTTTCACTTGATTTGCTTATCAAAATAATTATCTACAATTTATTATATCCAAACAGGTTGTTTTCTGCAGCACTTTAAAGAAATTGACGGTTCTATTAATATACACGAGTAATCAATGCAAGGCCAAAAATGTAAGAAACTAGACTCGTAACCGGTTCTAATGACGCTGATTTGATAATTTTTTGATCTATACCCAAAGAGAACAACACTCCCGAATTTGCTGTTAAAAATCAGTTTTCTGGACAGATTTGAACGCATCAGTTTATGTGGATTTTGACTCCCAAAAATTATGAAAAAATTCAGATATACAATTCAGTATGTAATTAATCTACTGTAAAAATTTCAGATTAAAATTCATCCGTTTGATATGGTTTCTTGATTTTTAAAGTTTGTGATTCTGTGCAGAATTTTTGGACTAAGAATTACACCATTCTTTATACATGAATTTAACTCAGATTTCTTAACAGTATACATATATATACAAAATATATAAACCTACAACCTCCATGAATGAATAAAATAATAATGGAATAAGGATAAAAACAAAACCAAAAGGAAGAAAAAAGATAAAGACCCACCACACCCAAAAATTCCTCCTTGTTTGCAACCCTTCTTTTCTCTTCTTCTTTTCTCTCAACCTTTCTCTCTCTCCCGTGGTGGCTCCTGCTGCTGTTATGAATAGTATGAGGCAACCTAGGGTTACATATGTATCTACACAAAAAGGCCCTAAAATATTATCTTTATATTACTTTATTTTCTAACACATTAATTAAATAAAATATAACTATTATATAACAAAATATACTTACAAACTTACCCTCTATTTTAAATACTTTCACCATCAATTTATTTTAAGTTTAAAATTAATTAAAAGATCCTCCAATAATATTTAATTTGTACCTTAGAATTCACCACCAAAATATTTGAGATTGTAATATTATTATTTAATTATTTACTTAATTTTTATATTCGGGTTCTCACATTCTCCCCTCCTAAAAGAAAAGTTTCGTCCTCGAAACTAACCTGAGTAAATCATGAGAATAGATGTGGGTACTTCTCGCGCATCTCGTCCTCGCGTTCCCAAGTCGCCTCTTCAACTAGATGATTACGCCACAGTACCTTAACCAATTTAATGACCTTTGTACGCAGCCTTTTCTCTTTCGAATCCAAAATCTGAACAGGTATCTCCTCATACGAAAAATCCTCTCTAATCTGAAGCGGTTCATAATCTATCACATGCGACAGACTGTGCACATTTTTCCTCAGCATAGACACGTAAAACACATTATGCAGTCCTGCCAACCTAGGGGGTAGAGCAACACAGTACGCAACCTCACCAACCTTCTCCAATACCTCAAATGAACCAATGTATCTAGGACTCAACTTTCCTTTCTTTCCAAACCTGATCACTCCTTTCCGTGGTGATACTTTCAAGAATACCATATCCCCCACATGAAACTCTAAGTCTCTCCTACGATGATCAGCATAACTTTTTTTTTCTACTCTGAGCAGTCAATAATCTCTCTCTGATGGTGATAATTTTCCGTGTAGCATCCTCCACCAAATCAGGTCCCAACATTTGCCTTTCACCAACCTCATACCAACACAAAGCAGACCTACACTTCCTCCCATACAAAGCCTCATAAGGGGCTACTCCCAAACTAGAATGATAACTATTATTATATGCAAACTCCATAAGCGGCAAATAATCATCACTCCAAAGCACAAGCCCTCAACATATCCTCAAGGGTTTGAATAGTCCTCTCCAATTGCCCATCTGTCTGAGGGTGATAAGCTGAACTAAAATTTAACCGAGTACCCATAGCTGATTGTAACACACCCCAAAACTTAGACACAAAATGAGGGTTCCGATCTGACACTATTGACACAGGTGCACCATGCAATCTAACAATCTCCTTCACATACAACTGTGCAAATCGAGCTAGAGAATGGTTCATTCGTACTGCAATAAAATGTGCTGACTTGGTCAGTCTATCAACAACTACCCAAACTACATCGTGATTACTACTAGTACGAGGTAAACCACACACAAAGTCCATGGTATCATGATCCCACTTCCACTCTGGTATAGGTAAGGGTTGTAGTTTGCCCGCAGGTTTCTGATGTTCTACTTTAACCTGTTGACACACCAAACACTGAGCCACAAATTCTGCATTATCTCCCTTCATACCATTCCACCAAAAATGTTCATGAAGATCCCGATACATCTTAGTGCTTCCAGGATGAATGTTGTAACTAGAACTATGTACCTCCGTCATAATCTCCTTCCTCAAATCACCGCCAGCAGGAACACAAATTCGGCTATGGAATCTAAGTAACCCATCATCACTAACCACAAAGTCTACGTGCTTACCCTCTGCCATCTCTCTTTTAATACGCTCACACTGAGGGTCAATCTCCTGAGCTAAACAAATCCGTTCTCTCAAGGTCAGCTGAACTTTCAATTGACTACAATAAGCCCTATCACCAGGCGTAACAACCTCAAGCCTTAAACGTCTTATGTCTTCCACCAAACAACTCTCAATAGACAAAGCAGCTACATCTCCAACTACAACCTTCCTACTCAAGGCATCTGCAACCACATTTTCCTTTCCCGAATGATACAAAATATTCACATCGTAATTTTTTAGTAACTCAAGCCATCTTCTTTGCCTCAAATTTAGTTCATTTTGTGTGAAAATATACTTCAAACTCTTATGATCAGTGTAAATCTCACATGACTCTCCATACGAATAATGTCGCCAGATCTTAAGAGCGAAAATCACTGCTGCTAACTCCAAGTCGTGCGTAGGATAATTTCTATCATGTACTTTCAACTATCATGACACATAAGTAATCACCTTCCCATGCTGCATGAGCACACAGCCTAAACCCTGTCGTGAAGTATCACTATAAATCACAAAACCACCACCATTAGTAGATAAGGCAAGGATTGGAGCTGATGTCAACCTCTGATTAAACTCTTGGAAGCTACACTCACAATCATCATTTCACTCAAACTTTACCTCTTTCCTAGTGAGATTTAGAAATGGCAAAGCAATACGGGAGAATCCTTCCACAAACTTTCTTTAATATCCAGCATGCCCTAGAAAGCAACGTACCTTTGTCATAGAAGTAGGTCGTGGCCAATCAATGATTTTCTACCACCTTCGTGCTATCCACAGATACCCTATCTTTACTCACCACATGACCCAAAAAGGATACACTACTCAACCAGAATTCACACTTCTTAAATTTTGCACACAATCTCTTCTCCCTAAGGATCTGCAGTACTACCCTCAAATGCTGCTCATGCTCCTCCATACTCGATTAAATTAGGATGTCATCAATAAACACTACCACAAATTTATTCAGTTGGGGTTTGAATACTCTGTTCATTAAATCCATGAATGCGGCTATTGCATTTGTGACACCAAAAGGCATCGCCAAAAACTCATAATGCCTATAACAGGTTCTAAAAGCAGTCTTAGGAACATCCTCATCCCTTACTTTCAACTGGTGATAGCCTAACCTCAAGTTAATCTTAGAGAATACCTAAGCTCCCTGTAATTGGTCAAATAGGTCATCAATACGTGGCAAAGGATACATATTCTTCACTGTGACTTTGTTCGGTTCTCTATAATCAATACACAACCTTATAGACCCATCATTCTTCTTCACAAACAACACAGGTGCTCCCCAAGGTGAAACACTAGGCTTAATAAAACATTTGTCTAACAACTCCTATAACCGAGTTTGTAACTCCCTCAACTCTAATGGTGCCATTATATAGGGCACTTTAGAAATAAGTGTTGTGTTGAGGACCAAGTTAATGGAAAAATTCTACCTCACGATCTAGACGAAGTCTAGGTAGATCCTTTGGAAAAACATCAACACAATCACTCACTACAGGCAACTCTTCTAACTTCTATTCTGGCAGTTCAATACTCACCATACAAGCTAAATAATCATGACACCCTTTTCTCAACATTCGGTTAGCCTAAAGGGCCGAAATAAAACAAATAGAAGACCCCTTCCTATCTCCCTGAAAGAAAAAAAACTCAAGTTGTCCCAGCATAGCAAAAACTACCCTCTTTCTAAAATAATCAACAGAGACATGATGCTTTGTCAACCAATCCATCCCCAAAATCACATAAAAATCCTTTATCTCTAAAGAAATCAAATCCACCGCAAAAATCCTACCATCAATCTTTATCTCACAAGATCTACAGACATCTCCCAACACTATTGTTTCTCCTAATGGATTACACACAGTAATACAAACATCAAAGGCACACAAGGAATAGACAATCCGTGTAGATATCTAGGTGCCAACTATTAACCTTCAAACTGAAATCAAGAAAGATTCAACACAAGGTTAAACAAAACTAACATAACTAAACACTACTAAGGACTATAAGGACTCGGACCTCGTCTAAATGATGAAATGCAAGATATGTAACTAGATAAACTATAGCTCTGATACCACATATTGTCACACCCCAAATCTGAGTATGACAGGCCGTGGCCCACAGGGACTTAGCCCAAGGCACACGTAAGCCTAACCACTAATCCATAATCACATTGAGCAACTATACAAAAGTCCAGTAATAAATAACCAAACTCAATCTAGTGACATGCCGCAAGTATAAATGGCAAAACCAACCGTAATTAATACCATCCAAACTTATGGGATATAAACCGCTCGCATATCAAAATAATCCTAAATGAACCTCAGTAAAATAAGAAGTATGCACAAACTTGATATAACAATCTAAACAAAATAAATGTATGTCCTAGAGGTCCATGCAATTGAGTCCCCGCTACGCCATAAATCCACTCTAAGTCCTTCTAACACCTGGAAGTGATAAAAAAAACTAAGTCAGCTGATAGCTCAGTGAGTAGCAACATGGATAGTAAATACAGTTTTGAAAACATGGCTCAATTCCAAAATAAGATATATATCACAGAAACTAGATTGGCATACAGTTTGGTAAATACAATCTGTTTCAAAAAGAAGGTTCCATAGTTCAACACTTAAAATACTCATGTCTCGCAAGAACATGATAAATGACATTTTCCACTAAACAGATTATAACATGAACACCAATAATTTTCTGGGTACCAAGAAAAACAAATAATATGCCACACAGTTCTTAAGGCTATAAGCCCCGTTGGATCCAATACCGAACTAAGAGTCATCCTCAGGGTGGCACCTGGGCCTTTTCTCAAAGACGATCCGATTGAAGGTTACCTAGTTGTTTTTAAAGGTCTTTTCCTTACAATCATTGAGCACTAGAGTCATCACGGCCCAACCCGGATCTATTCCCTAGTGGCCAGAGTCACCACACACAGTGGAATAATTTCCCTGGACTAAATACACACATGGTCCCAATAATCAATACACATCAGTTTCGCAAAACATGGTAGTTCATCATTATAAACATGAGACCGAAACAAATAGTTTACAATATGCCAAATTCACACATGTTTCAAAAATAATTTGATTCAATTGATAATATAATAATTTATCAAAACAGTTTAGTCTTGAAACAACAATTTAATTTTCCAACAGTTTAGGGTAGGGAAACATTTATAAAAATATGTAGCATGAAACTACTCACCTGAACCGAAATAATATAATCCTCAAATAAAGTATGAAAGTCCAACTAGTGCCCTGAACCAATATGAAAACTACACGTCACTACTAATTTAAAAATACTAAAGAATAAGAACTAAGTAACCCCAAACTAAAGCACACTAACACGGCTCAACCTAACCCACCATTACTCTTAAATATTACCTAAGTTCATGTTCTTCAAGGTTTAAAATCACCCAAGACATGGGTTCCGGTCAAAACTTAATTAATTGTGACTTTAAGATAAAACAGTATTTCAAACAAGCCTTCCCAACCTATTCGCTAACTTTGAAAATTACAAAACCCACTCCACGCTATTCCAAAAATTCCAATAACCTCCTGATATGATCTAATATATCCTAAGTTTCAAACCCAATTAGTTTCACTTGATTTGCTTATCAAAATAATTATCTACAATTTATTATATCCAAACAGGTTGTTTTCTGCAGCACTTTAAAGAAATTGACGGTTCTATTAATATACACGAGTAATCAATGCAAGGCCAAAAATGTAAGAAACTAGACTCGTAATCGGTTTTAATGACGCTGATTTGATAATTTTTTGATCTATACCCAAAGAGAACAACACTCCCGAATTTGCTGTTAAAAACCAGTTTTCTGGACAGATTTGAACGCATCATTTTATGTGGATTTTGACTCCCAAAAATTATGAAAAAATTCAGATATACAATTCAGTATGTAATTAATCTACTGTAAAAATTTCAGATTAAAATTCATCCGTTTGATATGGTTTCTTGATTTTTAAAGTTTGTGATTCTGTGCAGAATTTTTGGACTAAGAATTGCACCATTCTTTATACAAGAATTTAACTCAAATTTCTTAACAGTATACATATATATACAAAATATATAAACCTACAACCTCCATGAATGAATAAAATAATAATGGAATAAGGATAAAAACAAAACCAAAAGGAAGAAGAAAGATAAAGACCCACCACACCCAAAAATTCCTCCTTGTTTGCAACCCTTCTTTTCTCTTCTTCTTTTCTCTCAACCTTTCTCTCTCTCCCGTGGTGGCTCCTGCTGCTGTTATGAATAGCATGAGGCAACCTAGGGTTACATATGTATCTACACAAAAAGGCCCTAAAATATTATCTTTATATTACTTTATTTTCTAACACATTAATTAAATAAAATATAACTATTATATAACAAAATATACTTACAAACTTACCCTCTATTTTAAATACTTTCACCATCAATTTATTTTAAGTTTAAAATTAATTAAAAAATCCTCCAATAATATTTAATTTGCACCTTAGAATTCACCACCAAAATATTTGAGATTGTAATATTATTATTTAATTATTTACTTAATTTTTATATTCGGGTTCTCACATTGGGAGGTATGATTTTTTTTATTTTTTTTATGGGAGTAATGAAATTGTGTTCTTTCTTTTGTTTACTTACACTGCTGTAAATATTTTGCTAGAAAATGGCTCGAGTCAACTCAACAAAACCTTTGTTCTTATTAAGCACATCGCCTTGATGTTATAAACAAAAAAGATATATGATGAATGGTTGAAGCATGATCCCCTTCTAGTTTCACTTATCAAAAATAAGAATGTGAGGCCCTTCCAATTTCAATTTTGAAAGTGTGATGTTGAAAGACTTTAGTAGATCATCACAAGGATTTGACCTCTATCCTTTCTCATTTTTCTCTTCAATAAAAGATCTCCTCAACATAGGCCATTTTGAGAGCAAGATTTGACTAAAGCATTTTGCATCCAAAATGCCAAATTAGTCCAGTTCAACCATGCAATTGTATGCTTGCTCATGTGAGGTTTTCTGACATTTCATACACTTCGTCTTTCTTTGCATGGAGATATGGTGGTTGCTGCACTAATGCCATGTTTTGTAGGAAGGAAATAGGAGGGAAGGGATCGTTGGTTTTCATCAATTTGTTTGGTAAGATGAAAAGGAAAAGAGGAACGAAAGAGATGGGTTTACGACTTTATGTCCTTTTACTGTTTTACCCTCACTTTATTTGAAGTTGATTAGTTGCAACTTGTAAAGGACCAAAAGTCATTTCAAACTTTTAAAAAGTGGGAGTCTGTCCCTGCCCCTCTTATGCCCTTTTTTGGATGGAAAGAATTTTGGGCCCTCGGGTGGAAAACTGGCCTCTCCACCCTTTCTCTTCCTTTCCCTCATGTTCTCCACCAAAATGTATTCCCTCATGCCCTTCTTTCTTGAAGTGTGTCATTTTGGAAGAATCTATTATTTGTCCTTCATTAGAAGAGTTAGACCATGATGTGGATGATGTAGTCTGCGTAGAAAGAAAAATTAGGAGAAACTTTTAAAGGATTCTAGATGAAAGTAGAAAATGTGAACAATCACATTGCGAGATTGTGGTAAATCCTGATACAGTCAATGACAGAAAAAAGCTACCTGCAGCTTCCACATATGAATTGAATTAGGTCAATTTGAACACTCATATTATAAATGTGTTGGCAGGAAAGCATTGTTGAAAGGTTCTTGAAGCTTTCGAGTACAATGTGTGTGTGTATGTTTGTGCACTCCATGGTTACCATCAACTTGATGGTAAAGCATTGTTCAAAGGTTCTTGAAACTTTCGAGTACATTGTGTCTGTGCATTCACTTCTGTCTGTCATGTTTATTGACAATAATTATGTTGGTTTTTCTGTTATTATCATGGTGACCTCTAATAATCTCTCTCTCTCTCTCTCTCTCTCTCTCTCTCTCTCCCCTTTATTTTCTGTACAGCCAGTGGTGGATGCTTTTGATTCTAGTCTATTGGTGGCTCCAGCAATATCTCATACGATTAACTTCACTTCTATAAAGGTATAGTTAACTGTCTAAATAAGAGCTATCACTTGCCAACCACAATACTTGTTATAGTATTTATAAAAAAAAATACTTGTTTCTTTATTAGCACAGCAATTGTTCTTTCATGGCCCATGACTGGTGGACATTCTTGGATTCAAAGAGGTGAAAAAGGTTTTGTGGAATGGAATTACTGTTTCTGTAACTATGGAACTGCTAAAATTATGGATCATAAAGGGGGTCTACAAGGGTACAAAAATGTTAGGATTTGATAGCCGCTCACATTGTCTTTCTTTGCAGGGTATATATGACTTTCTGTTTTGTAAACTTTGTGGGATTGTTTGGGTGATGGAATATGATGCAACCTGATTATGAAACTATCCATAGAGGCTATAATATATCCATGTTGAATTTAGATTTAAGTATGAAATAAAGCTTGATGATTGTCTTATATTTTTCATTCTACAAGAAGAGGAGTCGTATGAAATTTGATGTTCCATTGAAATTCAAAGCCCCTGTGGGTACTAGAATTCATGGGTTGGCGTGTTGGTTTGATGTATTGTTCGATGGGAGGTAATCATTTGATGTTTGATTAATAATGTTCTCTCTCTCTCTCTCTCTCTCTCTCTCTCTCTCTCTCAACCATTGTTAATTCCTTGTTCTACAGTACTGTACAAAGGTGGCTGAGCACAGCTCCTGGTGCGCCTACAACCCACTGGTATCAGCTGCTTTGCGTCCTCTCTCAGCCACTTCATGTCATGCCAGAGTTATTCTATTAACTTAACGATGACAAGTTAGTGTTCATGATCTGACTAGTTCAGTTGTATTTGTTTGTTAATAGGATTCTTTAAATGATCTAATTAGTGGTAAATGAACTTAAATAGCTAAAAGTTGGGGCGCTGGTGCCGGACAAGGAGGAATAGTCCAGACATCGTCCTGCAAATTTGATCTCAAAGAGCCTTATTACCGAATGTCTCAACCCCGAGCCTACTCAATCGCCCAAGATCAGCCAACACATCATCTAACAAATACACATGTATTTGTTATCATGTTGTGATCCTTATGATTTGGTCTTGAAACAAAGGGATAATGGCACACCATGCCTTGCCACTGTTTCACTTTTCTTATGAATTCGGTTGTTTTTATAAGTGTGGGTGACTTGGTTTAAAGCTTGGCAGGATATACAAATACAATCACTGGATGAAGAAGGATTTGAGTTGATGCATCAACCACTTCAAAATGTGGATATTGAATATATTGAGTGAGTCACTGAAAAAATAAATAAAATGAAAAAGAAATATCGATCCACTAGTGGTTAGCATATGATACGCATGCAATTAAAATAAAATAATTTTTTTTATGTATGGTATATTGCGTAAGTAATAAGAGCCTTATTTATTAAATTTAAGGTTCAAGATTCGAGTCTTAGTCTTATCAATTATCTAATTTTTATTTTTATTTTTATATTTTAAATAGAAAGATGAGTACATGTAATATAAGGAGAAATCAATAAGAGTTTAAACACCAAGTGAGTTGTTCATTTTTAATAATAGTATAGATAGATAACACGTGCCAGATATCGATACACAATTGACACACATATGACATGTCTACATGTCAAACATTTCATATGATGTGTCAATTTTTTTAATTTTTTCCACGAACATATTAGTCATTCGAGATTTTTTCTTAGAATTCCAACTACGAGGAATTGGAAGAATCCTAACAGTCGACTCAAATTTGGAAGAGCTCAATCGTGTCAACTATAAAAAATTTAACTGTCAATTATAAAAATCCTAACCGTCTCACTATCTGTGAAAATTCGCATTTAATTATTCTTAAATAAATAAATAAATTAGCTTTATCCATAGTCTATCTGAAATATATTAGTGTATAAGTTAGTTTTAAATTAACCCAATTCAATTATTAATAAAGATATTATTAAGAATAATAATTTTGTAGATATTCAATATTTGTTGTTTATAAATTATTTAATTAGGATGCAACATGATAATTATTCTTACTAAATATCTTAGTTAAAAATCTTAGTGTATCAATTTTAAGAAACCCATACCAAAATAAAAATAAAAATAAATTTAGAACTAGATTTTTGGTGGCATGGAATGCCACCTGTTATGTTAATATAGGACCATAACTCCATCATACTTCTTGGAATTGAGAGATACAAAATGACTAGGTAGAATGATGAGGGGAGAGAGAGAGAGAGAGAGAGAGAGAGAGAGAGAGAGAGAGAGAGAGAGAGAGAGAGAGAGGCTCAGCAATGAATTGTATATATATATGCATGCTTGCATTCAGAATCTATTTGGTAAGATTTTGAGTGTCATCTAAACTAATAAAATTGTTGAAATTATTTTAAATTGTTGTTATATCATCATGCTATTAATTCCGTCATTTTCTCTTAATTGTCATGATTATTATCTGATTATTTTCTCTTAAAAATAATGGCAGGTTGGCTATGTTTTCTTACTGTGTTGCAAAACTCATGACATATATTTTGTTGCCCTGGCGTTTTATGCCAGATTATGACGAGGAAGAGACTGAAACCGAAATTGGGGCCGCTGCTAGTATAAAACCGTGGCTAACTTGAAATCAAGAATATAGCAAAATAAAATTTTATTATCTTTTGTTTTAATAATTACGAATGTTATAAAGTTGTTGTAATATTTTATGCAAACTCGTAATTTTGTTTTGTTGTTAAACTTTAACTATGTGAGAATTTAAAATTTCCCTAATTAGTTGTTAAAATTTTATTTAACAAATTATTTGTCTTTTAAATTTTTTGATGTTCCAAAAAAAAATTTGGAACGTCACACTATCCCCCTTTTGTTTTTCTCGTGAAAAAATGAATGAACCACTTCCTCCTTTTTCATTCAGGCTTACCTTTCTTGAACCTGTAATTTTCTCTATAAGTTCACCAAAATTGGGGTTGGAACTCTAAATTTATATAAGTTGAAACCCATACCATTTAAGCATAAATCTTCATGTTGTAAGACAAGCACTCTATGCCATCAAAACAACTATAAGAGCAGAGCAAACATCTCCGGCTAGCGAAGTCAATCACAACTCTTGTACCTCACTAGAGGTCACACTCTCTCTAGACTAATGGTCTCCGACATACCCAAAAACAAAAAACAATTATAAGAGCAAGGTCAGCACAAAATTTTACATGTCCTCAAATATTGAGTTCTGAAATATCCGGTGATAGATGCATATGCTTTAAACCTCTGGTGAAAATAAAGACAAACTAAAAAAAAAAAAAATGACATTAAAGATGGTACAAGACGTCCTATTTTGTTCTCAAAATTATTATTGATTCCTATTAAATTTCAATATGGACAACTAAGTCTTATTTATCTGTTCTCAAAAGTTTATTCTTCCATAATTGTATATCTTATTCCAATTTTACTCTTTTCTTTTAACATGAACAATAATTTTATAAATAATTTTAACTTAATTAAAATTAAAAATTTTAATTGTAAAAATTATTATTATTATATTAAAAAATCAAAAATAACAAATGGATCGAAACAATTATAATATAAAATGCAACATTTTTTGTTATGATATTTTTTTTTTAGTATAAACAATCTAAAAGGGCTAAATTCTATTAAAATTTCAAAAGGTTATAAAAATAATGCTATGACAAATTTATATATTGCTCAATGCATGAAATAGTTGATGAATCTTATATTTATACTTTTGTATATGAAAATTTATTTAATTTCAACAATTAAAAATAGTTTCATTATAAAATTTTATATAAAATAAATTATTTATGAAAATTTTTGTTCATATTTTAATGAGAAAAATAAAATTAAAATAAAATATACTATTTTGAATAATTGAAATTTTTTATAACAATTTATAAAATAGAAAGAGCTTATTTATTAATATTGAAATTTGATATAACTCAATAGTAATTTTTAAAACAAAATAGAACTTATTGGTAATTTTATTATTGTGATTTATGATTTTTTTTAATACAATATAATAATTTTTACAATTAACAAATATAATTTTACTTAGATTAAAAATATTTATAAAATTGTTCATATTGAATGAGGAGTAAAATTAGAATAAGATATATCATTATAGAGAAATGAACCTTTTGGAAATATTTTATGACAAATAGGACTTACTTGTCTATATTGAAATTTGATAGGACTCAATAATAATCTTAAGAGTAAAATATGACTTATTGGTAATTTTTCCAAGAAAAAAACAAAAATGTCAATTACCAAACCATCTTCTGATTGCATTCATATTATTGTATTTTTCCTTTTTTTCCTCATTTTTCATTTTCTAAGGGCATGTATAATTGTGTTTGTTGTGATGCATACTGCAAATAATTTGATCTAATACAACTCACACTATAGAAAAAGACGAGAAGACAGTAACAAAAATGTCCCTTGAACATCGCCACCACATGCAGCTACCCGCTGTCCCAAGCCAGTGCATCCAATATTCTCTCACTGTCAATGTCAACACAGGCTCCAAAATCCAAGAGGAAACTAAAATAGCTTGTCTGTATGCCAGAATCAACGCTCCAGCCACAATCTCTCAACACGCAGACACCAGATGCTCAAGTTCGTTCCTGGTTCCTGTAAAATTCAGAATTTGAGGGGTATTATTAGTGGCCGTTCAACATTGGGGTACAATAACCTTTTGAGAAGAAAAAAAACAAGCAGCTGCTGTTGGCACACCTCCACGCACGCAATATTTTAGGAAAGGAATTGAATAAATTGATCACTAGAGAGGAATTTTGACAGTATGGCAATTAAGAAACATTTTTTAACATAACAGACTATCAATCCTCAACAGAAATGATTTTCTGCTGTAGGAGGAAGACATTACAGAAAAGTAATAAGAGAATTCCTCACAGGAAGTAGAAATATACACACGCGCACACACACAAAAACAATCAATCAATCAAATAACTTCTAACCCTGGCCGCTCAAAACTGTGGCTCAGATTAACCAAGACAAACAGCCTGGTTGGACTAATGCATTTCAACCATGTTAAACAAAATTACCTGTCAGATCTCTAATGCAGTCCAAGATTTTCCTCATAAATCCCACATCATCGAAATCCAAGCTTTCTAACCAAAATGATAAAGAAGATCCATTCGAACAATCTGCAAAGAAACAATGTATGCAATGTAAAATTAAGAACAGAATATGGGTAGATGCCAGTTTGTTAGAAACTCAATTAATACATACCAGAAGCTGCAACATCTGACAAATCTCTATTTCTCAGATACAAATCATTTTGCTTATTGAAGGAGATGCACGGTGTCGAATTTATTTAAAGAATAATGAGGCAGCAACAGTTGATAATAATGCTAGAAATATATATACAAAGGGAACTTCCCCCATGAACTCAACTTTTCTATTCCATTAAAAAATGAACAAAAATAGAGGGCAACAAAGCATGAAGTCCTTCATTTGAATGGACCAGCAATGACTACACTAGAACTCGAATATCCTCGAATATGTTGACTAAACAGGTGCCCAATCTCTATAATATTATCTTTTTCCAGCTCTGAATCAATGGATTGCCTAAAAACTTCAAACTGCACTCTCACATAACCACCTCCAAGTCTTCTTGCCGAACAACTAAACTGTATATATGCGCCCCTTCCCCCTACACCTTACAAAGCAAGGGAGAGCACGTTATGCTCGTCACATAATAAAATTTAAAGAGAAAAAAATAATAATAAATTAAAAAACTGGAAAATTCACTACTAAATTACAAAAATTGCAAATCAATCTCATTTTGTACACATGTACAGAAAGATATGAGCTGTTATTGTCCCGTCTCTTCAAATGATTCCAAGTGCAACACCCAATCTTTTTCCCCTTATCTTCATGCCTGATCACTGGCAATATAAAACAGAGAAGCGAGCTATGTACAAGGTTCACTTAATCCTTATTGCCATTGAAACCATGGCAACGGATGGCCTCAATTGCAAGCCACACTAAGGACATTAGTTCCTCTACATCTTGGAAACTGAAATCAATGACCCTCTTAATGGAAATAATGACCTCCCTATTCTGAGCCTCTTCCAGAATTACATTAGCAGCTGCAAAAGCATCCTGGGATTTCCTGGAGGCCTCCATTGCAGAATTTACATCTTTGTCTGCAAAAAACAATTAAATGACGAAATGTTCATTCTTGTGACATTCCATGAAGAAGCATGGTTATAAAGAACAGAATGTGCACAACAAAACCAATTTAGGTTAACAAATTATCTCATGGTCTGACCACCCATCATATTAATTACAAGTATCACCTGTAAAAACATATAAAAACAAACCGTAAATCACACCCTAGAAGCTAAAAATCTATATTTGAGGACCTCTTTGTGATCATATCACAATTCACTGAGATTTCAAAAACAACATTGACTGAGGCAGTGGTAGGTGCTTGTAATTCTGGTATAGCTGAGGGCATTTTTTGCAGAGTGCAATTCATTTGCGTACAAGTGATGTAAGGAACAAAAGCCAATATCCTCAAATTTCCCTCCATCAAGTATACTTTTCTGACATCATAAAAACCTATAATAAGTTCAGAGTGAATGGCACACATATGACAGTATTTACTAATTATGCCAGACCATAAGTGCTTCTCTGTCTTCATATGAGTGCAAATAAATGAGGCAATTATTGTATAATAATCTACTTACGAAGTCGAGCAGTCGAACAAAGTTGGGACGGTTGTCAGCAACAACAGCATGGTTTCCAGCATGAGCACCGATGCTTTTAGAAAGAGTAGCCTTATCCACCATTGCTTGATTGTTCAAGTTATCAACATCTGATGCAGAAGACGAAGGAGATTCACCTAAGCAAATGATCACGAAGTGTAAAATCAATAAGAACATTATGTGGTTCATTAAAAGTAACATCTAAAGCACAAATGCATTTTATGCACACTTATCCTCAATGTAGCGATCAAGGAGAGGGGGCAGCAAGGTATAACGTTTGTGTTACCCAGATGGGAAACAATAACATTAATGAAGGGCAAATTGTATGCCAACTAATATGCCTATGGAATGTCTTTCCAAATGTTACATCAGATCCACTGTTTCTAATGCGAATACAAACAAAGAATACACCACAAAGGGCATCCAACCCCTACCAATGACATCTCCAAGTAGTACATAATGCAGATGTTCTTAACATTACCAGACTATATATGAACAGATACAATAAAAAATATCGAAAGCATTTCTAATACAGCATTCTCAAGTGATTCAGCCAGTTCTTTTTTTCTTTTTCCCCCTCTTGGCTAGACAATAACCACACCTACAAGTGCACGAAACATACTAGTAATAGCAGATAAAATTGAACACCTTTAGTATGACCTCAAAGAAAAGTTACCGTCAACACAATTGCATCTTCTACTTGCATGATCAAAACAATCAAATAAAATTGTCTTTTCTCCCAATATTACACAAAAAGCAAAGAAAGTTAACAGTTTCTACTATACTCAAATTCAAATCACTAGGCCAAAAAAAATGGGGTATCATATGGAACCAGTTGTTTCCCATAGTTGCAAAATTAATTAATGCATTTCGAATACACAGAACATGATGAAATGATGCCGCTTCTGTTTGAATCTCAAACCACAATGATTCTCCGATAATAACAACTAAAGGTTACTAGTGGAAAAATATATAACCAAATCTACCCATTCACCCCCTGGCCTGTGCATGGTGTCAGGCAATTGCTAGAAAGTGAAGATGAACATAATAGAGAGCGAGTAGGCCACTATAAAGGAAGACAAAAGTTTATGTACATCTAAGCATTCTGTAACTTCATTCATACCTTGAGGAGCCATTTGTAAACTTGCTTGTAAATCATGCCAATCTCTATTTGTACTGGAATTTTTGCAACAAACTACCCTCATGTATGCTACCTCCATGCATTTATAGGCCAATGAAGCGGAAGCCATTTCTTGGCGCTTCCCACATTCATGGGCACAGATTCTGCCAGTTTAACCAAGTTCAGGTGAAGACAAATAAAAGGGTGTATGCTGATGCGTAAATAAACCATCAAAAATACCAAATCTACCATTTTTTTTTTTTTTTTTTTTAAATCAACAATGAAATTTATTAAGTAAAGTAATAGAAAAGGTAGAGGACAAGAAGTCCTCATACAGTGAAGAAGGACCAAACAAAATAAAAACAACCGTCAAAAAATTAAAAGAAAACAAGGAAAACTAATCACTAAGGATTGCAAATAGCAGCCCAATCCCTAGAAATCAAGAACGACCAAATCTACCATATAATGACATCAATCTAGATCCATAATCAAAATCTTATCCAGCAACCAAAATCTTATTTCACTAAAAAATCGTTAATGACATTTTATTGAATCAATTTTTTTTAGATAATAAAATATTTTGGGGTACTTACCAATTAGTCCTATTCACTAGACTTATTTACCTACAGGTCCTAACTAATAAATTTAACACTATAAAAATAAGAGAGTGATAAATTTATCACTAAAAATTTATTCATAAAAACAAAGAGACTGATAAATTTATCACTATAAATTTATTCATAAAAAAAAAAGACTGATAAATTTATCTTTATCACTTAATAAATTTATCAAATAGGACTTAATGGGTATTAAGTCTCCAAAGTATGACCTATTGGGTAATAAGTCTCCAAAATAGGACCTATTGGTAGTTTACCCAAATATTTTTATTTCAAATGTCAGTCAAATGTTGAAAAATAAAAATATTTTTTTCTGTGTAAAATCAATTTTGAAGAGAAAAAAAAAAAATTGTAAAATATTATGGCAAAATTGGACTTGTTTTTCATTGTTTTTCATTGATTTGCCGTTCCTTAAACCGCGCCATTTTACTTGAATTGTTTTTTCTCCCAATTTCTTTTCTCACAGTGCTGTTTGCGCACTGCTGGAAAAACGACTTTTAGCGGCATTTAAAAACGCCTCTATATGTCTGAAAAACGCCGCTGATTCCTTTATACTGTGTTTGGTTGGGGGATTTGAAGAGGGATTTGGAAAGGGAAATGGAAAAGGTAGGTAAAATGTAAATAAAACATACCTATATTTCACCTAGTTTCACACACCTTTTCCCTTTCCTTTTCCAAATCCCTCTCCAAATCCCTCAACCAAACACAGCGTAAGTGACGCTTACCACCAAACGTCGAGGACGCGGCCGTCACTGTAAGTTTATGACGCTTTAAAAACGTCATAAAATTAGTATAGGAGGCGTTTATACAAACGCCGCTAAATGTGGCAGCCAACAGTCACATGACGTCACACAGGCATTCAGCGACGCTTCAAAAACGTCGAAATAGCTTTTTTTATTTTTAAAAATAACTGTAGTGGCGTTTTGAAAAACGCCGCAATAGATTTTATTTTTTTTTTAAACTACTAATTTTGTGAGATTTAACTTTAAAAATATACCTGTAAAATAGCAATAATGAATAAAACTTTGTATAGACATATTTCTGTGAGATTATTATTCCCTCACATCTATAATAGTACCCAATACAACATCCTTCAAGAAAAAAAATCCAATAAGTTCAATCCCAACAAACCAAGCAGCCATCTCATGCACATGCACAGTTTCACATCATCCAACAACAATCTAATATAGAAGGCAATTAAAATTGTCTTAAAACACAAATTGACTCTCTCTCCTGAAGAATATAAGTCTCAAAATAAAGCAGTAGAAAAATAATTGTGACATGCAAACTCTTGATCCCTCAGGTTCCTCCTGCAGAAACATTCTCGTACCAACACCCACAAAGAAGGCTAAGAACAAAGTCAAAGATAAAACATAAAAGATTAGAAAGAGAATTTTAATACTCACCCATAAACCATGTGAGGAATAAGATCATTACGGATTGTGTTTGAATCTGCTATGAGGTCAAACCGATCCTAAAGTCCAACCATGAAATAAAAGAACTTATTAGTGCTCCTGTGACAATATTTGTTTCATGTTCAAGACAGTGAAACATCAACTAAAATCATGGAAGGCCTAGAAAAACAGCAGCTACCAACTGTCCCCAACACTCAGTTGATAAGTGAAAATCTCAATGGCCGAAATCCAAAAATTGATGACAACAAGCAAAACAGATTTACATGGTGCAATAGTAGTTTCAGAAAATGACTCCACTTTAACATATAAGAAATAACAGGGAATAAGTACACCATAAAAGAAATTAGTGGAGAGTGGTTTGAATGCATTACTTAAGAAATGGATAAAGATAAACAAGGTACTGGATATTATTAATATTATTTTTCCAATATTATTAATATATTTGCCACTAACAATGTTCTAATACTAAGTCTTATGCTCTGTTTTTTAAGCATTTCTTTTTTTTCCTAGAGAACATTTTTTGATGTTTGGTATCGGAAAAATGTGTTTCGTGATCAACGGAAAACAAGCTTCTTTGGTGGAAAACATTTTTCAAATTTGAAATGTGAAAAATATTTTCCAGACTAAAGTCTTGCCAACACCACCCACCACCACCACTAATAGAACCACTAGCACATTAGTTTTAACATCACAACCAAACATAATTTTTTGAAGAATGTTATTTTTTTTCCGAAACAAACACAGTTATGTTCTAAGTTCTTGGATTCTGATGTTCAAAAAAATAAAAAAGCTCTTAGTTACTTGTTCTTTTAAAGCAACTGAAAATAATACACAAGTGTTATGATAGAACAAACGAAAATGAGATATACGTAGTTCATCTATAACCCTAAGTCGACGAGCAAAGAATGGGGGTTTCAAGAGCAGCTGCCTCACTCTCAAAGCTGTTTGTAAGAAGAACTCACTCCAATCTCATACCCCTAATCCCTATAATAACAGATAATATATACTAAGATCAGAATACAGCAAGAAACGGTTCAGACCTAACAGATTAATCAGGTCGTGCAGGTTGCAAACGGGGCATAAACACAATCCGGGTAGAATATGATATACCCACAATGATAAATAATCAGGCCGAAAGGATAATTATGTTACATTTGATAATGATGTGTGTCTCATTTTGTGAGACTGCAACTCAATGTTTCAGGTGCCATCTGATTTGCATACTTCTTGCAACTAAGAACAAGAGACTGAGTAATAATGACCAAGTGTTTTATGTGTTTGGGCAAAACTATATTTTAAGGATGTTTTTTGGTTGACAAATGAGAAAATCTGACCTTCTCAGATAAGAATGTCCCCAGTAAAGAACCTCCCAAAACAGCCAGCTGCATGAAACAATTTTTAATGGATCAGATCTATCAATGTAAACATCAGCTCGTTGAAACCCAAAAAAAAAGAATGAGAACTAAATAATCACATTACCAAGTCTGACAAAACTTAAAATTTTGAACTATATATGGTTAATTATATTTAGACTGTCATTATTAAACCTTGCCAACATAGCCTAATCGCAGGCCACTAAAGTCACCGAAATCGAAAAATTAAGAGAAAAACATGTATTTTATTTCTTTAACCAAAAAACTTGTAATTTGCACATGTTGCCAAATCACTCTTTTATCTCCCAGACCCAAAAGCATGTTTCAAAACTAAAGTATTTCTGCTTCTTCGCCAAAAAATTCTGCAAGTTGATTTTTCAGTTATGAAAGGAACTTGCTGTGTTGCTGATGCAAAGATGAGTTTAAATTTTTCTTGAAGTTTAGAAGTTACCGAAGTTGCAACTCTGTGACCATGTAGTAGATTTTACAAAAACATGGATCCATTTCTTGTTTTAGATTAGCTACCTTCCAACATGTGTAGTAGATTTTTTTAAAAACACATAGAAGGGGCAACCATAGATCCATTAAAACATATAAAAAAAATTTAAAATTTTGGAAAATATTTTTTTTGAATATATAAAAATTAACATATGTAAATTGTAAAAAAAAAAAAAAAAAAAAAATTTGCACTGTTCCGGTCAACCGGCCGGAGGACCGGTTAGGCGAAATTTGAAAAAAAAAATTCCGAAAACCGCGTTTGAGACAGAGTGTTTTGTGCAGAGTTTTGGAACATCATTTGAGAACTCTGACCAAACATCATACTTGAATTAATGTGTGGAATCATGATTTGAAATCACAACCAAATTAGAGCCATAGTATCTCCAAGAAAGTCTTGCCCAAATCCGGGGCAGAAAATGCATAACTACCTGCTTGTCTATTAATGTTGGCAACTGCAGGCGGCATCCCAGAACTTGTTCCAGCAGCCTGTCCAACAGATCAATTTAGTATATAAAGACAACATTAGGGTTTGCCTGATGGAAATATTTGGTATAGTTTTCAATCTCCATTTTTTAACTTGTTGCTAATTAATTGGCAATCTAAAAAATAAGGGAAAAAACAAAACTTAATTGTAGTATGTCACTTACAAGAGCACGAGAGGGTGGATTGGCAAGCTGTGATTGCTGATATTTCACAATAGTCCAATCGAATACATAATCAAGCTGAAAGCCTGAAGCAAGAAGAAAGACACACTTCACAGTATTACACACTATATTAGTTAGAAGACAGTTTGATATCGGGAACACAACTACTGATCACAGATTGCTTTCAAAAGGATAACCTAAAAAAGGCATGAAAACCACATAAAAATTAAGTCTTTAGCATCCACAATTGACAACAATTGAAACTAATAATCTCAAAACTTCATGGACAACAACTTGAGAAAATTAAGTCTTTTGCATCCACAATTGACAACAATTTGAGAAAATTAAGTATAGCATAACATCTTCATCAAATTAGACTTAAACACTGACCATTGAATCTAATAGTCATAAAAATCTACTAAACATGAATTCTTGAGGTGTTGCAAAACAGAGAGAAATATAGAACAATCTCAAATTCCATAAAAGCAAACCAAACTATGATGATATTCGCTAACCTTCATATATGATGGATTTTAAAGTAACTATAAACTCAATTTTCTTTTCTTCCCCAGTTTTTGAACAAAGGTTGTGCCTGTTTTAACAATGCTCTTCAGTTCTGTACATTCCATTATTTATAAAAATAAATCACCAAAGGGTATCAAACTATTTAAGAATATTGAAGAAAGAATGGTATTTTAAAAGGGCATAGCACATTCATCTTACCTATGATGCCACCACCAGCAGTTGAACCAGCTAAGCTCATTCCTACTTCCACTACCAAGTTCACAAGGCAAGTCAGCATCTCCATATGCAATACCACCCTCAATGCAGGTGCCATTATAACATCCTACTCCACCCATACCACCATGCCCACCACCGCTGCTAACACCACTGCTTAAAACTTTTCCTCTACCCACACCACCTGTGAAACCTGTACAAACACAACAACGAAATTACATCATCTGAAATATAATTCACGCCACAATAATGCATTCTTAGGACAATTTGTTTTCCTCTTTACTTGAAAATAGGATTTTTTCCCCCTTCAATGAAGTAAATGTAAAAAATAGAGAATACACCACACCAATTACACAGCTCTGCAGAGAGAAGCAAACGTAGAAGTTTGCCAATAAATCATTATTTAACAGCAACTTTTAAGTAAAGAAAAAATACATACCCATTCCTGATGCACTAATTGTTCCAAGAGAATCAATAGTTATAGTTCTTGCCCTATGGAAATGAACAATGGATCCCCTTCTATACAGCCTTCAACAAGGATATCCTCAACTTGGCAAATCTAAAGAAGCAGATGGATAAAGATGTTAAAATGCCCAAATAAATAAACACCAAACCCTATCAGTAAAAGAACCGATCCATAACCAGTCAGTAATTCTGGGAGGGGGAACTAAATGCTTTAAATACCCTCAAAGACAACAATAAAAAATGAACAATTATAATCAAACATCCACTTACATGGATACTATAGAACAACGACAAAAACTAGACGTTGGGCCTCAATACAATCTCCTGGTCCTGATAGGTTTAGCAAACCTTGTCCATGAACTCCCAAGTTTGCATTAGAATGTATGATAGATGATTCCTGATAAAGAAAAATAGAAAAGCATGTCATCAATGAGTGCTTATGAGTATCATAATATACACAATGGTCAAGGTTTATCCCTGCAGCACCCTGAGAACAACTAAGATAACTAGCTTCAACCAAAGATGTCTCCACATTTGCATCTCTACCACCATCTATAAGCATTGTTGAATTCCACATTAAGAATATGGTTACCCATGAATGAATCCAGGAACTGAACAGGAAAATCTAGAAAGCAGCAGCTTACCTTAATTGCAGATTCACTCATTAAGAGCTCCTCTGCCAATAATTCAAATTCTGGCGAGGCATAATAAACTTGACATCACCTAGAGATTAGATGTAAAATGGATTTAGTACAGAGATTAATGTCATTCATCATGTAGAAATGAAATCAAGGAATGCTAAAACACCTTATTGTACAACCATTCAGTCCATGAGGCAGACTTGCATAAACGGGATACAATTATCAAACCAAGTACACGCTCTCTATATTTGATCTGTAATACATAACCTTGAATTAAGCAATCTAAATACCATTCTAAAACACATAAATGACACTATCACAAAAGAAACGTACAGCAAATAGAGTGAGGATGCAAGCACCTGCCGTTACCCCAATGCATATCACTGAACCAAGCCTGAACAAGGTCATATTCATTTCATCAAACATTAAGTTATAAGCATTCAACAACAACAACAAAAAAAGGAACTAAGTACAGCTTTAAAAGTATCAAGATTAATTTTCCTGCTGTGGAAGGCTATGATTGTCAACACCTGAAGAAGATTAAAACACACATTTGATTTTTGATTTCAGCCATAAAGAAACTGCATATAAGACAGTGCAGTAATAGCAGATGGACAACTAATATTTACCTGGAACATTACAACCAAAAAAATCCACATGCGATGAAACACTACAACAAAAACATACTTTAGTGGCACTACACTAGTGGCATATTTTTAGAAAATGCCACAAAAAATGATATTTAGTGACACGTTTTTGAACAATGCCACAAAACGACCAACATAAAAGGCTCTAGTGACATTTCAATGAACAAGTGTCACAAAACTACAACAAAAACATACTTTAGTGGCACTACACTAGTGGCATATTTTTAGAAAATGCCACAAAAATGATATTTAGTGGCACGTTTTTTAAAAATGCCACAAAACAACAAACATTAAAAGCTCTAGTGACATTTCAATGAACAAGTGTCACAAAACTATAACAAAAACACACTTTAGTGACACTATACTAGTGGCATGTTTTTAGAAAATGCCACAAAAATAATATTTGGTGACACATTTAGATAAATGCCACAAAGCCACAAACATATAAGGCTCTAGTGGCATTTCAATAAAGAAATGTCACATCAATTTTATGGCATTTTATAAAATAATGACACAAAAAATTATGTTCGTGACATTTACCAACAGATGCCACTAAACTTTAGTAGCAATGGCATTTTTTAAAAAATGTCAGGACACTAGGTAGGTGCAAATTACTTTTTATGGCACTTAGGTGAAAAGTTTCATAAACAAATATTTTATAGCATTTTGAGAAATGCCACTAAGTCAAAAACTTTCCAAGCTTATAATGACATTTTTGAAAAAACAAAAAATGCCAATATATTTTTAAAATTTTTACAATGCAGTAAATGATTAAAAATAAATAAATTAAACTCAATATACACTACAGGAAAAAGCATATTCGGCGACTAAATTTCCTGACCAAAAAAAATTTGGTCGCTGAAAGTATAGCTTTCAGCAACCAAAACAGCATTAGTAGCCAAAAGTAAAGCTTTTTGGCGACTAAACAATTTTAGTAGCCAAAAGTCTACAATTGGGCGACCAAAACTAAGTTTGGTCACCAAAACTAAGTTTGGTCGCTGATTATATGGGTTTTAGTGACAAAAAAAATTTTAGTAGCCCAAAGTAAAGCTTTTTGGTGACTAAAAAAATTTTAGTAGCCAAAAGTCTATAATTGGCGACTAAAAAATAAGTTTAGTCGCCAAAAGTGGTTATTTTTAGCGCTGGAGAACTAAAATCCTAAGGCGGGAATTAAATTTTTTGGCGACTAAAATTTTGGTAGCTGAAAGTGCATCTTCGGTGACCAAATCCGATTTTGGTCAGCAAAAGTTAAGTTTTTTAGCAACTAAAAAACAATTAGTAGCCAAAAGTATAGAATTGGCGACCAAAAAATATTTTTAGTCGCCAAAAGTGGTCTTTTTTTATTTTGCTAGTAAATAGTTTATTTTACATAAATTATGTTCAATAAAATAATTACGTTTATACATATACTTTTATATTAATATAGATGTATGTATTATATAAATAATATATGTTGCATATATAATCATATAGTGCTATAGAGGTGTAGTGGAAAGAGTGTGGTGTATAAGGTTTATGGTGCGGGAGGTTGGCGGTTCGAGTCTCTGCAAAAGTATATCAAATTGTTCTACAACGAATTATCGTCACGAATGGCACTTGACAGCGTCACGAATAGTGCCTACCATGAAATAAAGTGTCACTGAAAGGTTTTGGTCTTGATGGTGTAATGACACTTATAAGTGTCACTAACTCTTTTTTTAATGGCGCTTGATAGTGCCACAAATAATATCTACCATGACATTAAAATGTCATTGAAAGTTTTTAGCCATGATGGTACAGTGGCACTTGCAAGTATCTACCGTGGCACTCGTATCTACCGTGGCACCAATAGAAGTGGCACTTGTTCAAAATGCCACAAGACCAAAAAATGTCATTAGAATAATAGTTTTGTAGCACTTTCAAATGTCACTAAACTAAGAAAATGTTGTAGTGAAAACTTCAATACAAGTGAAGAAATGTCCAATGCTCAACAAAAGAGCTTTTCCCAGTCTGCCAATTCACAAACAAAATTCTAAAAAAGAGAGATGACTTGATGAAAGGAGAAAACAAAAAGTATAAATACAGCAATAGCCAAAGATGCCAAAAAAAGAAAAAAAAAAACAAAAATTAGTATAATTCAAAAATAACAAAAGAAATGACAAAAATTGATGAAAACAGATAAAACTTTGCTACCACATTCAGATTACAAATAACAAAAAAATAATTCAAAAACATTAACATTAACATACACTACTAATCAAAAGCATAAAAAGAAAAAAAAAATCCCAAAAAATTACAGATCTGAACAGAAACTTACAGAGAGATCTAAACGAAAACTTACAGATCTGAACGAAAGCAATCAATCGATCAAATCCAGAGAGAGAGTGTGTTCAATATCGACCAATAGACTAAAAATCAATGGATCAATATGTGTTCTCTTTAACATAAATTAGTGTATATATATATCACACAGATCAAAGATCGTACATACAGATCTGTGTTCGTATATAAACAAAATCAAAAAAATCAGAGAATGAGACTCACAAAATTAATCTTCAAATCGGACTGATTGAGAGCTTTGAGCCAAGATGAAGAGAGCTGGACAGAGAGATCGTAAATCGGAGCCTACGATGCTCGATCTAGTTTCACCATAAGAAAGAGAAGAGTGATGAAGAGACAGAACCCTAGATCTATCTCGGGACGAAGAGAAATGAACAAGACGAAAAAAGTGTGGGCCTTAAAACCGGGGATATATGCTAGTAAGTAGGACGCATGTTTTTTTAAAATGAGTTGTCTGCAAAGTATTTTAAAAATCTTTGAAACGACGTTTTTGAAAAAACGCCATAACAAAAACGTCATTATAGGCCAATTTTCTTGTAGTGGCGGGAGCAAAATATTTGAAGTAATATAATATTTTTATTTATTAATCTATTAAAGTAAACACAAAAGAATGTTTATATATATAGGTGTACACATAAAAAAAAATAATTTTAATTAAAACTCATTATTTGAAGTTATATTTTTATAGTATGATATTATTAAAATTATTATTTTACATTATAAACGTCACAATATATTTTTAAAATAATTTAAGAGTAAATTACAAATACACCTCTTGTGTTTTGTCAAAAATATAGATTTCCCTTTATGTTTTGAAAATTACAAATACAAAAGGGGACCATTTGTTATGTGTTTGAAAACCTCAAGGTGGGGATGTAATTTCTTAAATGTGAAAAAAAAATTTAAATTTTTAATAAATCTTAGTTGTATTTGTAATTTATCCATAACTTTTATATGTATGTATGCATATGTATGTATAGAATATAGAAATACACATAAATAATTTAATTAATATTAGCACATTTATTTAAGTTGATGATGTGCCTATGATCTTTTCACAAAATTTTATAGTGTTTGTGTATTCTTGCTAAATGACTGGAGTATAAATGTTAAAGGATGTTTGTGATATAATTTCCAAACGTCAAATTATATGTAATATGTTAGAAGATGTCCGTGTATTTTCATCGAATGTTAAAATGTAATTGTGCACCTTTTTATTTTGGTTTAGTAGATTGACTACAAATAATAAATAAAAAGATTACATTATTGCAATTGGAAATAAAAAATATCATATTGAGTTTGAAATTTTATTTTATATATTTTTTTATAAGGAGTGATTGAGAGCTCTAGAGTTGGGGTTCTAAACCCAACTAATAGTGACGTGAAAAAAAAAAAAAAAAAAAAAAAAAAAAAAAAAAAAGCCCCCAAAACACCACATCATAGTGGAGCTCACCCCTATAGAGTTCCCTAGAGTTCCTAATCATTTTTTATTTTTTATTCAATTGAATGAGATTACATTAAAAATATATATATATATATTAAACCGATCATAACATTCATGAATTAAAATAACCATAATTTTTTTTTTTTTTTCTAAAAGCAAAATCAAAGATATATTTTTGGTGGGTGACTGCATCTGAAGTTACCCAAAATATTTTAGAAAGATATCCGTATCGTTCCATTTTCCTTAACATAGTTATGCATGCTAATTAATTGGCATAATACTAGCAGTACATCAACTCGAGCACTATCCCTCTAACAAAATGCATATTTGGCGACTAAAAAAAATTTAGTTAAACAAAGTTGTGAAATTGGCGATCAAAAATTTTTTTAGTCGGCAAAAATATAATATTTAGCTATTAATTTTTTTAGTCGGTGTATATTGATTATTGACAATTAAAACAAAATTTAGTTGCTAAAAATACCAGAATTCAAGACAAAAAATATTTTTGTCGCTGTATATTGAGTTTTGGGTACTAAAACCATTTAGCCGCCGAATGTAAAATAATTTTTTTATCTTTGGCGACCAAAAGTTTAGTCGCTAAAAACATATTTTCAGCAACAAAAAAATATTTTAGTTGTCGTATATTGAGTTTTGACTACTAAAACCATTTAGTCACCGAATGTAAAATAAAAAATTATTTTTTTATCTTTGGTAACCAAAAGTTTGGTTGCCAAAAACATATTTTCAGCGATAAAAAAATATTTTAGTCGCCGTATAGTGAGTTTTGGCTACTAAAACTATTTAGTCGCCGAATATAAAATAAAAAATTATTATTTATCTTTGACGACCAAAGCGACTAAAAAATATTTTAATTATCAAAGAACTAAAATATTTAAAGAGAAACATTTTAAATTTTGAAGGGATTTATAAAATTAATTGGCGATCAAAATATTTAGTCGCCAATTGTGTAAAATGACCACTCAATATAGTATTTTGTTTCAAACCAAATCCTAAACAAACTGGCGCCTCTCTCCCTCTCCCTCTCCCTCTCCGCTGCTCCTCTTCCCTCCCTCTCTCATCGTCGCTCCACCAACCACGGAACCGCTCTCCTCCGCCGCTCCTCCTCGCGTTTGCCAACAACCGGAGCACCGATTCACCTCCTTGTTCATCACCATCGCTTGAGATCCATCACCCACGGAAGCTCGATCAGTGGCTCCTCCCTCACAAAGAGTGTGAGGCCGCTGGTTTCTTTCCCCCATTATCATCATCATCTGAGGTCGTCTCATCGCCGACTATGCAAGTAAGAACCCAAATTTTGGGTAAATTTTGAGTTTTAGTTTCTGGATTTTTTTAGTCATATAGTTAATTGGGTGTGAATTAGAATTTAGATTATAATTTACATTTGAATTAGAATTTAGGGAAAATTGGATATGGTGATTAGCTCTGTTTTTGTTGGATATGGTGATTAGCTCTGTTTATGTTCTGGTTTCAGAGCCGCAGCTGTAGTATTTTAGTTGGATATGGTGATTATCTCTGTTTTTGTTGTTTTTGTGTTATTGAAGTTGATTCCCACAAGTTGGTTTACTAGCCTTTGACATGCAAAGAAATTTTGTGAGAAACAATTTATCAGTTCTTTTTTTTAATTTTTATATATATATATATGCTTGATATTGTTGTGTTTGTGTTGATTTATAAATCTTTGTCTACTTGATTTGTTGCAACTTTAAATTCTTTCATACTTTCAGGAAAAAATTTGTAATGGATTCATGGCTTTTATGTGCAATTAATGTCAATTGAAAACCTGGTTTGTAGAATTCAACAATGGTTTTTAAAGATGTTCATTCTTGTTTCATTCATACAAAGGAACATTTGCTGGTTCTTTTCCATGGATTCTGAATTTGTCCAAGGCACTCAACAATAGATTACCAACTCTGAAAAAATTCTGCCCACACTATGCTTATTATTATTAGTTAAATATTATAATTTAGGGTGTTGGATTTTGGTTATCTGAGAGCCAGCCACTTGAGCATGGATATTGGCTCATTAAGTCCATCCTTGCACACAATCCTCATACCGAGCAAGTTCTGCTTACCATTGTTTTCTTTAATCTGGTACTTCGATTTTGAGAGTTCCATTCATGGTTTGTCTTGTCAGCATTTAAAGACTAGTAGTGAAATTGAAAGAAAGACTAATTTTTCTTTATTGAAAGAAAGACTAATTTTTCTTTTCTTTCCTTCTTTTAAGGTGCCGTGAGAAGCAGAAGAAAGAGGCTACAACATTCGGTCAGTGAACAAGAAGTTGACTGCAGCAAACAGGCTCTTGAAGGAAGAGCATGATTGCCTTCAGAAACAGGTTTCGCATCTGGTATACGAGAATGAATACATGTGGCAGCAGCTGAAAAATGTATGTTCAAATCATTACATGCTTCAACTATTGATATTTTGGGTAATTTATTGTTATTGCTTTCATCTCCTTTTCATTTTAGTTTTTCCCCTGGATTTAATGGTTTTGAATATTATTCAGATTCCTATTTGCTCTACCATATTATTGTTTATTTTTGTCCAATTCATCAACTTTTACTTTTTGAGAGTATTAGCATATAAACTGACTGGGAAACCTTAATAGATGTCATACTTCCATAGGCATCTAATGGACCATCCCTTATGGACACATAAATGCACGGGGTAATAGATGCTAAGACAATTTAGTTAGCATGATTCAATCACCATAATTTTAAGTAGTACATTTTTATCAATATTCTATATATATTGGTGCTAGTAGTCATTTGGAGTAGTTCCATTGTTTGACTAATCTATCAAGATGCTAGAAATACCTTAAACTAAGATATGTTGGATAGTTTAAAGCCAGAATTTCTTTGAAGGAGTAGGAATTACCTTTCTTTAATAATTTATAAAGACACAATTTGTTAGAAGTTAACATTTTTAATTTGATTACGATGTCAAAGAGATAAAACATTGTGATTCACAGATCTTGCACATTTGCAAAGTAATGGCACAAAATGAATTTTCTTCAGCTAGGTTTTGAGATGAAAATCAAGAATATGTTAGTGTTGGTTGCTTATATTACATGATACCCCTTCTTTCCAAATTGTACTTTGAAATAGTACAATATATGCATGCCTTCTGTTTTTGCCCTTTTGAGAGTTGGCATGGTCTATGTGCTGAGGCTGTACTCTTAAAGCAAATTTGATTCGGAGATATGGAGAATTTTTTTTGAACTTTTTTTTCCTCTGATGTCAACTTGAGAAAGCAAATCCCAATTACTTGAGGTTTAAGTACATGTATCCTATTTTACATGTAGCTATATATGGAGGCATATTATCTTCCACTTCTTGATCGTCATGTTTTGCATTACCTTGTTATCAATCTTCTTTCTGCTTGCCCTTGGTGCCTTAAATTTGAATGAAATCACTCTTCCTTCTTGTTCATCTCCAACGAGCATAACTGAAATGAGCCGTTTCAGACAACATTTTCTTATTTGGTTCTCGATTGGCACCAGTTTTTATTTCTCATAGATGCATTTCGTACTACTACTTGTCTTTCTATTCCTACGTCATTTTATTTTGATGGGTTGATTCGAAGTAAGCTTCATAATTCTTTTCCATTTCTATTTAATGTTGGCCATCATTCTTGTTGTAAAACAGCATTTTGAATTTATATGCTCTTTATAGTTGAAAAATTACCTGTATGCCTTAAATTTTTGTATTGTTCTCACCCCTTTCCCTTCTTTCGTAGCAGGAAATTATTAATTTTATAATTGTTATAATTTGAAATGTCAATTTTATTAAATAAGTGCTAATGGTTATTTATTTATTTATTTTGTTTACAAATTACTTTTGCGTGAGCTATTGTGGATATTTATTTATGTGTACGAAGAACATTTGTTCTGTATATGGAAGAAATTTATTTTTATACAATCATTTGTTTTGGAAATCCAGTGTTTTTGTACGTAATATTTAATTTAGATGATTACGATTGGTTGGTATAAATTTATATGATATTTGGAATATGATATTAAAGTTTTTGGATAGTTGACAATGAAATAGGTATTATTGATAATGGATTTAAATTATAATTGATAGATATATTATTCTGTATATGTACAGGTTATATGTTGCATTGATAATGGAATGCATACAATTTAGAAATTAATGAAAAATATTCAATTTGTGCATTTTAAAAAAATTAATAAATAGAGCTTTTGCGACTAAACATTTAGTAGCCAAAAAATAAAAAGGGTACTTATTGGCGACTAAACAGCTAATAGCCCCAAAAAAATGAAAGTTTTTGGCAACTAAAAAATTAACAGCCAAAAAGGAGTGCCATGTTTTTTGGCGACTAAAAAATTGATAGCAAAAAAGAAGTGCCACGTTTTTAGCGATTAAAAAATTGGTAGCTAAAAACTAAAGATGAAAAATATTTTCTTTTTGGCGACTAAATATTTTCTTTTGGGCGACTAAATTTTTAGTCGCCAATTGGCAACTTTCGGCAACTAAAAAAAATTAGTCACCAATTCTTTTGCCGACAATTAGTCAACGACCAAACGGGCGATCAAAATTTTAGTCGGCAAAAATCTTTGACGACTAAAATATAATTTTTAATGACTAAAAATTTAATCGCCAAAAATATAATTTGTCATACATATCGAGTTTCTGACTTTTTCAATGTCCCATTTGTCATGGGATAAAAGAGTTGCTTTATTGATTAGCAAAAGCCTTTTTGTCTTGCTGTAACCCAAAAAAAACCTTTTTATCTTGAACTAAGAAATAATAATTTAAAAAGTCATTTTTTCACAAATAAAAAATCAATTTTTTTTAACAATTATCAAATGTATCTATTTTTTAGATTCTAAAAAAACAATTGTCAAACTCCATCTGATACATCGTGATATATTAGTTGGAATGAAAATCTCTAACGTATTGGCCAATTTCAATATATAGGCCTTGTTTGAAAATATGCTATTTTAATTGGTTATTTAATTTTTTTTTATCTAATTTAGCCTGACTAAAAAAATTATGTTTGAAATAATAATTGATTTTTTTTAATTGATTTGATGATTTATGAGAAAAAAAGTGAAATGATTATAAATTAGATGTGACATTTTATCTTTATTGACTATTTTAACCAAATAGCCTAACCAAACAAGGCCATAACAAATTCAAAGTTAAATTCATACATGGTCAGTTTGACTATTATAGAAGCTCTTTTTTGCATGATTTTAACCAAACATATAATTCAAAACTCAATTCAAAAATTATTTTTAAAACTCATAACCAAACACACAACTCAAAACTCAATTCAAAACTCTTCTCAAAATTCAAAACCAAATTTTTTTTCAAAACTCTATTTTTAATAAAAAATCAAAAAAATATTTTCAATTTTGTTTTTTAAAATTATTTTTAGAATCATGATTTGAGTATGGAGTTGTATTTTGAGTTATGAATTTTGAGTTAAGTTTTGAAAAATGAAAATTTATTTGGTTATGAATTTTGAAAAGAGTTTTGAGCTGTATTTTAAAAAATTTTGAATTTATTTTTTTAAAATATTTTTAAAAAGTTTACTTTATTTTTTTAGGGTAAATATTTTATATTTAAAATATTTATTTATTTATTTTAATGTGCACTGTATTTCATACATTTATGCGCTGTATTTTTTTAAAAATATTTTACATATATTTTTTAAATATTTAAAAATTTTAAAAAATCATTTTTTATTTTAAATACATAATTTTTATTTTAAATATTTTATTTTATTTTATAAATATATATTTTACATATTTTAAGTTTTTAATACCAAACAAAACCTTAAGTCCCATCTAATAGGATCGGCTACATGAATCATTTTTCTCTACGCGGCTTTATTAAAGGTCATTTTGTTAGTCAAATTAAATAGATCTATATCTCTATTTACAACGCTAGTCAACATTAATCGAGGCCTACCCAATCCCCTAACACTTCCATCTACCGTCACTACATCGCATCTCTTTACTACTGCCTCTGTTGGTCTCCGTTGAATATGACGAAATCATCTCAATCGATTCTCTTTCAACTTATCTTCTATCGGTGCTACTCTTACCCATTCCCGGATACACGCATTCCTAATTATGTCTTGTCTAGTCTCACCACACATCCACCTTAACATTCTCATCTCAACCACACTCATCTTATTTACATGTTGTTTCTTGGTTACCCAATACTCCGTCCCATACAACATCGCTTGTCTAATAATCGTTCTATAGAACTTACCTTTTCGTCTAGTGAGTATTCGTTTATCGCATAGTACCCCAGACGCACTTATCCACTTACACTATCTCGCCTTAATCATTCGCATCAATCTCTCCTGCCATTGTGATAATCGACCCTAAATAATAAAAATGTTCACTCTTAGACAATTCTTGGTTCTTAATCTTCACTTCTCCTCTACTTTCATTGTTTCTGTTACTAAATTTACACTCCATGTACTCCGTCTTAGTTCTGCTTATTTGGAATCTTTTAAATTCAAGTGCTTTTCTCCAAACCGCCAACTTTGTGTTAACTCATTCTCTTGTCTCATCCACTAGCACGATATCATTTGCAAAAAACATATATCATGGCACGTCATCTTGAATATTTCTCATCAATTCATCCATAACTAAAACAAAAAGATAAGAACTTAAGGTAGATCCTTGTGTAACCCTACCGTGATAGGAAATTCATTTGTCTCTCCAGTAGGCGATCTAATAGTGGTCACCGCCCCTTCATATATGTCTCTAATCACATCAATATAACTTTTTGTCACCCCTTTCTTCTCTAACACCCATCGTATTATATCCCTAGGCACTCTATCATATGTTTTCTCGAGGTCGATAAGCACCATATAAATGTCTCTTTTCTTTTTTCTAGACTTTTCTATTACTCTCCTCAAAAGATAGATCGATTCCATTGTTGATCTGCCAAGTATAAACCCAAATTGATTATCTAACACCTCTGTTATATGGTGTTCTTGTAACGCCCCAAAATTCAGACAATTAAATATTAAATTAGGACTAACCCCAATCAATATTCCATCATCCAAATCCTAGGGGTGAAACAACAAAACCAAACCATCTACCATAAATTCATAACTAACCAATACCTCAACATTTAATTAACAATACATAGTCAAAATAACTTAAATAATATACGGTTACAGACCATGTCAAATTATCCCAATACTAAAGTCATAAAAAAAAATTAATAAATACATAAATTAATCTCAACTCTAAGCTCAAGAAAACAAAAGAAATCCAAGAGATATGTCAAAAAACTATAGTTACTCCACGTCACCATCGTAACCCCAACTAATCCTGCAAAAGAAGCTCAGCTGCGCTGAAACAGAACGCACCTGAGTTGCCAAGAGACAAAACGGGTCAGTATACAGGTATACTGGTATGAGTACAAGATTTAACACCCACGTGTCCACCAGATACAAACAAAAATACATTTAATTCTTGTTACGGGACAAGACAAGTAGTTTCAACCGCACCGAGACAAATAGATAGTTTCTCAAGATACAGTGGCATTTAGTTTCTTTCCCGTACACAACGAAATATAAATTGATTATAAAATAAACAAAATAGAAATAATATAATGGGTCAGCCTTGCATAAAAAGTTAGTAAGACCCACCATCCTGCAAAAGAAAATAAAGTTAGTATAATTTAATCATAAGTAACTTGCTAAAGAAGTATATAAAAAAAAATGCACCGTTTCATGCTTAACTAATTCGAATTGACCAAAACTCAAAGAACGAAAATTGTACAGAATCAAATTTCCTAAAAGACGTGTGAACGAATTTAATAGAAACTAAACAGGTTGAAAGAAAAACTTGATATAAAAACCTAGACAGAATTCAATCGAAAGATCTGAAGCTAAAAACAAACAAAAACTGTCCTAAGATGATTTTTTTCGGAAAATTTCAAAACACGAAAAGTGTGTAGAATAATGTTTTACTTCAATTTACGAGCAACCAATAAAAATGAGCTCGTTTCGTGAGTTAAAACAGCCTCTAAAATCTGCATTGCTAAATTGAATCAAAACTATAATATCTAAGATCATCCGATTATAAGTTCTACTCGATCTTTTTAATAAAAAGTTCAAACACAAAAGTTGTCTAGAATCACGTATACATGCCTCTTCTCAAATTTCATAATTTATCAAAGTCGTTTACTATTTTTCAACATGTACAAATTAATACAATTCACACTATCACAAAAAAAACTCATCATTAAATTCTTTGTACCTTAACTCCACCACTTCGGCCTCCACCTCCGGCCTACACATATATCCCATGTACCTCCCGCATACCTAACACGGCTCCGAAGCCAAACTTGCACGGGGATATCGTCCCGAGTTTGACTCACACTCCCCGGATGGTTAGCATATACGCACGCGCGTAAATCAAAACACTCGTTTACTCATGAGAACGAGGCAATAACATACATATACAAAACATCTCACGCATGAAAACAACATAACAATGCCAAGTCTAAGGCATTCAAATAAATCTCATAATCCTCACCTTTTTTATACACTCTTTCTCACCATCACTCAAATAAAACAATAATCCATGGAGTCATGGTTGAGTATAAGGAATTTTATCTATGGGTTCCTACTTAATTTTAATTTTATATAATCATGAGTGTGATTACAACCATAAAATAAATACATATAAAAACTCTAAACTTGGCATACACAACTAATCTAATAATGAAATCAATCCATCATCTGCATGCAAATACAAAATCAAACCAACATCAAATAAATAAAAATAAATAAATAAAAATAATGAATCAATCCATCATCTAACCAATTTCTATGGATTCTAAGTTTATTTCAATTTCATATAACCATGAGTGTGATTAAAACCATAAAATAAATCCATATAAAAAAAAAAAAAAAAAAACTCCTAAACCTAGCATACACAACTAATCAAAATAATTAAAATCAATCAATCATCTAAAAATCCTAAACTTTACCTACACAATTAATCAAAGTAATTAAAATCAATCAATTATCTAAAAACCCTAAACTTTACATAAACCACTAATCAGAATAATTAAAATCAATATATCATCTTTATGTAAATACAAAATCAAACTAACATCAGATAAATAAAAATAACGAATTAAACATAAATAAAAGGAAGAGGATTTTGTATTTACAATATTATTTTAAAGATCAAAGAATTATTTGCAGAACTAATAGAACCACCAAAATAAAATCCTAATTCTTTTTTTTTTTCTTTTTTTTTTCTTCTCTCTTTCCACGCCACACACACACAGCACTCTTTCTTTCTTCTTTGATGTGCCTGTTTGGCAGAAATTATTTACAGCTTATTTCAGCTTTTAGCTTAATTTAAGCTATTTTGATGTGTTTGGTTTAGCTTATAGCTTATAGCTTATAGCTTTGTGGAAGTCAGAAATCAGCTTATTCTTTGAGTGGGGCAGGAGATGCTTTAAGAATAAGCTGGAAATCAGCTTAAGCTGAAAGTTATAAGCTATAAGCAGTTTAGGCATAAGCCATAAGCACTTTCCCACAGCTCTACCAAACAGGGCTGATGATCAATCAATCAATCTCTCTCTCTCTCTCTCTCTCTCTCTCTCTCTCGGGCTTGCCGCCGCACAACACTTCTCTTTTCTTTCTTTTGTTTATAACCTAATAATTATTATATTATATAACATAATCCTATTCTACCCTAATAAATTATTATAATATATTATATTATATAATACACATAATTATAATATATATAAATATAGATTATATATATATAAAACACCCCTTTTTTTATATAACAAAAATAAATATATAAATATATAAATTAATTGAATAACACATTAAATTTATTAATTACAAAATTAAATTCATTAAATATCACATTAACTAAACAACACATTAAATTCTCATGTAAACCACACAATTAATAAAGCCAAAAAAATAAAATAAGATAATAATAATCATAATAATAATAAATAATGACTTAAGAAAATTAGAGTCGCTACAGTTCTATTACCCTCTCACACACTATATGACACATTAGCTTAATTCTTCTATAGTTATTGCAATTCTGGACATTTCCTTTATGGAAAATTTGGCTATAAACCCCATTTACCTTCCTTTCATTGTTAGAAGGATTAAGAAAAAAATTATACTTTCTAAACCCCCTCATAATTATAAAGTCTTGTATAAAGGACAAAATTTATTATTTAAATATTTTATCAGACTATTATACCCTCAACTAAATCTTCCCTAATCACCATCTCAATCTCTCAAGACGCCATGGCTAGGGTTTCAAGATCTGGTATCAAAACCACTCAGCGACTTCCTCTGCTCCGCCTCAGATCGGAGTTCGATCTCCTTCTTCGGTTGATTTCTTCACTGTTCGATCACCGCTGTTGCCATTTGATCAAAGATCCTCGTCTGACATCTTCTATATGCGCTGATACATATATATATATATATCTATATATATGTGTGTGTTTGTGTGTTTTGAGATTTGAATTCGAATATATATGTGTTTTGAGATTTGAATTCGAATATATATATATCTACATATTCCGATCTGTAATCTATATATATATCTATGTATATGTGTGTGTTTGTGTGTTTTGAGATTTGAATTCGAATATATATGTGTTTTGAGATTTGAATTCGAATATATATATTCCGATCTGTAATCTATATATATATCTGTATATTTGTGTGTTTTGATCTTGATTTTATTATTTTTTTCTTTTCCTTATTGACGTTTATTTTCAGAAATTTCACATGTATTCAAATGCTCCATACTTTGCAACCTCTTTTCCTCCTGTGCGAGAACTTGTTTCCATTCTTACTGCTACTGTGAATATATGCACACAAATAACCAAGTTTTCTATGATTATCTATAAATTTTAGTGTAATTGTTTGATTCAGCCAAAATCAAAGAGCCTGCAATCAAATTTTATTTGATAGAACCAGAGTAAAATTTAACTCTGGTTCTATTGTTCTGTTTTTTTCATTTGATAGAACCAGAGTAAAATTTTACTTTTATACAGAGTAAAATTTTACTTTTAGCTTCAGAGTCTCACAGTTTACTTATTTTTCAGAGTAAAATTTTACTTTTATACAGAGTAAAATTTTACTTTTAGTTTCAGAGTGTAAAATTTTACTCTCATTCAGAGTAAAATTTTACTTTTATACAGAGTAAAATTTTACTTTAGTTTCAGAGTGAAAGTAAAATTTTACTCTGTATGAAAGTAAAATTTTACTTTGTATGAAAGTAAAATTTTACATTCTGAAACAAAGTAAAATTTTACTCTGTATGAAAGTAAGAGTAAAATTTTACTTTCATATAGAGTAAAATTTTACTCTGAAATACATAGTGAAAATGTCTTAATAGGAGAGCTGATAGATATGAGGGTAATATAGTAAAAGAAACAAGTTTTAAAATATCAAGGGGTTTTGAAAGTACTTATATAATTCTTGTCCTTTTGAAAGAGAAATTAGGTAGTGAGGGGGCTATGACCAAATCCCCCATCCTTTATTCTTATAGATTAACACTAAAATACTATTTCTTCACTCATCTGGCATGTTCCTAGTCAACAAAATTTTGCCAAACAACCTAGTCAACCAAGTAACCCCTTTTTACCCAAACACTTTCACGTTTCAATAGGAATATCATCAGGTCCTAATGTTTTATTTGATTTCATCTTCTTAAGTGCAATCTCTACTGTAAAATTTTTAATCCTACAATAGAACCTGTAGTCATGGTTTATCGTATTACCAGCTATTTATTCCCCTATTAACGTATCTCCATGTTCCTCATTTAATAGTTTTTCAAAATAGTTCTTCCATCTCTCCTTAATCTCTTCATCTTTCACCAATACCTTAGAATCCTCACTCTTGATGCAGTTAACTTGATTAAAACCTCTTATTTTCCTCTCTCATATCTTAGCAAGTTTGTATATCTTTTTTTCTCCCTCCTCACTATTTAGTCTAGTGTATAGTTCATTATAAGTTTTCAATTTAGCATCTCCCACTACTTTCTTAACCTCCTTATTAGCCAATTTATAACTCTTAAGGTTTTCCTCATTTCTATTCTTCTACCACTTCTTAATATTTTAAACATTTTTTTAAATTTCAATTTTTAAAAATATTTAATTTTTTTAAATTTGAAAATAATTTGGATCACCATATATATCTAAATCATAACAAATTATCTGGCCAATACTTTAAAAAATAACAAAAATTATTTTTTGAAAAAATAAAAAAAATAAAAAATAATTTTAAAGGACAAAATTAAAAATATTTTTTTGAAATTTTTGAAAAGTCTTAAAAAGTATTTGGTTATAAGTTTTGAAAGGAGTTTTTAAATTGAGTTTTAAGTTATATGTTTGGTTATGTGTTTTGAAAATAATTTTTGAATTGAGTTTTGTGTTATATGTTTGATTACGATTTGAGTGTGCAGTTGTGTTTTTAAGTTTAAAATATTAAAAAAAATTACAAAGTAAAATAAAATATTTAAAATTAAAAAATTAAAAAAATATTTAAATAAAAATTATATATTTAAAATAAAAAAATAAATCTAAAAAATTTCAAAATTCAAAACTCAAAACTCTTTTCAAAATTCAAAATTCAAAAAAAAATTTCAAAACTTATAACTAACAAAATTTCTTTTTTTCAAAACTTAATTCACAACTTTGCACTTAAATCACTCAAATCATAATCCTAAAACTAAACATAACGGAACCGAAGTCCGCTCACGTCCCTATGTCGTTTTCTATTTCTATCGGTTTTTACTCTCTACTATAACTATAAGGGATACTTACATGTAAATCCCAATAAGTGGACTTATTTTCTAATAGGTCCAGTGGAAAAAATTTGTCACAAAAAAATGTCACTAATTGTAAATTTTAGCGATAATTTATAAAAATCATGATAAAAAAAAGTTACTAATTCTCAATTTTTAGCGACGTATATAAAAAATTGTCACAAAAAAAATTATTTTTAGCGACAAGGCTTATAGGACCTAATAGTTTGACTTAATTCCCATCAAGTCCTATTGAAAATAAGTCTTGGTAAAATTATCGCTAAAAATAATTTTTTTGTGACAATTTTTTATATATGTCGTTAAAAATTAACAATTAGTGAATTTTTTTTGTCATGATTTTTATAAATTGTCTCTAAAACTTACAATTAGTGACCTTTTTTTATGACAAATTTTTTCAATAGGACCTATTAGACAATAAGTCCACTTATTAGGACCTACACGTAATGTTTGTTAATTATTTTTTTTGTTCACTCTTTTGTTTTTAAAATTTATTTAAATAAGATTGATCTGAAAAGTTTTAAAAAAATAAAAATCACTAAAGACCCAATTTTCTAAAAAAATAATTTTTTTGTCTTTAGTTAATTTTTTTTATTTAATTGTTTCAAAATTAGTTTGTCCTACCTAAAAAAAAAAAAAAAGACAATGATACAAATTTTTTTTAAAAATTCACTAAATAAAAAATAATTCAGAATATATATGTATGTATATATATATAAGTTTTTTAGTTATTGGGCAGGAAAAATTAAGAGGGTAGTGAGGACAGAGCAAAAGCGAAAAGTTGTCAATGTAATTCCATGATTCTTAGGAAAGGTGATATTTTAGTATTCTTAATCTAATTCATCATGCGGTTTTATTATTTTGAATTTGTTTTCATTTTTCTCTTTTTTTAAAAAAAAAAAGTGACTAAAAATTAATTTAAAGATAAATTTAAAATTCAAAACACCAGTCATTTTCATATGATTCTTTTTTTGGGTCAAAATCAATTTTTTTTTTAAAATTTTAAAATATCCTTTTTTTTTTTTTTTTTGGCGTGAATGGGCATATCCAAATGTTTGGGAAAATTACACTTTCTATCTCTATGCTTTACATCAGTCTCACTTTCTCCTGTAATCTTTTAATTTTGCAATCAAACCCTAAATTTTGAGGCAAGGTACAATTGGGTCAGTCGTATAATTTTGTTTCAAAATTCGACGGAAAGACTAAAGCAGAAAAACCAAAATCAAAGTTTGGTGAAAGTACAAGAGTGCCAAAAATTAAAGTAAAATTTTAATAAAAGTATAAAGTCGTCAAGTATAATTAATGCTATCATGTAATTGTTGTCCGTTAATTTTCAAAATATTATTACACAAATGAAATCTATTACAACTTGTCTCAAAATTTGAGGAATTAATTAAAATAATTAAAAGTGAAAAGGTAAAATTAAATTAAATATAAAATTCAGAGGTGCAAAAGTGAAATTTGTCCTAAATATTTCTAATTGCTTCTGTGAATGGGACCCTGTTTTCAGGTGCCGGTGAGGACTGTTTTTTTTTTTTTTTGTTTGGTTCTTTGACAACTTCATGTTAGTTGTGTGAGGTTCTCTAATTTGTTGTTGTGGGAATATATTTTCTGAGTACCAACACGTGGTCAAGGTGACGCCGACGTGTCAACCGAGGTGCCACGTGTCCTGGTCATGACGCCGAGGTGATTTTGGAAAGGCCGAGGTTATCTCCGAAGATATCGGAATCCGAGATAAGTGGATAGGGCACAAGAGTCCTAGAATGATGAGGGGACTCAGCCTGGATAAGGATAAAGCTCTTAGGGAGTTTATCTCTATCTATTGAAGAGTGCTGGATAAGCACTGAGCTGAAATCCATTGAAGCTAGGTTTCTGTTGGGACAAGGATTGAGTTAACTATAAAAGAAAGGCACCCCGATGGGTCTAAAATACGCAATTTATATTTAGAATAGTGAGTTTAGCAATTGATTATCTTTGAGAGATATACTGACTTGATCGTCGGAGTGCTCCCGGGTAGACGAACCACCGCCGGAATCTTCTCTTTCTATTGCAGGTCAGTCAGGTGTCATCTATTCTGTCAGTACTCTTCAGCTGAATACTGAGTTGGCACTGTGGTCAGAAAATCACTCACACAGTTGTCTTTTACCTTGGCTGTTGTAAATGATTGACTGAATAGAATATGTTGTGCCAACTTAAATCATATGGGAAAAAGATTTTGAGATTCTTAAAAATAATAAAAAATCATAATCTTACTTACAATAACAAGATAAATTATCTATTAATTTTTAATTTATCATAAATTTAATTATTTAAAATTTAATTTTCTTATCATATTATTGTAAACAAATTTGAAATTTGAAATTATAGATTTCTAACCGTCCTCATTTGGATAATATTTTTCATTAATGAAACATTCTTGGGCCAAGCTTTCATCTATGCAATGCTTAGAATGTAATTTTCTTCACTTATTAATATATTTTGTCTTTTTGATCAAACAAAAACAAAAAGAGTTCAAAAGATTAAAAATGCGTAATAAAGAGATGAAAACATAAGACGTATATGAATGAGAGGGTAATTTATGTGCAAATTGGGTCGAGCTGGGCCGTTATGGGCCTCAGTATGAAGGCCTGAGTAAAAAGGCCATAAAGTTACTCCGGTCTTGAAGAGGCTTAAAGTTAGTCCGGTCCCAAGCCCAGAAGTGAGTCCGGTTCAAGGGAGGCTTAATGTTGTTCCGGTCGAAGGATGCTTTGTAGTTAGACCGGTTTAAAGGTGCTTTGAGTTTATACCGGTCATGGTGCAGTGTAACTAGCTCGGTCTAAACCTTGCTCAAAGATTAGTTCGGTTTTGAACGTACCACGGTTCGTGCAGGAGGAACCGAGGTATGATGAGCCCTCTTCTGGGCTTGGTTTTTGGGTTAGTTCGGCTTAACTCTTCTATGGATAGCTCGGTTTTGGCATGTGAAGCCGAGGTAGGAGAAAGGCAAGGAAGAGCCGAACTAACGTTTAGGTCAGTCACTCCAATTAGTGTAGCATGGCAATGTTATTTCGGTCGTATGGTAGTCCGGCCATGGTAAAACCATCTCACTTGGTTAAAGTAGTGAGGGGGTGTTGAAGGATAAGCATTATCTTTCAGGAATATGAATCCTAGGAGGACTCTGCATGGAGGAGTAAAAGTCCTACTGGGATTGTGCCACACGGAACCTATAAAAGTTCACAAACATCACCTATGGAGAGGTAATGCAACTTTGATTCCCGAATACACAGAGCTTTTGTCTATTTGTCTAGTTTGCTGACTTAGGCATCGGAGAGGTTTCCGGCACACACCCGCCGGCCAGCTCACGTTTATATTTTCAGGTAGTAGAACGCCGTCATACGGAGAAGCGCAGACTTGATCAACAGGATTATACGAGAAGGTTTATTTCTTTCCCGTACAATTGGCGCTGTCTGTGAGAATTCAGACAAGAACAAAACCTCTTGATCAAGCTTTTCTTCTTTAGAATCAATGGCGCACAACAAAGATTTGCCACAATCCGTCATTGACGGACAAACACCAGAGGGGGGTGCAAGGCGCAAAGGTCTACCTCTCATCCCTCTTATGGCTGATTTAGAGCCACAGCAGCAGAATCCCAAGAGGGATGCGAGGGGGAGAAGGCGGACTAACAGCCCCCATCACTCTCGTTCGCAAAGTCCTGAGAGACAAAGGCGAAGGATTGATCCTCAAACTCTGGAGGACCGTGTGAAGGAGAAGGACAAACTAATACGACGGATGACGGAGGACATAGAGTCCATGAAGCGCCAGATAAAGGGAAAATGTGTGGCGACAGGAGAGGGGCGCAAAGGCAAGACACCCCCTCGCCACTCGGAAGATCGTAGTAGACGTACCACACCATCCCAAGCAGAGAGTAAAAGCCTCAGGACAGGCGACACTCAATCCAGAACCTCCAGAACTCATTACTCCAGGTCTGAGAGAATGAGGGCTGAGAGGTCATACACTGAGGGAATCACCTATCGGCCCTCACACACGCACCAGACAAGATCCAGGCAAACGGAGTTGCCCAGATCATCCGACCTACGAACCGTGCTAGAGGAGAGGGCACGATGGAAGGAGGATGCCAGGGCGCGTGATCCACACAGAGTGTCCGCCCTTCAGCGGTTGGCTCCTCGGACGCATGGAAGCGTCGAGGTTGGAATGCCAATACCGCGCCCAGCCTACGAACCGACGGACAAAGCGTTAGCGAGGCTGCAGACCTCGCCGTTCATTCCTGCAATCGAAAACGCGCCCCTACCATCAAGCTTCCTTCAGCCCAAATTCACCACGTACGAGGGGAAGACAGACCCCTACATGCACCTAAGCCACTTCCGCCAGGTTATGGCGGTATATCGACGCAACGAGGCTTTGATGTGCATCATCTTCCCGTCCAGCCTGGGCGACCTAGGCTTGACTTGGTTCGAAAAACTTTCAGAAGGCAGCATAGCCTCCTGGGCGCAATTGGCGGAGGCGTTCGTAAGGTTCAGAACAAACACCAAAACCCCGGTGGAGATTGACCAGCTACTCTCCATCGACATGGGCGACAAGGAGACCCTAAAATCCTACAATAGCCGTTATTGGGAGACCTTCAACCAGATTGGGGATTGTCCCACCAATCTTGCCATTGCACAGTACAAAAGAGGCCTTCCAGTCGGGAATAGACTAAGGGACTCAATCACCATGACACCGCCCCTCACCATGGAAGCCTTGATGGAAAGAGTGCATCAGCACATCAGGGTGGAGGAGGATGGCGCACGTGCCAAAACAAAATCTGGCATGACCACAGTACTAGAAAAGAAGGCCTCAGCGAAGGTCAATGCGGGAGATCGTCCGATCAGAAACGGACGTGGCAGACAAGACAACGGAGAGGACCAGGATAAAAGATGGTTGAGAGTCCGCACTGCCATAACCACGATATTCAAAAAACCGATCTACCGAATTCTAAGTGAAATACGAGATGAGCCTTTCGTCAGATGGCCAGCCAAGCTAGGGGAAGCTCAGAAGGACTATGACGAAAGATCACGGTGCACCTTCCACAAAGAAAAGGGGCACCGCACTGAAAATTGCACGCCATTGAGACAGCACCTGGAGGAGTTGGTGGCAACAGGTCACCTGGATAAATACATTGAAGGAGGGACGCAATCAGCCCCCCAGGACCACAATAACCCCAACGGGATGCCAATCGACGCCCCACCTCAAGGCGTGATCAATGTGATAGATGTGGTCTTTGAACCTGAGCGTGTATGCGAGCTCAGAGGATCAATCAAAAAGGCTAAGCACTTAAGAGAGGTACTAAGTGCCCAACCTACCACCAAGAAGGGGAAGATAGAGGCCACGAACGTCATGTCTTTCTCGGATAAAGACTTGGCAAGGATATATTACCCTCACAATGATGCCCTGGTCGTCACCCTCCGAATCAAGGATTTTGACGTCAAGCGGATTCTGATTGACCAGGGTAGTTCATGTGAAATAATGTACTACGAAACATTTAAACAATTGAAGTTACAAGATAAAGACTTGGCACCTGCCATATCTCCCCTGATTGGATTCAACTCAATGCCAGAGTGGCCAGTCGGCAAAATAATTCTTCCAGTTAGAGCAGGAAGCGTAACGAAACAAGTGGAGTTCTGGGTATTAAAAGTTCCTTCCACTTACAACATCATCTTGGGCAGAACATGGCTGCATGCCATGCGATCGGTGGCATCATCCTACCACCAAGTAATGCGGTTCCCCAACGAAACCGGGGTAATTGAAGAGGTCTATGGAGATCAGATTATGTCCAAGCAATGCTTTGTCACGGTGAATGGCAGCCGCGCTGCCAAAGGATACGTTCATTCGGTGGAAGAACCTGAGAGCAATGAACTGTTCGCAGATGTCGGCAAAGCAGCTAATCAGAAAGTAGTGGAAGACTTGGTAGAGGTAAGAATAGATGAAAAGAACCCGGATAAGTTCTTTTTGCTCGGTTCGTCGTTGTCCAGCACAGAGAGATTAGAGGTCTTGGAATTTTTGACCTCTAACATCGAAGTGTTCGCCTGGACACCATACGACATGCCAGGCGTTGATCCCAACTTCATCTGTCACCAACTCAATGTCCACGCATCCGCCAGACCAATCATTCAGCGCATACGCAGATCGGCACTCCACCACGCCGAGATAATGGCGGAAGAAGTAGGAAACCTGCTGGAGGTAGGAGCAATCAGAGAGGTACACTACCCAAGATGGATCTCCAACACAGTCGTAGTGCCAAAAAAGAATAGCAAGTGGCATGTTTGCGTCGACTACAAAACAGTCAATAAAGCATGCCCAAAAGACAGCTTTTCTCTACCACGGATAGATCAACTGGTAGAACTAACGGCGGGGCACAACCGACTTAGCTTTCTGGATACATACAGAGGCTACCATCAAATCGCCATGCATGAACCAGACCAGGAGGTCACGTCCTTTACAACTCCAAGAGGACTATACTGTTACAAGGTCATGCCCTTTAGCCTAAAGAACGCAGGGGCGACATTCCAACGAATGGTCACCAAGATGTTTGAACCATTGTTCGGCAGAACAATGGAGGCTTACATCGACGATATGGTGGTCAAGAGAAAGAATGAGAATGACCATCTCAAGGACCTAGATGAAATGTTCGAGATCCTGAAGAAGCACAAGTTGCGCCTCAACGCGTCTAAGTGTGTATTCGGAGTAAGTTCTAGCAAATTCCTGGGTTTCCTAGTAACCAACCGGGGTATAGAGGCAGACCCCTCTCAGATTAAAGCAATTCAGGACCTGGAGAGGCCAAACTCAACAAAGGAAGTACAACATCTCACCGGCATGGCAGTTGCGCTTAATCGGTTCAAAAGCCGGTCATCGGATAGACTACGACCATTCTTCCACGCTCTAAATGCCAAGTTTCAGTGGGATGAAGAATGCGACCGCGCTCTAAAAAGCCTGAAAGAATACATGTCTTCTCCGCCACTGCTTGTCACCCCAATACCTGGAGAAGAACTTTTCCTGTACCTGGTAGTCTCTCAGCACGCAATTAGCGCAGTGTTGGTCCGTGCGGAAGGAATCCAACATCTGCCCATCTTTTATGTCAGCAAGACATTGCTGGGAGCCGAAACAAGGTACTTGCCACTAGAAAAACTGGCCTTGGCCTTGGCCTTGATGATGGCCTCAAGGAAGTTGACGCACTACTTTCACGCCCACACCATAGTCGTCCTCACAGCTTTCCCATTAAAAGCTTTGTTTGAAAGGGCGAACTTCTCTGGGCGAATTTTGAAATGGACAGTAGAGTTGGGACAATATGACATCAAGTTCCAACCCAGAACCGCGATAAAGGCTCAAGCTTTGGCAGACTTTGTCGCAGAATTCACCCCAGGAAGTCATCATATCTGCCCAATCGACCTGACTAAAACAACCGAACTAGGGATAGAAGTTGACGTCGGAATAGCGCAACCCCTAGCACAGGATCGTCAGTCAGATCCCAAGGCAGACCAAAGTAAAGCAAGGAAAGAAGAAGCAAACCATGTTACACCAAGTCAAGACTTACCAACAAATAAAGACTTGGTACAATCAGAAAGCACGGGGCAGACAACAAGCATGGACCTTGAAAGAAACACCAGCAACATGGAAGACCCCAAGGCATTATCTGATCCCTCCACTTGCTAGAAGTTGTTCATTGGGGAGATGTGGAAGCTCTTCGTGGATGGAGCATCCAACCGGCATGGAGCTGGATTCGGCATAGTCCTCATCTCTCCAGACGGCCTTGTAGTGGAGCAAGCGGTCAACCTTGGCTTCCCAGCATCAAACAATGAAGCGGAATATGAAGTGTTTCTTGTAGGTCTTAAATCAGCATTCTACATGAAGGCCACCGAACTAATGGTTTACAGCGACTCACAGCTGGTGGTAAACCAAATATCTGGCGACTACGAAGCAAAGGACGATAGGATGGCCAAATACCAAGAGTTGGTCAGAACAGAGATCAAGAAATTTGAAGTAGTCAAGATAGAACAAATCAGCAGGGAGGAAAATAGCAGAGCAGACGAACTAGCAGGCTTCGCCTCAATGGCAGACACCTCCATCCCTCATCCACTGCTGATCGACTACCTGCCTAGACCAAGCATTGAAGACCCCGAAGCAGAAGAAGTATGTTGCGCCGATCTAGGCCCTTCTTGGATGGACCCCATCATACTGTTCTTAAAAGACGGCACCCTGCCAGAAGAAAAGAAAGAAGCCAACAGAATAAGAGCAAAGTCGCAGCGATTTTGGCTCTCCCCATCTTTGGCATTGTACAAGAAATCGTTCTCAGGACCCTACCTAAAGTGTGTTCACCCCAGCAAAGTAGAAGTATTCTTGTTTGAAATACACGAAGGCGTATGCGGAAGCCATCAAGGAGGAAGATCATTAGCATACAAAGCAATCTCGCAAGGATATTGGTGGCCATACATGCAAGCAGATTTAGAAAAGTATGTCAAAAAGTGCGAGAAGTGTCAGAAGTTCGTACACCAAATACACCAACCTGCCAGAGAACTCCTACCATTAACAAGCCCATGGCCCTTCGCAATGTGGGGCTTGGACATAGTAGGGCCACTTCCAACAGCACCAGGCAACAGGAAATTCTTTCTTGCAGCAACCGACTACTTCACAAAGTGGGTGGAAGCAGAAGCCTTGGCATCAATCAAGGAAAAAGATGTAAAGAAGTTTGTCTGGCAGAATATCATCACTCGATTTGGCATACCAAAGGCACTAATATCAGACAACGGCACGCAGTTCGACGGCAGAATCTTTAGAGGCTTTTGTGAAGAGTACAAGATAGAGTTATACAATTCTACACCGGCATATCCCCAAGCGAATGGTCAAGCAGAGGCATCAAATAAAGTCGTCTTGGACGGATTGAAGAAAAGGTTAGAGAAAGCTAAAGGCAAGTGGGCAGAAGAGCTCCCTCATGTTTTATGGGCTTACCGCACCACACCTCGGCGATCAACAGGAGAAACTCCATTTTCCTTAGCCTATGGTATGGAGGCAGTAATCCCACTAGAAGTTGGCCTCCCCACAATTCGAAGCGAGAATTTTGATCCAGACTTGAATGGCGAAGCCGTAACATTGGAACTCGACCTTGCAGAAGAAAGAAGAGACAGAGCACTAGTTCACATCACCTCATACCAACAAGAATTGTCCAGAAAGTATAACAAGACAGTGCATCCAAGGCAATTCAAAATCGGAGATTGGGTACTGCGCAAAGTGATGGGAAATACCTTGGTACCGGGAGATGGCAAGTTAGGGCCTAATTGGGAAGGACCTTACAAAGTGGTTGGATTAGCAGGCAAATGGGCATACCACTTAGAAGATGAGGATGGCAAAGCAATTCCCAGGCCTTGGAACACTGCCAATCTAAAGTTATTTTATTTTTAGCCTTTTTTCTTTAAAGTATGTGTAATTTTTCCCTTTCTCAATAAAACAAGTAGTTTTCTTTTCAGTATAGACGTTTTCTTCTGTAAAAGTTTGTTTTAGTGAATTAGCGAGTTAGGGGCAAAAAAAAAAAAGTTGGCCAGAATAACCAACTATGAACCCTCCTAAGCCCAGGATAAGGATCCAGGCTGCAGGACGTTTGGTCGGAATAACCAAACATTTTATTCTAAGTTGGCTGGAAAAACCAACTTAGAGGTTGGCTGGATTAAACCAACACCTCTCCTAAGCCCAGGATAAGGATCTAGGCTGCAGGACGTTTGGTCAGAATAACCAAACATTTTATTCTAAGTTGGCTGGAAAAACCAACTTAGAGGTTGGCTGGGTTAAACCAACTCTTAGCACTCTTCAGCCAAAGTAAGGGTATAGGCTGAAGAGTGGTTGGCTAGATTAAACCAACTCTTAGTACTCTTCAGCTGAAGTAAGGGTATAGGCTGAAGAGTGGTTGGCTGGATTAAACCAACTCTTTGTACTCTTCAGCCGCAGTAAGGGTATGGGCTGAAGAGTAGTTGGCTGGATTAAACCAACTCTTAGTACTCTTCAGCCGAAGTAAGTATATCGGCTAAAGAGTGATTGGCTAGTCAGCTCAGTGAGATTGCTCAACTGAGACCGGAATTAAGTATCTCGGCCGAAAAATATTGTGTTTCGTTCAAATTACAGTTAGAAAGCAAATACAAGAGCAAGCATAAAAGCATTCAACTGAAATAAAGTTGGAGCAAAAGATGATTTTCATTGATCAAGTTCAAAACAAGTTCAAAGGAAGGGCCACAGCCCGGTTACACGAGCAAAAAGAAAAATTACAAAATCAGTTAAAAAGATCTTCAAGATCGGCATCAATATCAACTAGAACACCGGTTGCAGACGGAAGATCGGTCTCGGTTGTGAGCTCAGTATCAACTGGCAGCACGGTGTCAGTCGGCGGCTCAACAGTCAGGTCTTTGACCGTTGGCTCCAACCGAGCTGATTGATCGTTGGCCTGCTCATTGACAACCGGAGTATCAGTTCGCTCATTTTCTTCATCATCATCAGACGCTTTAAGAAATTGCTTCTGAAGGTCGGCAGCATACTCCACCAGTGAGGCCGGAATGAAATACTGAGGAGCATTGTAGACCTCGGTTTCGGGCCCACAGTCGAGCTGCTCCACAGCACCTCTCCAGCCGCACTTGAAGAATAAATCCTTTGCTGCTTCACATTGTTGAATGTAAGCAGCTTCGCCTTCTTTAAAGCCTTTCAGCTCGGCGTCGTCTGCCTTCTTTTTCAGCTCCGCTATTTCGGCGTCCTTAGTGCCTTCAAGTTTGGCAAGCTCGTACAAGTATTCGTCTTTCATTACGGTTAGAGCTCTTTGTTTGTCATCGTTAGCCGAGGTAACTAGTCCGGTTAGACGAGTTACCTTGGCCTCCAGCTCGACCGTTTTCTCTTGGGATTGTTTTAGCTCGGCGGTCTTGACTTCGGCTTCTGCCATGGCCTGCCTTGTTGTTCTCCTGAGTTCCAACACTCGCTTGTGTGCGATGTTGTTTTTCTGAATGGCCTGCAAAAGACTAGTAACTTTCTTTTTTAGCTGAGCTGAAGGTTGGAAAAATTAGAAAGATAAAAAAAAATAATAATAATAAAAAGTGCTACCTACCAGGATCATTGATTTCGTTGACGACCGGATGGCCTTCAGCTCGGTGTTCAGTTGATTGTGGTGGTCCATGTCTTTTGGAAGGCACACACTCTTGGCCAGGTTGAAAGCCAGTAAGTGATCCTTCTCTGCAACAACCGAGTCAGTATCCTGTATATCTCAGTTCTGGAAAGTAAGCTTGGGTGCCCACTTGGAGGTAGCTCGGTCAGAAGGCTCCGGTTGCGGACTCGGTGGGTGGCTCGGTGGAAGGATGATTTCGTCTTCATCAACTAAATGTTGTTCGGTCTGGGTAGTCTGGGCGTGCTTAGTTTGGCGTGATGAGGAGGGTTGTTGTGATGGCAGGGCCACCACGGTTTCTTGTGTTTGGTTTGGTGGCTGTACTTCGGCTCTGTTTGTTTCAGTCAGCAGGGCCCTTACTTTGTTTCTTTTTGCCATTTCTTGCTCAGCTGTCAGGGGGACTAGGTTAATTTGTGGCAAGGTTGGGTCCGGTTCGGGGGGGTCCTCTAGCAGAAAGTCGGTCACTCTGGCTTTTCGGCGGCTGTTGTATCTGTATGTCGGCTCAACATTCAGAAGCTTGGCCCAACTTTTTTCAGGGTATCATAGTGCGGCACGAAGTACGCCTAAGTTTGGGGTAACTGTATAGTGATTGAAGATGGGCTGAATCTGCAAAATTGAAACTGTTAGTTCGGTTCAGGAATCAGAAACCGAAATAAAACAAGAAGCATGCATAGAGCTGAAGTAATTATACCGGGTGTTCCTTTATTCCAATTTATACTGCGGCCTGGGATCTGGGCTTGGTGGTCTTCAAAATTGCCAGATACCCAGAAAAAATCGTCATCGTTCAAGTCTTTATCCGGTGTGTCTTTTATTATTTTCTCTCGGCGGCGTCGTATTTTTAAATAATAAACCCACCCGTCGTCTTTTGACCCTATTGAGTATTGATGGAATAGTTCGGCTAAGCCAAGGTTAATGCCAGCTCGGCGGTTTAGTTCGGCCATACCGTTTATTATGCGATATGAGTTGGTGGAAAGTTAGGTAGGGCAGATCCTAGTTTGCCTAAGAAACTCGCAAAGCAAGGGTTGAACCGAGAATCTTAGACCGGTTTCTACTATGGATAGGAGGGTAAAAGGTACAAAGCCTTCATTTCCCCAAGGTGTGATATCTTGTTCGGCTAAAGTGAGATGGACGTCGTCAGGTATATTGTAATCTTTTCGGAATTCAGCTAGACCACCAGGTGTGTTTACTAAAAATCTATACTTCCCTATATATTTTATAAGTTATGAATAACTTAAATCGGTGGGAAATTTGTGCTCAGTAGCTCGGTTGAGCGCTCAGAGGAGTGCTTGGGCAACCTGAGTCTGCAAAGTGAAAAACAAAGGTGTTAAGCACAGATCGTTGGACCGTGCTACAAAGTAAAAAGCAAGAAAATAGAAGTCCTACTTCGGCTATGTAGGATGTTACAGGTTCTATCTCGGTTTCAACAAGGTGCTTGGTAGCTCGGATTGAGCAGCGATTTTTTTAGTTCGGTCTTGGCGAGCGACTCGATATCTCGGTTGAGGAGAAGGTGCTGTTAGACCGGTTGAGCTTCTAGGGGCAGCTTTCTGAGTTCGGTCTAAAAACTAAGAAAGCTGGTTTAGCCCCGAAGACCTAGATCGGTCGGAATTAAGGTTTCCCAGTATACGAAGTGTAGACTTAGTTCGGTTGGTTACCTCGGCTAAGGTAAGTCAAGAAGTGGTTTGACTTATTGAAACTACTGGTGTAAACATGAAGTGTTAGTTCGGCTATAAACTGACTAGGCTTATACCTAGCATAAACAGTATCCTAGTTCGGTTGCATCATGATTTGGAATCAAAATCAGTGTTTCACTGGTTTTTTAGTGAACTCAGGTGTTCTAGTACTAAAGTTTTTTTCCAGAAAAACAGGAGACCAGTGGAGAATGGAAGTAAAAAGGTGCTTTTCAAAAACATAAATAGTATGCTATGGAAGCAAAAACAAGAAAAGAGAAACAGATTTGAGTAGCTTACTAGATGAAGAGGTAGAAGCACTAAAGATGCAAGAAACGGCAGCAAAATCACGCAGTTTCTTCAAGTGCAAATTGAAGAACAGTAAAAGCTCGGGAGGGAGAGAAAAAGAAGAGATTGAATAGTAGAGTGAATGATTTGAAATGAGATGTTTGTTTTGTGTAAAGGACGAAAAAAGGCGGGACTGTTCAAATCTCGCGAAATACGAAGACGGCGTGACAGCTGCGAAGGGCCAATTAGAGCCTGCCACGTGTTACTAGAATGGGAAGCGATTCAGTTTCTATCACTGAAGAGACGTTTTGACCGGATAAGGATAGCTCGGCTGGAAAGGCTTCAGAGTTTTAGCTTGGCTGGAAAGGCTAAAGGGTTTTTTAGCTCGGCTGGGAAGGTTAAAACTTTGGCCCGGTTTATAGACAGATAATCCCTATCATGCTGCACAGATGGAATTAAGGAGCAATTGAGAGGGTAATTTATGTGCAAATTGGGCCGAGCTGGGCCGTTATGGGCCTCAGTACAAAGGCCTGAGTAAAAAGGCTATAAAGTTACTCCGGTCTTGAAGAGGCTTAAAGTTAGTCCGGTCCCAAACCCAGAAGTTAGTCCGGTTCAAAGGAGGCTTAATGTTGTTCCGGTCGAAGGATGCTTTGTAGTTAGACCGGTTTAAAGGTGCTTTGAGTTTATACCGATCATGGTGCAGTGTAACTAGCTCGGTCTAAACCTTGCTCAAAGATTAGTTCGGTTTTGAACGTACCACGGTTCGTGCAGGAGGAACCGAGGTATGATGAGCCCTCTTCTGGGCTTGGTTTTTGGGTTAGTTCGGCTTAACTCTTCTATGGATAGCTCGGTCTTGGCATGTGAAGCCGGGGTAGGAGAAAGGCAAGGAAGAGCCGAACTAACGTTTAGGTCGGTCACTCCAATTAGTGTAGCATGACAATGTTATTTCGGTCATATGGTAGTCCGGCCATGGTAAAACTATCTCACTTGGTTAAAGTAGTGAGGGGGGTGTTGAAGGATAAGCATTATCTTTCAGGAGTATGAATCCTAGGAGGACTCTGCATGGAGGAGTAAAAGTCCTACTAGGATTGTGCCACACGGAACCTATAAAAGCTCACAAACATCACCTATGGAGAGGTAACGCAACTTTGATTCCCGAATACACAGAGCTTTTGTCTATTTGTCTAGTTTGCTAACTTAGGCATCGGAGAGGTTTCCGGCACACACCCGCCCACGTTTGTATTTTCAGGTAGTAGAACGACGTCATACGGAGGAGCGCAGATTTGATCAACAGGATTATACGAGAAGGTTTATTTCTTTCCCGTACAATGAATATTTTGATGTTTTGCTTTTATTACATTCGACAAGTTAAATTATATATATTTATATATATAGTAACAAAAAGTATTTAATTAATACAATTGGATCTAACAAGATGAAAACAAGGTAGGAATCAATTTTTTTTAGAGTTAATTATCTTTTTAACCCTTTTAATTTGATCTAAATTTCACTTTGGTTCTTATTGTTTCAAATTGAACAATTTGATCCTTGTCGTTTAAATCTAATTTTAGTTTAGTCTTTTTGTTCAAGTTGTAGGTTGAAATTAAAAATTTTAAGACATTTGTCAGTCTCTTAAAGTATACACATTGAAAACATTTACTAAATTTAAATAGAGGGATCAAATTAAAACAAGACCTAAAGTGAAAGTATTAAATTATTTAAATTATAACTACAAGAACCAAATTATATACCTTAGGAGATATGATGGAATAAGAAAAAATTATTAGGTGGTGCAGAGGCACCAAACAATACACCCACAAATCATGACCAAACACAAAATCGTAAACTCTATCCTTCCACTAATCACAGGACTCTTTCCACTAATCATGGGACTCGTGAGCAGCATCTGTCCATGCCAAGACTCCCAAATAACTTCTCTAGAATAAGGGTGGAGACGAAACAAATTGTTTTGCCTACGTAAACGTGAAAAAATAGATCTAATGAAAGGTTTGAAAAATTTAAGAAAGCAGTGAATTTGTGTCCAATGCTTACTTTCGAGAGGAACAATATGGTTGGTGGTCACCAGTTTTTGCTTTGAATTATGATTTATGCAATTGTAGATCCGTTTGTTTTCACTTATTTAACTTAAATTTTAAAAGCATACGTTTATGCGTTTGTAGTTAAAATAATAATATAATAACAATAATTTTGATTCAACTTTTGAGTTTTTAGTTTAAAAAACTCAATAAATTTAACTAGGGCCTTTGGCTAGAGTTGTGTCGCACCAATTTATGTGTGAGGTTTGGAGATTTAAATTTTATGGAGAAGAATTTTAATACAAAGGAAAATGATTTTCAATTAAGCTATTATTTTGACAACGCCTAAGGCTGTCATTAGCATGATCCATTAAAAAATGTAGAAAATGATGTTTTATTTGTAAAAAACACTTGTCATCTATTTTTTTTTTTTTTTTAGAGGCAAACGTGATAAAATGAAAAAAGTTAAATTACACTTTGCACCCCTGCACTTTAGATCAAATTTTACTTTGGCCCCTACACATTAAATTGTGACACTTAACCCCCTGCACTTTTAGTTAAGTGTCACTTTGGCCCTTCTGTTAGTCTCATTGTTAGTCACATAAAAAACAGGTGAGGATAAATTACACTTTGCACCCCTGCACTTTACTAAAATCTCACTTTAGTCCCTATACATCAAAATTTGTGACATTTAGTTCCCTAAAGGATAAGTTATGTTAGCTTCACTATTAATAGAAGGGCCAATGTGACACTTGACCAAAAGTGCAGGGGGTTAAGTGTCACAATTTGATGTGTAGGGACTAAGGTGAATTTTGTGTAAAATGCAGGGGTGCAAAGTGTAATTTACCCAATGAAAATATTATGATTATCGAATTGATTTAATTTTTTTTTTATAAATAATATATACGGAATATTTTTCAAAATAAACGGTTCAAATATCCACGAGCCTAAATATGACGGTCAAGTTCATATTTGGACTTGAGAGAAACCTAAAATAAAAAAAATAAAAAAAAATTGAAAATTATATAATAAATGATGTGATTGTGTTAAGAGTTAACATTTTAAAATAAATGACCCATTTAAATAAAATTTAATTACAAAAATATCATGATTATGTGACAAATTTTGCATAAATTTCCATATCAATGATATTTAGAAAAAAAAAATTCATTAACCCATCAAACTAAATATATTTTTGTATAAACTTTCTTATTTACAAATCATTTTTCTTCTAACACATTTTTTCCTATCTTTCTACAAATGGAATTACATTACATCACCACGTACATCACACACATCTATATATAGAATTCAACATTTGACACTGGGTACTTCTCACTTGGAAAAACCAACATATATACCCTTTCTCTCCCATCATTTTCCTCTTAACGTCAAGCCAAAGACCCTCCAAAATAGAACTCCACAAGAAACAGATAGAAAAGATACTCATAATTTTTTATGAGAAAAAAGTGATAATGGACAGTGGTGATAATATACTGAGAGGGGTACTGCTCGTTTGAGTAGTTCCTGGTATAAACCACAGAGGTGTGTGTAAATTAAATTAAATTAAATAAACAATAAAATAAACTAATTCATAAAATAATTATATAAATTAAATTTCGAATTAAATGCTTACAGAAATTAAAGTCGAGACTTGTGTTTGACACAATCTCCTTAAAGTAGATTTTGCCCTCACTCCGGTGCTTCAAGTTTTACCGACATCTATTTCCCAGGATACAACGACCAACACTTAAATTTGCAACACTACAAATTCAAATATGGCTAACCAAAATTCTGTTGTAACTCTCTCATTTTCTTTCTAAAAATAAATTTTGAAACAAATGCAAGAGCACAGGAAGAACAGAAAAAGAAGGACAATTCTGAGGGAAAAATTGAATGAAATGAATTGCTGGAAGCAGCCTTTATATAGACAGAATGGTGGTTGTTCGAACAGGCATCAACAGGAAAAAACCTGTTTGGAGCAGGAAAATATCTGTTTACAATAGAAACAGATCTGTACGGGTGGAAATTGCACCTGTTCGGGTGAACTTTTTGAACCTGTTCGGATGTGGACCTTGTGAACCTATTTGGGTGAAGAAAAAAATTCTGGACCAATTTATTTTGAATTGAACATTAAAAATAAATAAATAAATTACAAAAGTTTTTGGCCTAAAAAGATAAGTATTGGGTCGGACAAGCCCAAACCAGCCTCACATCACGTGCCTAAGCCCAGCCCGCCCAATTGACTAGTTGGACAGTGGTGTGCGCGTGTGATTTTAGTTTTGAGTCCAATGGGTCTAGCCCACTTCACCTATAATCTCACCCTTCCACAAACTTGGATACCACTTGGGGCCCATCTCAAGTATCTCAAGCTTAAGTATATAAATCCAAATAAATCTTTAAGCTTTTCTATTGTGGGACAAACACATTTCACAAATGTATAAGAAATCCACCTAAATTCATTTCCACGAACCTGAAAATGCTCGTTGAATTCTCATTCATCCGGAAATGGTTTTGAGCAACCAAATATATAGTTTTATTCACTACACAACATTAAATATGAACCCAATTAGAAACGTTAAAAATAACGCTTGGGTCCCACCATAATTAATGCTCAAAGTTAGCAAAAAATAAGATTTTTTTTTTTTTTCAAAAGCTTCCAAAGCCATTTTCCAACAGTTCCAACATATGGAGGAACAGTGGGAGAGAAGTTTTCTCACAATCTTCTCGCGATGAAGACGACGAAGAAGCTCTTAAATGGGCTGCTCTCGAGAAATTACCCACTTTTCAGCGGATTTAGAGAGGTATATTGACTGAAGAAGAAGGCGAACCGAGAGAGATTGACATCAAATAGCTTGAAGTGACAAGAGAGAAAAAATCCGTAGGAGAGGCTCGTGAAAATCGCTGAGGATGACAATGAGAAATACTTGTTTAAGCTCAAGCAACGCATTGATAGGTAATTTCTGTTAGACTAGCAAAATAATAAACAAAACTGTAAGTATAAATATTATAAATATGTCTCTCATCTAATATTCACGGTCATCAAATTGTAAGCCCAACAAAGACTCGTTTATATATTGTAATATGTAAGTAAAACTATCTTGCAAAATAGTATTGCGTGCTGAGAATAGTATTGCATGAAGAGAATAGAGATGCGGCACCTGTCGTGCCTTTTGTGAGCTTATCTTGAAATTACTTTTATAAATTAAATTGTTTATTTTATAAGTTTGTTAAATAGATTATTTTTATATAAAATTAAGTTAATCAGAAGTCGATAACTATATATTACATCATATTAATCTTTAAAGAAATAGATGGTAAATGTGATTTTAATAAACAACATAATTTTTTAAAACAAATTTAATCTAATCAAATAATTTCAAATATCTAATTAATCTAATTTTTTAAGTGAATAATTTATTTAATAAATTTTATAAAATGAATGATTCATATCCTGATGATACAACCCGAAGTAAGTCTAACGAAGGATATAGCAACATCACTTTGCTATCGACTAGAATTGTGTTTCAAATATTTTAAAAGTGTGTATTATAAAAATTATCATTATATATATATAGTTATTGAAAAATGATTTGTGGCTCTAAAATTGCTGGCACTAATGGCACTAATTTCCTGTTTTGGTAACTTTGTTTTTTTTTTTTTTTTTTTTTACCTGATATAGAAATTAGTGCCATTAGTGCTCAAAAAATTAGTGCCACAAATCACAACCGATAGTTATTTAAATATAAAATTTTGAAATTGCGAGAATATGTTATAAACTTTGTAGTAATTTTAAAATAATTTTATTTTTATTAAAAGTGTAAAATTTTAAAAAACAAATTATTGTTGTAAATTAATAATAGTTTTAAGCAAATCCATTACATGATTTTATAATAAACTTATTGAATTAAATAATGTTGGAAATTACGTAAAAATCTTACTTTAGAAGTCTATATTACCATGAAGTTGCTTTTTTCTTTTTTCTTTTTATACATCGGTAGGTCCTGTTCGTTTTGAAATATTTTCTATGAAATTTTATTTAATACATTATTGTGTCACGTTAAAATATTTTTATTCTTATTGATTGTTGAGCTTATTTATTTATTTATTTTGTTTTTTGAAATGTGTTCCATTTTTCAAATGTGGCTAATATAGAATAAATAAAAAAAAGTTCTTAGTGCAATTTTTCTAAATGTACCTAGTGTATTGTATTTTTCCAAACGTGGCTAATACAGAATAAATAAAAAAGTTTTTAGTGTACTTTTTTCTAAACGTAAAACGTGGATAATGTATTTTTCAAATGTGACTAATACAAAACTGTTACCCAAAAAGCAACCTAAGAAGGTGGTTGAATTAGGTTTTGACAAATTAAAATTAATAATACCCCAATAAAAATTACAAGCTAATATAGCAAATGATTAACTAATATAGAGTGTAAATAAAGAATGAATAACTATTAAATTGATTAAGCACAATGAAGATTGTAACAGTGTGATAGCTAAACAAGAATGCTAAAAAAGAGTTTTGCCTTAACAAATTATAACTTAGATGAATAAGCAAAATTATCTCTAACACTTGATGAATGAAGGATAATAGATAGCTATATGAGGCAAGTAATGTGATTTGATGTATTGCATAGAATTAGCCACAAATATATCAGACATAGCTAGAGTATGTGAAGTAAAGAGATTAGGGAAGAAAAATTCAAACATGATTTTATAGTGGTTCGGCTATAACCAAACCTACATCCACTCATCAAGCTTAACTTGAGATTTTTCACTATCTTCTAGCTTCACAAGGGTGCTAGCAATCTCTTTACAAATGGAGCAATCCTCCATAGATTTTCTAACTTCACAAGGGTGCTAGTAACCTCATACACATAAAGCAATCCTCCACAGATTTTTTCCTGGCTATACAGGCTTGCTAGTGACCTCTTACAAGATTGGAAATAAGTGTTTTTGCTTTCAAAGAAAGCTACAAAAATATCTCTCAAAGAAAGATACACAATGTTGAAACTTAGAAGATATATCAGTAAACCTCTCACAGGTAAATAGGCTTAAAGCTTAGGCTCAGTGTTTGTTTTCTGAAGGATGAATGAAACACAGATGAAGATCACTTCAAGTACTTAGCATAGAGAGAATATGTGATTGATGAATGATGTGAAACTGTTTTGGTTCGTTGTCTCTTGTTTTTTGTTCTGCATATTAGAACTTTGTATGTATAGCAGAGCTTAGTGCTCTGTTTTGTCTGACAAGGCCATTCTCTTCTTCCCATTGAGGAGATGGGATGGTGATGGATGATGATGATAAACAATTCAATGCTCAGAGAATCTCAGTTGCCCATGTGAGTTTTGCCTGTTGAATGATGGGTGTTCTGAAGAAAAATCTTTATTTTCTGCTCTCAGTATCTTATATTGATATATTGAATCTCTGCATAGTGGACGTCCACCCAGATGTCCCAAATGAAGTTCTGTGTCTGTGGGTTGTCCGCCCGAATGTCCTCCTGGATGTCCCTTGAAGTCCCGACCGTCAACGTTGTCGTTTGCGGTCATCAAGCATACTGCTGGTCTGATAGCCGGAGTGAAACTGGATTGAACTAGAGTGAAATGTGCTGATTTTGGCCTAGCTGGTTGTCCCCTATATCAATCCGAATGTCCATCCAGTGTATTTTCAACCTCCTTTGTTTTGGCTGCTTCTATTGCTATTTGCTATTGTTATGGCACTTCTTTAACACTTGTTTAAGCTTCTTTTTGGCTTTCAAAAACGTAGTTAAATTCTAAGAGAATCATAGATTATAATGATTTAATCAAAGAACAAGTTTTCAATTATGATCCATCAAAACAAAATTAAAATAATGCTAATGCTTCTACTGCTTGCTGCTACGTTTTGCTGCTTGGTTCTTGCTTGTTTGAGCTTAAATTTTGGCCTCTAATAAACATAAATAAGACAAAATGATGATGAATTATGATGTTAAATTGATTATAAAATTTCAAACAATTTAACTCTTCAATTAAATCAAAACAAAATCATTAAAATCAATGTTATTCATGCTATGACTAACAAGAACAAATAAAAAAAATTTTAGTATACTTTTTCCAAACACAATTAATGTATTTTCCAAACATGATTAATACATTAAATCACATAGATAAATTTGTCAATTTCTATTCAATAAAACTTCGTTAAAAAAATATTAAATACAACTTCCATGTTTGTTAAAATATAATTGGCCAATCACTCCTAAATGTTATCATTGTATGAATAAATCTTGTAACATTTTTATTAGTATTCATGTGAGGAAAAAAAAAAGAAAAAAAAAAACTAAAAACTAAAAAAACCAAAAAAACTAAAAAAAAAAAAAGAAACAACCAAACAAACAAATAAACAAGACTGCTCCTTTAGCAAATCCACTGAAATCACAGACATCCATAGCCATGGAATCCCACCCGAGGATCTAACTGGTGTGGGAGCTCAATTGGAGCAGCACGGCCATACCTTCCCACCTCTACCGCCCAACAAAACCTCCTTTATCAGCAACCCCAACCCCAATCGTTTAAGGTTTCTATTTAATATAAATCTTTTCTTCCCATTTAAAAAATTACGCTTATTCTCCTGTCAGAAAACAATGACATATTTGTCCCTTAACTTTCATACATATAAAATAATAAAATAATGCAAATATTCTATTCATGTCATTTCAAAAGTAATAACAATCATATTCTTTTGTTTAACTCACACAAAAATATAATTTTTTTATTTTTCATGGTTTTTTTTTTTTATTGATTTTTTTAATACTCTAAGCAATTTTTATTTTATTTTTTTAGATACACCTAATACAGATATACTTAAGAATTATAATATTTTATGATTTTTTTAAATTCACCAAATATAAAAAGATAATACAAAAATTCAATACATTATCTTATTTTGTTGTATTCAATGAATTTTTAAAAAAAAATTTTGTATAAATTTTATATTTTTAATATATATCTAGATTAAATTGATCTAATCTACATATAATGGTGGAAATAAAAATGAAAAATTATATTCATATATAAAAATTTATACAAAAAATATTGTAAAAGTGATATTGTTATAAATATAAATCATGTGTTTATGGGTGTTTTGTTTTAAAGTGAAAGTCATCATTAAGTTATATCATTGTATTTGAAAATTTTATATAAAATTTATGTTTGTATATCATTACTCAATTAGAATATGTTCAATTAGAATATGTTCAGATAGAATTTAGAAAAGTATAGAATGTAGTCATCATGATAGGAAAAAAAATTGTAAAAAAAATGGCAAGATGATCATTTAGAAAATTTTAAGACATGACATCAGGGTAATTCTATTTTCACACATCATTTACTCTTTGTGCACACACTTAATGAATTAAATTTTTATTACAATTTTACCATTAAACAAAATGGCAACTATAGACATTAATATACAACAAATCTTAAAACTAAATTTTCTCTGTACACATCTTTGGGAACAAAAATATTCAATGCACATCTTTTGAAAAAAAAAAAAAAAAAAAAAAAAATCACAGTAAGACATACATTGTTCTTCTATTGTTTTTCACTCTCACCATTGTTGCACTCTATTTTACTCTCTTTTTTTCTTTTTTTTTTTTTCTTTTTTTCTTTTTTTGTGGACAAAAGAATTGCTATTCTTTTATAAGTTCAACTTTCATAGGATTGTGAAAAAGAAATTTCAATGATAAAAACTTTTCATAAGATTTTTTTGATCGCGATGAAAACTTACTATCATCGTTGATTAGGAACCCCTCCCCCCCCCCCCCCCCAAAAAAAAAATTTTCATCAACTTCCATTAATCTTTTCATCATTTCTTCTCTGATTGACTTTAAAGAACTGCTGAAAATGTGTTGGTGGATTATTGAATATCCCGGAGTTATTGTTGTGATGTGTGTAAATGTGTTTTGTGTGGTTTGTGTTTAAATTATTTGTTGAGGATATATTTAGAACATTTGATGTGTGAAATGAGAAAAACATAATATATAACTAAATTAATAAGTGTGTGAACTAAGAAATGATATGCACAAAATATTAAGGGTGTGTGAAAATAAAATTATCCATGATAACAGTAACTCAAAAGATAATTTGTAATGAGATTGTTAACATCAAAAAGTCGCATGTAATTTTTTAAATATAAGAGAATCTGTATTAAACAAAAACATGAAAGGGGTTCAATGTAATTTACCCTTTTTATTAGTATTCATGCGAAAAAAAACATACATACAAATCAGACTGCTCCTCTAGCAAATCCACTGGAATCACAGACATCCATGGCCGTGGAATACCCACCGGAGGATCCAACTGGTGAAGAAGCTCAATCGGAGCACCACTGCCATACCTTACCACCTCCGCCGCCCAACAAAACCTCCCTCCTCCGCAACCGCAAACCCACAAAAGCAGACCCAACACCCAACTCCCAAAACAATGAATTCATTGATTTTGAGCAATTCAGTGAGTGAATTCATCGAAAAAAATCCCACCAGGCTCTGTTTCAAACGCCATGGCACTGTATTGATTCGTTTAGAGGGTGAGATTTGATGGATTAAACGAGTTGATTGTCTGTTCTGTGTAATGATATGGGTTTATGTTTTCGAGAGCGAAATTACTGGTTTTTTACTGGTTTATGTTTTGGAACTCTCTCGCCTTCTGGGTTATAGTTTCTTGGATGATTTACTTTTCTCTTCCTCTATTCAGTTTTGGAACTCTTTCTCCAAAAGTTTTATTTGATAGGAAGCACTTCAATGGACAAACTAAAATTTGAGTAAGTGTCAAGTTTTGAGGGGATGCTGTGAGTTGAAAAGAGAATAATAGAAAAATTGGGTAAAATCAGGGGGTGATTTGGAAAATTAGTTAAAAATTGATTTTTTTTTTTTTTGGAGCTTTTTCAATAAATCCATTATCTAAGAGTGTTGTTCCATAAAACCCATAGTGTTTTACAATATTCCATTAGGTCCATTTCATACAGAAAGACCAAAACATCCCTGAACAAAACACGCGCCTTTCTCTCTCTCTTTGAATCTAATAACCGTCTCTCTTCCCCTCTCTATTCTTGCGCAGGAAATCACGCACACAACTGTAATGGCGACTTCTTCAACTCCACACCTTCATTCTTCTTTTCTTCTTCTTACCCTCCCAAAAGAAAAAAACGCAAACAAAAAAAAAAAACACCAGAACCAAACCCATCTTCCTCCAGCTCCCTAGTTTCTTGCTCCTCAAGGTTGCTTCATTTTTTATATCCAGGAAATATATATATATATAGATGCAGATACATACCCACGTTTGCAATTTGTGAATACATTTATGTAATTTTTTTTATCGTTTTTCTTGCCTGCCACGTGTTTGTCTTATTGCGCCTTAAACTGTTTGAACTGGGTTTTTAATTATTTTCTTTATTTGTTAAGGAATCTATATGTATATTTATATTTTGAAGTTGAAAAAGCTTCTTATTATTTAATTTCGATTGAGAATTCAGTTATTTTATCTGGGTTTCTGGTTGTTGTTCAATGCTGTGAACATTCACACGGTTTCAAAATGTTTTGGCCAATTCTGTTTTGTTGTAGTTGATAAAAAATGTGAACATTCACATTGAGTTAAAATGTTTTGTTAATCAGGTACTAATGGTGTTGTTGTTTTATGCTTTGAACATTCTTGTGGATTGAAAATGTTTGGCCAATTCTGTTGTTGTTCTTGTTGATGAAAGATGTGAACATTCACACTGCCTGCAAATTTTAGCAGAATCAGAAATTATTGGTCCTTTTGTCATTGGCTATGAACATTCACATTGCCTGATAATTGTAGGAGAACCAGATATTATTGGTGCTGTTGTTCTATGTTGTCAACAGTCACATTGCCGGCAAAATTTAGTAGAGTCAGATATTGTTCGTGCTGTTGTTCTAGGCTGTGAACATTCACATTGCCTGAACATTTTAGTTCAATCAGATATTGTTGGTGCTTTCGCTCTAGGCTGTGGACATTGGCATTGCCTAAACATTTTAGGAGAGTCAAACATTATTGGTGCTGTTGTTCTAGTATGTGAACAATCACATTACATGAACATTTTAGTTCAAACAGATATTGTTGGTGCTTTTGGTCTAGGCTGTGAACATTCACATTACTATTCATTACTGGATAAACTTGCATTAGTCGACACTGATGTGAACATTCACATCAGTGTATAATGATGTGAATGTTCACATTACTGTCACTTTTGATATTGTTGATTGTTGATGTCCATAGAACCCACAATCTTCACTCAACAATGTGATGGAATATGATGTAAACATTCACGTTGTGACATCAATGTCAGACTTGTTGGTGTTGTTAGGTGTTGTTTGGTGCTATTGGTTCCACCCTTTGTTTTTCAGCCAATTATAACATAATGTGATCACCTATGTAAACATTTACATTGCCCTATAACTGTTGTTATTTTCAGAATTGATTTTGCTAACATAGATGATGTGAACATTCACATTACTGTTCATTACTGGATAAACTTACATTAGTAGACACTGATGTGAACATTCACATCGGTGTATAATGATGTGAATGTTCACATTACTGTCACTTTTGATATTGTTGATTGTTGATGTCCATAGAACCCCCAATCTTCACTCAACAATGTGATGGAATATGATGTAAACATTCACATTGTGACATCAATGTCAGACTTGTTGGTGTTGTTGGATGTTGTTTGGTGCTGTTAGTTCCACCCTTTGTTTTTCAGCCAATTATAACATAATGTGATCACCTATGTAAACATTTATATTGCCTTATAACTGTTGTTGTTTTCAGAATTGATTTTGCAAACATAGATGATGTGAACATTCACGTTACTGTTTATTACTGGATAAATTTACATTAGTAGACACTGATGTGAACATTCATATCAGTGTATAATGATGTGAATGTTCACATTACTGGGTTCTGATGATGGAAGGTTCTAAGGTAATTTTTTAAACTCTACCAACTTATCAATTTTGAGTCTCATGCACTGGTGAGGTTCTTTACATGGTCATTGTACTTGATTCTTCCTGCATGGTTGGAGCTTGTTTGACCATTTACTTTCAAACTAACTTGAATCGTCTTCATATAAAGATCACTGCTCCTTTGTAATGTTAATATTGTGCTCACATCTTCTGTTTAATATTAACATCTTCAATATGTTATTTCAGTTGCTATTTGTCATTTCAACTATGTATGTAGCAATACTCACACATGTCAATTATCGATCAACCATCACAGGCTTAGTAAAACCAATGAGAAGCAACAAGTTCTCGGATTTTCAGCTGGACTACTTAAGGAAAACTTCGTTGTTCGATAGTTGGGGTTGTCTACTATTCACTAGCTATACCAGAATATAGTGCTAGTTTTTTTTTTTTTTTTTTGTAACTTTGATAACTTGCAGTTGAAAACACTTGACAGCATATATATAAATCAATGATATACTTCTCACATGCCTATGTCTTTTGATGGTATATTTGATGTTGATGTGTTGCGTGTGCTAAACAATATAGACTGTGAACATTCACATTTGTTTTCTTATGTTCAAGTTTGTGTGAATGTTTACATCTTAATTTATGTTTAATAAATGTGAATGTTCAAATTATGTCTTATGTTTATTGTGGTTGACTACAGATGTTAATATTCACATTGTACATTAATTATATGTATGATCATATTAGAATAAACGTGAATCTTCACGTCTATTTATTGCATTGTGAATATTCACATCAAAATGTGGTTGACTACAAATGTTAATATTCACATTATACATTAATTAGGTGTACGACCCATGAACAAACATATCATCATTAATGTGAATCTTCACATTTATTTATTGCGTTGTGAATATTCACATCATTAACTATTAACATATGTACATTATGTTTGTGCTGACACAGTCAACATGATGTGAATGTTCACAACCAGACACAAACTCTGGGCATTCACACCCACGCACACAACTGTGAACATGCACATCAGTGGAAAAGCTGTGAATGTTCACATCTGTTCCACTACGCTAATCACATGAAAGTGATAAGATTCGAATTCTAAATTATGGTTGGTTGAATTGGGAAATGGAAAAGTCATGTGTTTTAATTAATCTAGTCCGGCTATTCTTAGGCATGGCTGGGTTCGTGTGTTACGTTTGTGGACCAAATCCATGGTTGTGGGTCGTCGTTTGCTACAGGAGTGTGTAACTCCGTTGTGCTTCGTGGTGGTGTCCGTCGGTGTATGGGTCTTGTTCAAAAAACTCTCGTCGACTGGGGGAGTCACTGACGCTGGGTTTCTACTCCAACGTGTGCTGTTTCTCTGCTCCAGCGTGAGGTTGACGGGCGTTGGGTTCTACCCTGGCGTGTACTGCTTCTTTGCTCCGGTGCTGGTTTTTATCGGCGATAAGCACTTTCAGGTGCATGTGGTGGGATGGTTATATGTTCTGGGAGATGTAGCCGGCTATGGTGGATGCGTCGTTGGCGGGTCTGCGTTGGTATGGCAAGTGTTATTTGTTCGTATTTGGTTGTGTGATCAACCCGGCGTTGTTATTTGTTTGTATTTGGTTGTAATGCCGAAGCGATTCCAGCGCTGGTGTTGGGGTTCCTCGTTGGGTTCTCTTTTCCGGCGTTGGGTGTGGGTGTTTCGCCGGAGTTGATGACTGGCTTTTATGGAGGTTTTTTTGTTCATTCAGGTTCCTTTTTTAATGGAGCGTGGCCTCACGTGTTAACACAGTGTATATATATATATATATATAAGGGCATAATAGTCCACGTATAAATATGAAATTAAAAAAATGGACTTTATGGAATAAGCAGAAAACTATATGGGACTGATTGGGATATAATTTTTCTTTGTGGACTTATTGGGATAAAACATCTCTAGATGGGATTTATCAATAAATTTCCCTTTTTTTTTTTGGGAGCTTTTTTGGTTTTTTTATTTTTTTATCGTTTTATGTGTAAAAAATGTGAGAGGTGATATGACCCAAAAACTTTTAGCTAGCTTCTCAAATTGCCTTTCAGTCATGTGTCTAAGCTGCTGTGATTGAATAGAGATTTGAGTAAAGAAATAGGTATCCCTTGATTTGAGTAAAACTCAATTTGGTATAAGTTTGAGTAAAGATTTAGATAAGGGTTAGAGACGCTATTAAAATTAAAATCAATTTAAAAAATAAAATAAAGGGATGTCAATGTAATTTAATAGATATAGAAGGGTGTTAGTGTAACTTACCCTTTATTTTTTTAGCAATTTTCGTTCTAGACATGATTTCTTAGCGTTGGTGAACACCCTTCGAGCAAAATAGATTTTTATCCCGTATCTGTTTCACTATGAGGAAGAAATTTTAAGGCAATAACATTACTCGTATCTCTACTTATTATCATAATATTTTTGTTTAACATTCTGTTTATTGTTTTGCTAAACTCACAATCTCAACATAAATGTAATGAATCAGCTTGCTTGTTTTCATTTTTCAAAAAATATTTTTCAAAAAATTCTACATTCTTATTTTCCGTGTTTTTTTGTTTTTACCGAATTTTAAAAATATTTTAAGTAATTTTTTTACTTTTTAGACACACCTAACATAAATACACCTAAAAAGTAAAAAAATTGTAAAAAAAATCTTTTAAACATTCACTAAATACCAAAAATATAAAAAAATACAAGAATTCAGTATATTTTTTTGTATTTTTATGTATTTATTAATTTTTTAAAATATTTTTGCACAAATTTTTTACTTTTTAGATACATCTAAGGTGCATCTAAAAAAATAAAAAAAATGTTTAAAATTTTAAAAATATTCACTAAAAAAAAAAGAATACGAAAACCAAAAAACTTAATTTTCAAAAAACTTAATCTAGAAAACTCAAACCAAATACACTGAATAGTTTTTTGAATTTGAGTTGTTGATTTTCTTGTGTTTCTTCTGTGTTTGAAGTATTTATTTTATTTTTTGTCTCTGTTTTTTAAAACTTCTTTTTACAGAATTGGTATTGATCTTCCCACCATTGAAGTCCGGTTCGAGCATTTAAATGTAAACTCAGAAGCTTATGTTGGCGGTAGAGCACTGCCAACAATCCTCAACTTCTCCATCAACATTTTAGCGGTGAATTCTCTCAATTATATTATATCACATAAACATGTTAATGTCTGTGTTGTAAATTAAACTAACCTTGTTTTCTCTCTCTCTCTCTCTCTCTTCAAAAGGGGTTCTTGAATTATCTCTATTTTTTCCAAGTAGGAAGAAACTATTCGCAATCCTTCATAATGTCAGTGGAATCATTAAGCCTGGCAGGTGAGAATAAAAATGAAGTTGGGTTTGTTTTCGTTTTCATTTTTTTTTTTTTTTTGGGAATTTCTGGAAACAAAAAACAATGAAAGTTCTAAAACACTCACGGTTTAAATTTTATTTTTATTTTTGTGTGAAAACAATTTTTAAAAATATGAAAAACAACTTTTTGGTATTTTTTTAAAAGGCAAGTCATTCCCAAAAATAAATTCTTAAAAAAAAATTTCGAAAATAGTTTCGACTTCTAAGTTAGTCTGTTACCGAGTCACCAAACACATCCTAGTTCTCATTTCATTGATCCGGTTTTGCAGAATGGCATTGCTCTTAGGCCCACCAAGCTATGGGAAGACCTCATTGCTGCTAGCTTTGGCTGGAAAACTTGATTCAGATCTAAAAGTAAGAAAACTATGAGTTTAAATCGTTCGATACCAAGTGCTGGGGACTTGTTTTATCTTGTGATTTCAAATGAATCTTATTATATGAGGCATCTATGAACACATAAAAGAAACACAATTAGTCACAGAAAACAAATGAATGGATAGGATTTTGATAAGTGAGTCCCACCAATAAATCTTATAAAATCTTGTCCATTCATATTTTTTTGTGTCAGGTTTTGTATTTGGTTTCTTTATTTTTTAGCATTGTTGTATTTTTACTATGCAATCATCTCTAAGTAGATCATGCTATTTCAATCGTGCCAATGTCATATTTTAGCATGTTATAATGTCAAATATAATATTTTGATATACCCACTTCAGTAGTGCATATGCTATTTTTGTTAGCATGATAACTGTATAATTTAATTTCTACCATATGACACAACCATGTGTACCTAATTATATGTATTCGCAACGTCTTTAAATTATACTTTTAATTAAAAAACATGTACTCTGATATAATATCTATAAAAACTTCAATTTTTAAGTTTATCATGAGGGCCAACACTCCAACTGATTGAGTTCATATCAATCTTCTAAAATCCATCATACATTTCATAATAATCTTATTCAACATGCGTGGTCACTACAAGAAGGGTAAAGTTTTTAAGCTACTTTCTTTTATGTATTTGAAATGTCTTGAAATTGTATTTTGAATCAAATTTTAATATGATGCTTAATATTTTTAAAAAATATTAATTTTAATTTTTACAATAATTTATTAATTTTACTATATCTATATAAAGAAATACATGGCCTGACATTTTTATGGTCAAACGATCATTATGCTAACTGTATGGGAAAGAAATACACCTTCTCGTATAATCCTGTTGATCAAGTCTGCGCTCCTCCGTACGACGTCGTTCCACTACCTGAAAACACAAACGTGAGCTAGCCGGCGGGTGTGTGTCGGAAACCTCTCCGATGCCTAAGTCAGTCAACAAGACAAATAGGCAAAAGCTCTATGTATTCAGGGAGCAAAATTGCATTACCTCTTCATAGGTGATATTGGTGAGCTTTTATAGGTTTCGCGTGGTACAATCCTGGTAGGACTCTTACTCCTCCATGTAGAGTCCTCCTAGGATTCATACTCCTAGAAGATAATACTTATCCTCCAACACCCCCCTCACTGCATAAACCAAGTGAGATGGTTTTTACCACAGCCGAACTACCTTACGACCGGAGTAAGCAAGGCACCTATGATCTTCAACCGAGCTATGCTTAGACCGGCTCTCCATTATGGCTCGGCCTATACCTCCCTTTCCCTTATCTCGGCTTCCCATGCTAAGACCGAGCTATCCATAAGAGTGGAGCCAAACTAATTACCGAAGACCGAATTCCACACAACACATCCCTTAACCGAAGTGGAATTATGTGACCGACTAGATACCACGGTTGCGACCGGTCTAACTCCAAGACTACTTCTTCCGACCGGAGTAACTTACATGGTCTTTTTACTCAGCCCTTCGTAGTGCGGCCCAAAAACGACCCACTACTTAGCTCGGCCCAATATACCCAGCTCGGCCCAACTTTCATATAAATTACCCTCTCACTAACTTTTGCCACAATACCTCTATCATGCTAAATTTGGCACGATGAATAGCACACTGTTAGAGTGATTTTTGTGTCCATTGTGACAAATTTTAGCAATAGAACAATATATAGCACACTACTGGAGTTGCTCTAAGGGGCATTTTACGGAAGCAGAGAGTCGAGATCATTATCTCCCTTCTACGAATGTAGACATATTCTCAAACCACATATATGTTGTGTTATGTGTGTTTGATTGTTTCTGTTTTACTGTTTTTTCTTGTGATTGGAACATTTGAACTGGGTCTGAATCAATTTTGTTTGAATTTGAGAATTTTGCAAACTTGTTAACAAAATTGTCTAGGAGAGAGAAGGAATCAAACATTAAGCCAGATCCTGATCTTGATATTTACATGAAAGTAACATTTCACTTCCATACAATAACATTTCACTCATCTTTTCTCATTTTCTTTTTAAATTCCTACTTAAATTTATGATTTAAACACAACATAAGCCTGAGGGAAAGAGAAAAGTAACAAAAAAAAATAATTTTCAAACTAGTCTAGAACTTGAATGTAGTTAGGATTTGCATAATGTAGTTGGGATTTGCATATATATTTGAAACAAGTTTTTGTAAGAAAAAAAAATTTACACAAAATCACGTGACTTTTTTTTGGTAGTCTCTTCATTTTAAATTAAAACATTTATAAATTATAAGCATATGACTAATATTTTTATAAATAACATATTTGATAAAAATATAGCTTAAAATTGTCATCATTTATTTAGTTTTATTAAGTAAAAATTATAGGTATAAGTATAATTAATAATATCGTTTTATCAATATGTGAAAAAATTAATATTTTTATAAATAACATTTTTTAGTAAATATTGCTTGAAATGGTCAACATGGTACATTTATTGTTTTAAGTACACGTTATAGTTGTAAGTACGTCATCATAGCTTTGAGTTAAGTTTTATGACTTTATCCAAAGTTCATGACAATCGAAACCCTCTATATATTAGAAGAAAATAAAATGTTAAAAATATAAAGCAAGTCATCCTTTTGTTTTATTCATTAAAAAAAATAAAATAAAATAAGATTACTGTAAATTAATAACTAACTCAAACATACCTAGTATTACAAAAGATTGGTTTGACCCCTTTAAAAATAAGGCAACAATAGTATTCTTAATCTAATTCAAAAAATATATATATATACTTTTTATTGTCAACCTTTTTTGTCATATCCTGTACTTGCAAAGATTCTCACTTGTAATTGCATTTTAAAAAAATAAAATATTTGGCACAAATCAACCAATACATAATACATAAAAGTAGTAGTTAAGAAATTTAATATAATACTGATCATGGTCTATTGACTAAAACCAGGAGCAAAGCTATTAAGGCACTGTTCATGATCTATCAACTAAAATCAGGAATGGAGCGATAAAACACTGTTTTTGGTATATCAACAAAAACTAGGGGCGGAGCCAATATGGCACCGGTAGGTCGGTGCCAATGGTACCCCCATTTTCTTAAATAATTTTTTTAAAAAAATTACAAATGTATATATTTAAAACTAAATAGACATTCTTAAAGTGGCTTCTTCTAACCTTTTGATTCATCATAGTCTTATTATGGCCACCATAGTTACAAACACACACACACATACACAAAAACTTACTCACTCTCTTTTTTCTCTTTCGTTTAGGAACAAGTTTTTTTTAATAATTTTTTGACTTTTTAGCTAAAGTATAATGTATAAAATACTTGTATGTTTGGGATGACTTGTTAGTTTTTTATGAAAAGATGTGTAAAAAATAGAGAGAAAAATGAAATCTTTAACTTTTTGATATAAGTTGTTGATTTTTGATTTTTTTAGTAACTTTTTTACTTTTAAACTAAAAAGTGATATTACCAAATGAGACCTCAAGAGTTTAAAAATAAATATAATTTTTTGACTAAAATAGCAATATCCTTTTAAATAAGGTTGAGTATGACCTATATATCTTCTCTTGGATCCATATAAAAAGTAGGTACACGAGGGACAGATGATCAATGATCATAAATCCAATCAGTTCTATTTTGTTGCGGTTAATCATTTGAAGTTTTTTGGGTTTTGATTTTCATAATTCAATGCCTGCCATTATATAGTATTTATTAGGGGTGTGCGCGGTGCGGGTCGGTGCGGTTTGAGAGAAAAATAGAAACAGTATGGCGGGTGGCGGATTGATAAAAGTGTCACTAGAATTTGCCATTTTTCTTATCAAAAACCAGCAGTTCAGTTGGCAAATAATGGCGGATTTGCTTTGGCGGTTTGGGCGGATTGGCGGTTTATAAAAAATATAATTCAAATTACAAAACTTAAATCAAAGAGTAAAAAAAAGACGAGAGATACTATGATGTTAAGCATCTTGCGAAGCTTTCTTCTGATGCAGCAAGTGTAGCAACAACATGATATTATCAACGACTATGCCATCAGTTCATTACAAGCATCAGTGGAAGCTACAATGATCAAATACAATACATAAAATTAATATCATTCAAGGTTTATAATATATTGAGAATATTTACTGTTGAAAAGTATTTAGATTGAAAAGTGAGCTGATGCAAGTTTGCAATATGGCCAGAAAAAAAAAAAAAAAAAAAAAAAAAAAAAAAAAAGATTGAAAAGTGAATTGGAATCCAACTTTGTTTTGGATTACTGACATCTTGAATTCCCTTCGAGCAGTAATGTAATACTATATTCTAAGGTATAGAACAACAAGCAAACTTAAATAAAAAATAATTTTTAGAATCTTATAAAACATGATTTAATAGCGGTGCGGGTCGGTGCGGTTTGGAAAAAAAAATAGAAACCGGCGGATTGATAAAAGTGTCACTAAAATTTGCCATTTTTCTTACCAAAAACCGGCGGTTCGATTGGCAAATAATAACGAATTTGCCTTGGCGGTGCGGTTTTGGCGGTTTCGGCGGTTTCGGCGGTATTATGCACACCCCTAGTATTTATCTAGATGTGTTCATCTTTATATAATAATAAAAAAAAAATATTAGCCATTATTTTTTAAACAATTGTTGAAAATAGTATGACCATGAAATTGTTTTGTAGAAAATAATATAGCTAAAATCATTTAATGACATTGATTTTCAATATATGTGGGTGTTTGGGAAGTGAGTTTTTATGTAGATTTTAGGAGATGTAGGTTTTTATGAGATAAAAAATTTTTAGTGTTTGGGAAGATAGTTGTGTTTTTATGTGGTTGGATGTGATGTTTGTGAGAGAAAAAGTGAAATGATTATGGAGTTGGATGTGATATTTTGTTTGGATGTGTTTTTTTTGATTTTGTAAAACTTTTGTCTTTTAGTGAAAAAAATGAGATAAAAATTTTGGGAAGTGGCTTCCCAAAAAATGTGTTCATAATAAGACACATAAAATAGTAATCTTTCATTTTTTTTTTTTTTTATAATACAATTATACATTGCTACACATATAGGGATGATAATTTGTTGCCTCAGTCCATCCAAAGGGCCGGCCCTGGGCATAGGTCCATCAGGCCATGGTCTAGATCCCCTCAAAATAGACCCAAAAAAATGATCCCCTCCTATTATAATTTAGGCCTTGTTTGGCATATATTAAAAAAGTTAAAAAGTCAAAAAGTCACTATCCTATTTAAGTCACATCATTTTATTAAGTCACATCACCTCTTTACCACATCACTTCAAACATAACCCATACCCAACTTATATTTCATAAAAAGTCAAAAAGTATACTTATTTAAAACATCCCAAAACCACTCCTTAGTGTGATATATTAGGTATGTTTTAAGTCCAAAAAAAAAAAAATTAAAGAAAATCCAAACTAACTTAAAATAAATTGACTCATTCAAAAACTGAAAGGCCCATTCAAAAAAATTAGCATTATTATCCATTGACAATAGACCCACAAAAGGGCCTCCTCTCCTATTATAATTTAGTATAATACATTACCAAGTTTGGCATCCTCCAAAAAATCCAAAAAGTCAAAAAGTCACTATCCTATTTAAGTCACATCACCTCTCTAACACATCACTTCAAATCCAACCCAAATCCAACCCATATTTCATAAAAAGTCAAAAAGTGCACTTATTTAGTCTTCCCAAACTTAGTTTTAAGTCCAAAAAAAATTAAGAAAGGCCCAAACTAATTTAAAATAAATTGACTCATTAAAAAAATTGAAAGGCCCATTTAAAATAATTAACATTGTTATCCATTGAAAATGATTTTGTAAAAAAACTATATTATGAAAATATGATTGATTTATTTGTTTTTAAAAATGTAAGAATAGTAAGAATCAAACTATACTTATTAATTGTTATAATGTAATGCTAAGTATTTTTTATAATTTTGAGACAAATCTTTTATCCTTTATCTTCAAAAATTTTTTTTTTTCATTCATTGAAAAAAAATTGTAAAAAGTCCTAAAAATTTATCAATTAATTATCGATTTTAGATCCCGAAAATCTGAGGTCGGGCTGCGTCCAAATAAAAAAATGAGAACGGAACAGAATTTGATTTTCTTAACTATCATCTCATTCAGTCCAAATAAAAAGATGGGATGGGACAAAATTTGAGGTAGCGTTTGGTAGAGTTTTGTAAATGTGATTTGAGAGTATAAGTTATATTTTGAGTTTGTGTGTTATGAAATTATGATTTGAGTGTAGAAAATTTATTTGGTTATGGTTTTTAAATAGAGTGTTGAAATGTATTTTGAAGATGTATTTTGAATTAAGTTTTAAAAATTTGATGTGACATGTGAAATAAGAAAATTTGTTTGGTGATGTGTTTTGGAAATAGTTTTCAAAACTTAATTCAATCAATAATTTATAATCAAACACACAACTCATATATCGATATCCGTATTTTTTATCAACAGTAATAACCAAACTATTTTTAAAATACTGAAATTAAAAATTGATTTTTTTTTCAATTAATTTTTTTTAGTAATTTTTTTGAATAATTTTTTTTTCAAATTATTTTTTCGTTTTAAAATAAATCTATGTCAATTATTTTGTGTCAATTAAATTTTCTATCAATTTATTTTTTACGCCTGTACAAACATCTTCTACAATATGTTTTATATAATTTTTTTAAAATTTTGTTAAAGTCAACAAATTTTGAGAATACATATTAATAAAAATTAACATAAATACACTAAGTGTAATATTTTAAAATACAAATCATAACGTAAACCTTACAAAACATTATCAATTTTTTTTCTCATTTATTACACGTTATTAATTTAGTAATTCAGTATACGGATGTAATATTATTAAAAAATTATTAATATTATAAAAAAATAATAGATAAGAAATAAAAAATAAAAATAAAAAATAAAAAACAACTTGAATCTTCTGAACCTCAGCCTTTCTATAAAAAAAATAAAAACAACTTGAACCTTCTGAACTTTAGCTTCAGATAGTCGAAGAGCAGGAAGTCGGACCGGGACAACCGGGAGGTCAACCGGCCGGTCATCCCATCTCACACCTCCCACTCAGTTTCCTATCAGATAGTCGAAGCTTCCATGTCTGATGTTTGATACAGAGAAGAAATATGAGGTTCACGCGAAATTTTCAGATACGATGGAGAAAGACATGGAAGCTTTTCAGATCAAAAAAGAAAGAAAGACGAGGGTCACGAGAAATTTTCAGAGACAATGGAGAAGGAAGGGGAAGCTTTTCAGAGCAAAAGAGGAAGAAGACAAACACGTTGAAAGCGGGGAAATGAACTACGAGATGCCAAACGGATTTTCAAACCGTAATTTGAATTAACACGCGGAATCATATTTTGAGTGTCCTATCCAAACGTCAAGCGGGAATTCACCTGTTGAAAGTTAATTTGAAAATACAACCAAACATAATCTGAATTTTTTTTTTTTTTTGGGTTTATCCCGCGTTGCCCCACTTATGTCAATTACTCACCAAAGTATTCATATACAGCTCTCATTTTTTAATATTTTCAACAAACATCACTCATGCATCAATTATTTTCTTTCATGTGTTGTATCATTTATATTGGCCTATTTTGGGAAGATGGTTATAATTATTTTTTTTTAAAAAAGCTGCTTATAAGCTGCTTTTTTGTAAGAGAGGAAGTGTGTTATAATCTGAGAAGTGGGTTATAACCCACTTCCCAAAATAGGTCATACTAGACTATTTGGCATTTCCTAAAATAGCATATTTTTTATTTTTTTTAGTCACATCACCTCTTTATTTTTTTACATTTTTTTTTATAAAAAGTCAAAAAATACACTTATTTAAATCATTTCAAACAATTCCTTAATATGGTCTCGTCTTAGGATCAGTGGTGGAAATTATGTTGACGTCGCCTCGTTCCTACTAGGGGTGAGCATGGTCAGAATTGGTCCAGATTGAGGTAAAATCAGGACCAATCCGTTATCTTTAGTTCTTGAAAATTAAAATCAATCCAATCCGTTTAAATCGTGGAACCAATCCGAACCAATCCATTTAGACACAGATTGGATCGGTTTAGGACCACGAATTCACATAATTAAATAATAAAAAAAAATATAGAACATTTTAATTTCATTAAAACATAAATATAGCATCAAACAAAAGCAATAAATAAAAACAACAAACAAAAGCAATAAAACTGGATATACATTACATAAGGCGGAGTTCTCTTCTTTATTAAAACTAAACATAGCATCAAACAAAAGCAATAAGAAATGATATTATATGGGAGGGTCTATAGTATAAATATAGACTATGTGTATACGATTTGGATCGGTTCTAATCCGGAACTGTGGGGTTCAATCCGGAATTGATCCGTGACCTACGGATTTCTAAATTTTCAATCCGGAACTGAACTACGAATTCAAAAAATCAATCCAAATCTACCAAATTGAACTGAACCGTTACGGATTATATGGATTTCTTGTCACCTTCCTAATTTTCCATGCCTTGTCAAGAAATAGAGTGAAAACATATAAAAATAGGAATGGGACAAAGTTTTATTGTTTCATCAAAACTTATTATTATGTTATTCAAAAACCCAAGAAGCATTTAAAAAAATTATTGTCAAAGTTGAGAGATGTGTCAAAAGATAAATGTGTTGCAAAATCGACATCTTATGTTAGAAATCTAACCTGGTAACTAACTTACGGGAGATTCATTTCTAAGAAAGCAGCTCAAATTTTGACGAATTGAGAATTTGTTTGGGTGAAATTATTTTTAAATTAGTAAAAAGTGTTTTATATTTTCCAATTATTTTGGGCTTTTTTTGTGCCCAAAAATACATGTTATTTTGTTTGAGTCTTGTTAACTACCGCTTACTTGTTAAGAACTGGGGGAAAAAAATTTTAAAAATTCAATACACATTTTTATGTTTCTCTATACTTTTTATACATTTCATTGTAATTTTTACATCTATACTAACATTAACCATCGCCCAATACACAATAGTTAGCATATCCCTTCATTAAATACGTTGAGGACATTATACTCCATCTGTCTCAAATTATTTATCATTTTCAATATTCGTCTCTTTTAATTGAATCAATAAATAATGTATTTTTGCCCCCCCCCCCCAAAAAAAAATCATAACTTAAAATATGTCAATCAATTCTTTTAAGTAAATTCTTCAAAAAAAAATTTTAAAATGAATAAATTAATATAAATAGGAGTAATACATGGCAGGATATTTTTATTTATTTATTTAGAGGGTCACTACAAGAAATGTCACTTTTGGCTACTAAAATATTGGTCACCAAAAGTCTAATATTTGGTTGCTGAAACGATTTAACGACTAAAATATTTAGTCGCCAAGTTCGTCGCCTATACCCTGTTGGCGATAGTATTGGCGATTAAACTTTGTTTGGTTGCCGAAAGTGAAACATTTGGCTACTAAATTTGTTTTAGTCGGAAAATGTATGTTTTCGCCACTAAAACCTTTAGTCGCCGAATGTGACTTTTGACTACTAACGTTTGTGTGGTCGGGGAAGGTGTTCCTTTTTTGCTACTAAAGAATTGGTCACCGAAAGTGAACATTTGGCTACTAAAGGTTATTTAGTCGGCAAACGTGACATTTCGGCGACTAAATTGTTAGTCACTAAAAGTTCTACCGTAAAATTTTGACCAACTAGTAGAGACTAAATATTTTGGTCACCAATAGAATACATATTTTTAGCGACCATGTAATTTTGTCATTGTGACTTTTGTCAACTAAAATTGTTCGTAGCCAAAAACCTCTTAAGATTTTGCCGTAAAATTTTGTTCATTGTGAATTTTGTCATTGTGACTTTTCTCAGTGATGTTTAGTTACTCTTGCCAGAGGTCCAGCCATCCAATCACTCTGAGGATTAATTCTAGCTCTATGGCCTCTCAAGGATTGCGCACACACACACTCATTATGTGAGCTCTCTTGTTTGTCTTTGAGTCGTGTATTCCCATGTAGCTTATGCTCATTAATCGATGTTTACCTGATTTTCTCATGATACTATGCTTCATGTTGTCACAATTGCGAGTTTGCGGGCTTCATGGTTAGTGGATTATCTCATCTTAGTGTCACATTTTTGCTATTGTGCTCACCTCCTTTTCTTTCAGGTCCCACTTGATGTGTGAGTGTTTTTCTTAATCTGCTCAGCAGGGTGTTTTTCATAGTGCTATGGTTTTACACATTCGCTCGAACGAGAGAGTTTGCGATCGAGCGCACCTTTTTTCACCCCAGTACTTTTGCAGGTTGCATAGATTCTGGGAGTTTGTTTTCCTAGCTGAAGCAATTGACTCTTGGCTCGAGCGACCCCGTGCACGTAAGTGGATTAGCTCGAGCAACAATATGCTCGCTCGAGCGTCTTGTTTTGGTTTAAAAACTTGACCTCCGTCTTTTTAGTCTCATTTTCCCTCATTTTTTCTACGATTGCTCTCTCTTCTTAGGCGATTTCGCCTCTATTGCAGTTCGTAGCTTGGATTTTCTGAGGCAAGGTGTTTATTTCTTCAATCTGCTTCTCCTCCTCAGGTTTTGGTACTTTTTTCTCTCTTCTTATTGTGTTTGTTTTGTCCTCTTGTTTTTGTGTGTTGCTCTGGTTCATTTGTGTTGTCTAGGGTTTTCATTTATGTTTTAATTCCCTGTTCCCTCTCATATCCTCTGTTTTTTGTTTTGTTTTGTGCATCTTTTCTAGATTTTGTGCATCGTGTCACTGTGTTGTGATAGTGTTCTGGTTTTGGTTCCATTATACTGCTGAACTCATGCTAGTCCTTGTGTGGGTTTTGTTTGGTTTTGAGGAGTTGTTTTGATAGTTTTTTTGCTTGCACAGTGAGGTTTGAGGTCTGCCCTAATGATGTGCTTGAATTTATTGGTTTACTGGTGTGAATCACAATGCTATTATTCTCCTGGTTGTATTTATTCTTGAATTTATGGTACTAATGAGGTTTGTTATTTTGATTTGTTTTTTGGGGGTTGCAATTGGTTATTGGGTTTTACCTGTTGGATTTGGGGTTTTATTTATGGTAGTCTTTCTTTTGTGTCTATCTGTCTTGTCCGTCATGGCCAAGTCTTCCAAACGTCGTAAAAACACTGTGTCACGTCCCTCGTTTAATACAGCCAAATTCCAATCCTGAGAAAAATCCTTCCTATATCGGGACTTTTATATTTCTTGGACAATTCACTTAGAACGGAATGTCCAACCTAGTGCCTTTGAGTCCATTCCGATCAGGTCTCTTTTTGATGCTTTAGGGGGTGACCAGGTCCTTCTTTTCTCCAGTCCACAAAACCTCAGTTGGGTCCGGGAGTTCTACTGTAATATACACTCCATTTGTAAGGAGATAGCCCCATTTTTTCACACATGGGTTCGCGATAAAACCCTAGTCATTGATGCTTAGGTCATTAGGAGGTTTCTTAATCTTCCGGAAGTCTGAAATTGTCACTACCCATTTCTTGCCACCCGTAACATTACGGATTTTGGCCAGGTCGCCACTGAATTATGTGGCACTCCTCGGACTTAGATCGTCGGGGCGCTCATTCAGCAAAATAAGCTTCTTCCCCGTTTTCGCCTGCTAAATCTCATCGTTTGTGCCAACATCCATGTTACCACACACTTCTCTCACATTTCCCAAAATCAGTGTTATGTGTCATATTGTATCAACCATTGCCTTCCTATCGACCTATCTAAAATGATCGTGTCCAAAATGATGGGTGGGTTTGAGGGTCGCAAGTCTTTGGGCCTCCCTTGTGGGTGTTTGCTAAATCGGTTTCTTATATCTCTTGGTGTCCCCACCTTTGAAGATGAGTTTGCCTCTCCCATTAAACTTGTCACCAAACTAACCGTCTCACAAAGTCAAGCCCATGCCAAGGGGGGTTCGTCGAGAGTTGGGGTTTCTATTACAGGTGATGATCCACTCGCCAAGGAGGCCACATTTTATACGGCTGATGCTGGTGCACCCGAGATGCGTCCTCGCTCTTTCTGTGGTCAGTTGCAATGGTTAGAGTAGTCTGTCACACATCACCTTGATTAGATGGATGCCCGGCTGGATACCTTTGATGACCGCCTCGCTCAGCAGTCCTCCATGCTTGCCCATATCCTTTCTCTGTTATAGATGCAACTGCAGCCTCCACCGTCTTCTCAGTGATGTTTTCTCTTCTTCTTTATTGGATAGTTTATTAAACAGTTTTTGGCCTGTTTTTGGACAGTTTTCTATTGCCCCTGTTTTTGTTTCCTTTGTCTCTCCCCGATCAAAAAGAGGCATAGTTAGTTAGTGAAATATTGGATATTGGGACATTATTTGATAGTATATGTTGGGATATTGGATATTGGTTTGGACTACACAATTGAGTTTTTGGGATATTGGCTTAGATTTGGGTTTTCATTCTTTTATTTGATTATGTTGATCTGACATGTTCTTTATTTAATCAATTGCTGCCTAGTACTTTGTTTTTTTTTTTTTTTTCCAGGGTGTGTTGCATCAATAGGATTGGTTATGCCTAGTTCCGTAGTTTTTGTGTTTGATTGTTTGTTTGGTCTAATGCATGTGTTTTCTAGGAACGTTGTTAGAATGTTTTGTCTGGGAATTGAAAAATGAGGAGATTGTTAGGTCCCTTAGTCTTGTCAATTCCGTGAACAAACACAACTTATCAAGTTGTAATTGTTCCTGGTGTTTTGTCTTGCTCGCTCGAGCGAAGAAGTCTTGGCTCGAGTGAAGAAGAGTTGCTCCCAAAAGTTTTTTTGTCTGCAAAAATACTGGGAAGGTTTATTGTGCGCTCGAGCGAAGGAAGCTTAGCTCAAGTGAAGGCACTTGTGGAAAGCACACGTATCAATGTTGTCGGTCAAGCGAGAGATCCTGCGCTCGAGGGACCTTCGCGGCCCCTATTTTCTATAAATATCTGTTTTAGTCCGTTTTTAGGTTTACATCTTCCAGATATTCTTTGAGTGTTCTAGGATTTTCTTCTAGGGATCTTTTGCTAATTTTTTTTGATGTTTGATTGAGTATTATACTCATGGTTTGACGAGTATATATCAAAGAGTTATTTGATTATTCTACTTCAAAAGTGTTCTTCTTCGGTGGAATCCAGAGAGTCAAGCATGGAGTATTCAAAGGAGTTTGATACCGTGCGCTGTTGTTGATTCGACAATGGATGTCGTGGATTCAACATCAATCTAATCAATTCCGAGACGAAGGTTGCAGTGAAAGAGATACAGATTGTTGAAAACAAATTGACAGCGTTTGGGTAATTTGTTTGGTAATTTTGTACTCTGTCTTCCTTTCATAGTGGATTGATTTGTGGTGTTTTGCCAGTGATTTTTTTAATCACAATTGGAGGTGCTCCAATTGTGGTTCTTCAACGTAAAAATCGTTTGTATCGATTTATTATTTTTTGAAGCAACAATCTAAATCACTTTCGTATATGCTAGAAGATTTAGATTGTTTGTTTTAATTGTTTGGGAATTGATACAATTAAATCTTGATCTAATCATGAATCACTTAGATTTTTCACATACCTTTAATAAAACTAAAAAATAGCAATAATATAGATAAAACTTTATTGCTATTTCAATATATTGACTAAATTTAGGCAAACATTGCATGATTATTTTTAAACCAAAATCAAATAACAAACACAACCAAAAAATAAAATGAAAAAATATATCGAACTCCAGATGCATGCAAGAGCGATCAGACTCGGGTTTGTGAAGTTCTCTTTGAACTGCAACATTAACTCTTTAGGCAATTCAAAGGTCAATAAAAAAATAAACAGTAATAATAATGACCAAAAAAAAAAAAAAAACTCTATCCTTAGTATCTATGTACATCCACTCAAGCTATAAAAATTAGAATTTAATAGATGAACCTTGCTATTCTCCAAAACAAATTTGGATTTTGTTTGTGTCACCAAATCAAGCTTAGCTTTAGCAGAGTGTAACTTAATCACTAGGTTTTTCACTGCATCATCCTGAAATTCCAAAGACAAATGAAACACTAAAACTCCATAATAGCCAAAAGGATCATGCAATAATATGTCCATACCACATTTTCTGAAATGATATAGCTCTCAACACTACACTTCCTTGCAAGTTAAGTTCAATAAGTGAGAACAACTTACCTTGTTTGTAAGATTTTTATTTATATTTTTGAATGGGGAGACTACTACTCAAAATCGAGCAATTGTTTAGGATTAAATGCAGTTATGGCAGTTTATTAGCTTGAAACAGGAAAGCACTATCAATTTAGATATTTTTTTCTTTATGATAATTCCAGGTCAGCTATCATACTGTTCAGATGGTTGTCATGTTTTCCTATCAAAATAAAATCACCATTGAAACAGCATGCAGCAGTAACAAATCAGAAGCAAATTTTCATAAATGCCATCTAACATTAAGAAAAACTTCTTTGTTAATTACACATCATACCTTCAGCCTCACCTATTCGCTCACCAGTTTTATCCTTGATCTGTACGGATTAAAATCAGTAACATTACAAGAATTTCTGTTTGGAAGTAAAGAGTTAAATATAATTTTTTTTTTATAAATAAGAAAACTTTATTAAAAAAGCATCAAAGTGATGCAAAGAGTTAAATATAATGTGAGAAAGCTAGATAAAATTATTCGAGACCTCTATCCAATGGGAACTAACTGGGTGTACCATTTTTTTAAAATAGAAAAAACAAAATGGATCAAAGGCTTTTCACTTTTATTAGTTTCAGTGTCATGCCCCTGATTTGATTAAAATACACATGAAAATTATTGAGGCAATTAGAACGAAGTTTCAATATACAGCATTGCATTTACAATTATCGGTGACTAGTCATTGAGTATATTTGGCTCAATAACAATATTATGGTGTGCCAAGGATCTTCCAGAATATGCTCAGTGATGGATAAAAAAAATTGGACGAAAAAGACAAGAAAGAAAGAATAACATAAAGAGAAGTAATGGATTGATATGAATATATAACGAATTTACCTTGTTGAAATGTTCATATTGACGGTTACCCAGACTAAAGACACCATATGTAAGTTGTTGAAGCCAGGCTCCCCTTTCATTTTCCTGAAAACATTACCAATACCTCTTCATGCAAATTTCTAAAAACAATGCACTACTAAAGTTAGTTCGACAGTGACAAAACTACCCATCTCAGTAAACCATTTGTAGAATCTTGCAGCATTATCAATTGGCTCTCCATCTCCATAACTACAGTGAGCAACTCAAATGTAGTAAATAAGCGCCTCACCTCCACAAGGTTCAATTTGTTAAAAAAATGTCATGCATTTCTAGATAAGAAAATTTACAAATCTATCTTACATTGCCAACATGAAAAATACCAAAGTCTCTTTCTTTAGTTTTTGTTCATATTGATCATCATCAGCAGCATAATCATCCTAACTCAATGGGGGGGGGGGAAGTGATATCAAATAATCTAGGATTAGAAAATCCTCTTGAAAGATCAAATGAGAAGTAAATCCTTTGCAAGTTTAGTTTTGGATTGAACATGGTTTTCTGAGGATAATCACAATAGTCTTAATTGATGGACAAGAAATGTAAACCTGAGGATAAAAGAACAGCAGACCTGCATGAGAATTGATGCAGCAATCTGAGGTCTGATTCCAAGTTGGAAAAGGGAAAGCTTAAATTCAGTCGTGAAATCTCCGAGTTCATCTAAAAAATAGAATGCATAAATAATCTTTTTCAAGAACAAAATGGGAAAAGGAAACCTTGGTTAGCACAATAATAACCAAATAAAAATTTGTTTACAGATATCCCTATTTCACCAAAACTTCACCAATATCCCTATTTCACCTCTTCCAAAACCTGGTGTAGTTCATAGACATTATGTGATGCATTAGAATTTTGATAAAACAAATGTCAAACATGAATTCTTGAGGTGTTGCAAAACAGAGAAATAAATCTAGTCTAGAAATAATTCTTGAGGTGTTGTAAACTTATTGGAGGGCCAATGAGCTTATTGTTCCACGTAGTGCAACTAAGCCTAGAAGCTATAGTTTAAAAATTCAACAATAGCCCCAAACAGTGAGCTGGATTTGACAGACAGTGCCACACCCTGAACTAGGTTAAAGTTGAATATAAATATTCAACCATTTTAAGATTTTCCCAAAAACAAAATAAAATTAATAAAATAAGAAAATTAAATATACATGGTTTTACATTGTAATTAATAATGGGTATGCATCTTAGAGTTAGATTAGATGATTAACAAATCTAAGAACAGTTGACCAGTCACAACAAAAGTCAAAAGCTTACACGTACCAGCTGAAACTAAGCCATGTGATGTACTACTACTACGTTATGTGGTAGGAAGACTGCCTGGTGGATGCCATGATACTGGTGGATCGGGTATGACTCTCATCTTAAGTGTGGCATGAGTCTCATTTGAACTAGAACTATTAGAGCTTGATTGCTCACTCTCATTAGGAGAACTCTCAGAATTAGAACTCATAGCTAATCTATAATGAAACTACAAACATAAAACCAACTTCTTCTTTTTTTATGTAGTACATACACACATACAAAATATCATGTTTTTAGTCCTACATAAGCAACCTATGTCCGGCCATAACCTGAAATCAAAACTGGTGGAAGCTTCTAGCATTTCAATAATCTATTTGATATTTGAAAGTACATTAATGAAGTGATTCAACTCAAATTCAAACTCAACTACATAACCAAAGATTTCAATACTATGAAGAGGAATGGAGGGAGGGAGGGAGAGAGAGAGAGAGAGAGAGGGCAAAACAAATATGTCACCATGATGAAGAATGGTAGCAATGAAGTTAGTTTCCTGATTATTTGTTAGAAAGAGAAGCTATTCTGGTCACATATATTCCACCAAGGAAATGCTACTAACTGAGAACATGGATCCGTATATTCTTGTCTTGTTCTAGAAAAGTTGATTCACTTAAAAAAAATGGACAGTGTATTTTGAGATAACCAATGCATACTCCGTAAAAAAATAAATTTTAAAGGTAATACGTTGATTGTAATTGTTCTTGAAGGGCTAATCAGATCATCACTTATGGATAACAATCTCATTCACTTGAAGTCACCTACTTTTTTGGTTGTCCATATAGTCATGCCATAGATTAGGCTTCAGGAGTCGTATGAAAAAATAGGAAAGGAAACACCTCTTTGTGTCAACTAGGCTTTCCCACCAACCCACCACCACCACAACCCCACCCCCAAGAGAGAGAGAGAGAGAGGGGTTTGACAAATTAAGCATGTTATTAGAAAGAGGAAAAAAAAGTTTTGGCACAGTCCAATTGTGGAGAAGGAATGAAGAACAATGTCAAAAACCAAAAAAAAAAAACACATAAATCTTGAGAGGCTGCCTTTTGCATCTAAGAAATAGATATAAACTATTTTTGTTGTTTTTTATTTTGTTTTTTGAAGTATATATATAATTTCAAATCTCAACTCATAGTATCTATCTTTTGTAAGTTGGTTTTCACCAATAAAGTTTGGATCTTTTGCTGATCAAAAAATATAAAGCAAATTCAGAATTCATAAAATCTCATAGTCTATTTTGAAGTCTGTTACCAAAGCCTATGAAGAATTGGAAAAGTACCTGTAAACAGTTCTTCCCTAGTACCCTAATCTCAGAATGCTAATGTGCTTCAGTATCGCCAATTGAGAGAGATGAAACGAAAAGAAACAAAAAAGAGATTGAGAAAGTGCAAGAGTGAGGACACTGAATGAAAGAAAGAAAGAAAAATGAAATTTGATAGACTAAGAAAAGCAACAATGATCTTACAAATACAATAATCTTAAAAATGAAATTTGATAGACTGACAAGAGCAACAATAATCTTACAAATAATTTGATAGACCAAGAAAATCTATTTATATATATATATTATTTTTAAAAAAAAATTGACTACAAGAAGTTTCATGTCTTCTTAACTTTCAAACCAAACATAGGTGAATTATAAAGCAACCAAATGCCAAAAAGAAGTCGCCTATATGCTCAAAATTAAGTACTAAATCCAATTGAAGACAATAAGATGCTTAAAATTTTAATTATTTTCTACCTTGTCTCGACAAATAGGCACAAGATTGTCAAAATATAGGTATAAAACCTCAAAAAGTCAAGCAATACAAAGACCTCTAGAGTTCTAGGTCCAACTTGCTACAAGTGTAACAAACATATTTATCCCACAACTTTCCTCAAATTGAATAGAAATCTTAGTTTCATTTCAAACCAACAAAAGAAATTTGATAGTGTCAACAAAACCCATAAATAAATTTTCCTAGCTCATTCACACCGATAGAATGTAAAAGTCTACAACAGATACTGCAATCTCACACTCATACAGAAAACAAACAGAACGAGTAGAAACATTAAGGCTATATTGTGGTGGAGTAATGCGACTTCTATCTATATGATCAAAGTCATTTTACTGCAATCATATTATGTAAATGTTTTCAAGGCATTAGAAAACTTGGGAGAGAATGATGGAGAGGTGTGAAGCTAGCTACATCTAATAGCAGTGCAATTGGAGTGGTCCTTGTGGACAAGAGATGTAGAGGAAGAAATCATTCCTGCTTGCATGTGAGGTGTAGAGGTACTATTGTTATGTTAACCAGTTAGTTTTGCAAGCAATAAACAAGAATCCAGTGTTTTCTAATCTTTGCCATTGTTATTTTGATATAAGTAGAGAACTAGGAATTGGGATTGTTGCATGCAGTCCTCTGGTTTGCACGCATCATACTTGCATTTTTCTATTTCCACAGTGAATTTATGTTTACAACATTATGCTTAAAAACTATTGCTTAACATCATATTTCCTATTTTGATCACATAGTTAAATCAAAACTAAATAAAAAATTTCAACATCTTTTTTTTTTTTTTTTTTTTTTTTTTTTTTTTTTTTTTTTTGTGATGTAAGGTAAATGTGTAGAAGCATAATCTGTAACAATAAGATCACTACAGCTCTTCTATAATTCTATTGATTATTAAAAAAGCTAAAAAAATTTAAATAAAAAGGGTATAGTTTTAAAAATTTTACACCTATGATTAATAATTTTTTGAAGATAAAGTTATAAAAAAATACCTAAAAAATAAAGTGTATAGCATAGATTTGACCCACATCAGTGTTTAGGATGTAGTCGACTGAACATCAGAGTTTAGGATGTGGTCGACTGAATTTCTTCCTTCTGACATTGCTCTCTCTAATTTGTAGGCCATTTGGGTTTCCTTTATTCAATATTAGTTGTGGAACAAGCATGAAGGATAATAGCCATATTGAACAAGCCTGAAGGATATGACAGGATCGTTTCAAATCAAATATCAAAACCATTCACAGGATTTCACAGGATTGATTTCAACAACCAAATTGACATTGCACCATCAGTTTAGCTTAAGAGAGAGAGAGAGAGAGTGGAGCTCACATATCTGAATTGCTAAGATGAACTTTGATCTTGATTTTGAGAGAGAACTTTGAAATGGTTGAATCACCAATCTGAAATGATCTGAACTTCGATTTCAAGAGAGAACTTCGAAATGATCTGAATCACCGATTTGAAATGATTTGAACTTCGATTTCGAGAGAGAACTTCGAACTTTGAAATGATCTAAATCACCGATCTGTTTCCCTGAGACTGATCTGAATCTATGAATCTATGAATCTATGAATCTAATTAGGGTTTAGACAGCACACAGAGAAAGAGAGAGATGAGCTCACCGATCTGAATCGATTTTGAGATGAACTTCGATTTTGAGATAGTGGAGCTCTGATGAACTTCGATTTTGAGATAGTGGAGTTCGAAATGGTTCTGAGATATTAACGAGGTTTAGACCGCAGAGAGAGAGACAGAGAGAGCGCGCTCGAGATTTGGACAATCAAAATAAGTGTGAAAAGAGCGAGAGAGGGAGCGTGTGAGAAATAAACCATTTGCAGGCGTTTATAAACATCTTCTATTCATGAAATGGTGCCGTTTTACTTAAAGAAAAATGTGACGTTTATGAAATGTCATTAAATATTATGAACAGTGGCATTTTAAAAAACGCCGTTAAAAATACGCCACTATAACCCATATTTCCTGTAGTGAAAGGTAGTGGGTAATTATAGCTTTGGATGATGGTCAAGGAAACTCAATGAGACTAATCACAAAAACATACACTTATTTTTGAAGGCCAATGCCATCATTGATGTCCTCATCCTACAAGAGGTTGAGCTACTCTAATTGTTCTTTACCAGACTATTCTTTTTATATAAACAGTGGTAGGTTCAGAATTTAAAAATAATAATAATAATAATAAATTTTGCAAATTATATATATAAAAGGATACCTATGAAAGATACGAGGAAAATTATCTGTTTTTTATAATTAAAAAAAAATTTATCCATAAGAGTAGAATAAATAAATAATTAAAGTCAATTTGATGGATACCTTTTGGGAAGATGGTTAAAAGTTGACTCTTTGTCTTTTTTTTTGACTTTTTGACTTTTTTTTTGTGAGAGAGAAAGTGGGTTAAAAATTGAGAAGTGACTTTTAACCCACTTCTCAAAATAGGCTTAAATACAAATAAACAATTTATTTTGGGAACAAATAACGACAATTGTAATAATTTCTCTCAACTAAGAAATACAAAGATTAACAAACAATCTAATTACTGCAATACTAAGATTCTAGAATGATTTACAGGAAATATAATAAAAAGGTTAAAATTAAACCCTATTAGGTTTTTGTTATTGGCAATCCCGTTTGACAAAACTCATTTCAGTTGTAATTTTATTCATTCTCTTATTTCAATGAGGTTATGAGTTTTTAGATGTGAATCCAACTCAAATTGTGCCTATGCAGAGGAGTTTGTGATCTTAATCCTATCATGTTTGTCACTTCGCTGACTATGTCGGGGAAACAAAATAGCAATCGAAGTTGTTTTACCGCTCGAGCGGCCATTCCTACGCTCGAGCGGATATCGCGACTTTTCAAAAGTTTCACTCGCCTGCAAAAGTATTAGGAGTTGTATTTTTACGCTCGAGCGTAGGTCTGTGTTCTAAAACATGCGTTTTAGTCAGCCTGCTCGAGCGTCCATTCGTACACTCGAGCGAAGATCGCGATTCTAACTACTATAAATCTACGTTTCAGTTTGTTTTTAGAGTACAGTTTCCAAATCTTCTTCTTAGATATTAGGATTTTTATTTCGAGCCTCTTTGCTTGTTTCCTTTGATATCTATGAGAGTTTAATCATGAATTGAGTGGATTATATTAAAGAGTTTAATTTAGTTTGTTTTATTCACAAAAGAAAGAGTTATTCTTCAGTAGATTCCGTGGAACTTGAGCCTGAAACTTTGGTGAATTTCGGAGCAGCTCATCGTCGTGTATTCAATATCAACGTTGTGGATTCAACATTGGACAAGACAATTCCGAGATGAAGACAGTGGTGGAAGAGGCACATTGGGATCGGTTCAATTTGGGCATGGATTCGCTAGGTAATTGAGAGTACACTTGTGTAATTCTTTTTTATCTTCTTAGTGGATTGTTTTGTAGCTCTGACCCGTGATTTTTTTATCACAATTGGAGGTGCTCTAATTGTAATTTTTCTATGTTAAAATCGTTAAGTCATTTTGTCTTTGATTGTTTAATTGATATTGCTATTTATTGGTTAACATTAAAAAAATAATCACAAATCAATATCTCCGAAATTTTTAGATTTTTCAAACCCAATTATAGAAGGGCCTATATTTAAAATAAATTTCAGCCTATCATTACACTTTTTATGATCCATTATGTGTTTTGATTATGTATTCTTAACATTAATATTTTAGTATTTTAAACAAGTAAGAGCATCTCTAACAGTGTACCTGATTTTTCATCAAATCTGAGTAAAAAATGACCCATTTCACCAAATCTCAAATTACCCACTCCAACGGTGCATCAAATTTACTGGGGCGACCGGTTGGTCAACCGGTCGGTCGACCGGTTGGTTGACCTGTATGTGCAAAATACTATATTTTTTATTTGACCCTTTTGAACTGTTTGCATCCCAGCTGTCTGAACCGGGGAAGGGGGCGACCGGTTGGTCGACCGGCCGGTCGACCGGTCACCAATTTTTTTTTTTTTTTTTTTTCCCTCCATTTCATTCCCAATTGGTTTTCCCATTTTTCCCCCCTCCATTTACATATATATCTGCCAAATGGATTGTGCTCTCATATTAACCTAGTATCCATACACCAGACAAATACGATCATAACTTAAAAAGAAAACAGAGCACCATGAATACCTTGAAATCCATGATAGTTACTTCATTTTCATCCTCCTCTTCTTCCTCTTCCTCTGACTCTGATGAGTCTGATGATGAATATATTGTCACACTTTTAGGAGCTTATGAGCAGAATAATAGTAGTATGCTTCAGATTCTTAAGTCAAGTGATAGGTCAAAGAAGATAGGTGGTTCTGTTGTAGGTCATAGATATATATACAGAGATAGAAGGCAGGGTCATGACAGATTATTTATAGATTATTTTGCTACAAATCCAGTGTATTCACCTACAATATTTCTGAGACGTTTTCGATGCGCCGTCCTTTGTATCTACGCATTTTGAATGCAATCCAAGCACACAATTCATATTTTGTGCAAAAACAAGATGTAGCTTATGTACTTGGATTATCTCCCCTACAAAAAATGACTGCAGCGATGAGAATATTATCATATGGTGTCGCAGCAGATGCAGTTGATGATTACATTCGTATTGGGGAAAGCACTGCAATTCAAAGTTTGCAACAATTTTGTAATTCTGTGATTGAAATATTCGGAGAAGAATATCTGAGATCCCCTACGCCAACTGATATTGACAGATTACTTGCTAATGGCTATAGTTACGATATGGGTTATTACCTTGCTGATGGTATATACCCTCAATGGGCAACATTGGTTCAAACAATTTCTTCTCCCCAAGGAGCAAAGAGACAACATTTTGCAATGATGCAAGAGGCTGCCAGGAAAGATGTAGAGCGGGCATTCGGAGTTCTTCAATCTCGTTTCGCAATTATACGTGGTGCTGTACGTTATTGGGATTCGAAAATGCTTGGCAACATAATGAAGACTTGCATCATATTACATAATATGATTGTCGAAGATGAGAGGGAGGAGCACCTTGATTTCAATTATGATATTGCATCAACCAACACACCAGTGCAACTTTCCTCTACTCCTACCAATGACTTCCAATTATTTATGTCTCGTCATTTTGGTATTAGAGATAAGGATGCGTATCATGCCCTCCGTAATGATTTAGTAGAACATATGTGGTATCTTCGTGGTGAGCACTAAATTAACCACATCAATACATGTAATTTTGGTTTATACTTTTGGAATGGAAGGTTCTGTTGTTTGTAATCTTTATTTTGATGCTGGAGATGGTCTAAGTAATTCACAAGTTATGTGATGATGTCCTGTTCTCATATTCAATCTTTAATATTCAGCATTGTGCACTGTATGAACTAAGTATATGAACTAAGTAAAATAAAAATGATTGTCCTAAATTCTGTGTTGATGTCACACAAATGATAATACCACGTCCATTTATACACATTTCATAATCATGACTTAACTGGTACGTTAATAATAACATATTAAATTACTGATGGGAAGGTGCATAATCATAATGTCCTCAATTCTTCATATTGACTTGCATAATCATAATGTCTTCGTTTACTGATGTTGATCTGCATAATCATAGTTTATTAATAATGTCTCATATATGTATTCTTCATTCAATGTCAATTCTTAAATTACTGCATTGCTGTATACAAATTTATTGATCTTCATCAGTAAAAGAAGATATTGATCAATTATGTGTCTTCATAATAATATATTGATCTTAAATTACTGCATAATTTACACTGAAATCTACTACTCTCCTCGAATTGAATCCGAAGAGTTACAAGCCATGTGGAGTGCAAAAATTGGCACAGATGACAACCAAACCAAACAGGTCACTTGCACATTATTTAACTTTGAATCAAAGTCACATTAGTTCAGATTGATTGGTGTGTTGCCTTCACACAAAAATGGTGAAATCAATGGAGGAAGGCTTAGGAGAACTTTAGTTCAGGTGATAAGAAAGGACATGCTATCTTAAACTAAACTGAAGATATGACTGCAAATAAAACCTCTGTCGATCTAACGGTAAATTATTATAACGGCTAGTTATAAAATATGCATGTCAAATATATTGAAAATGTAAATTTATGACCCTTCAAATTATTGGTAATCACAAATGAACATATGTCCAAAAAAAATCAGTTGCAAACCTGTTCGTCCAAGCTTTGTTCGTCCAAGCTTTGCACTGTAGTGGAGTTGGCCAACCCGGTCAACCGGGTGGTTGACCGGTTGCTCTCGCACGGTTCAAACCAACCAGCTCAGGGTTTAGCTCAGGGTTCAAACGAGTCAGTGGCTGAAATGGTACACTGGTCGACCGGTTGGTCACCCGGCCGGGCAACCGGTTGGTCGACCGGGTACCCCTCCAACGGTCCGCAACAGTGTTTTGGTGAATTCACTATTTCGTACTCAATCTGATGAAATATTTGATGAATTCTCAATTTGATATCACTTTTGGTGAACCGTTGGAGGTGTGAACAGTACGCTTTTCATCAGAATTTAAATTTGATATCAGTTTTGGTGAACCATTGGAGATGGTCTAACACAAGTGAAAAGTCTATTGAAGATTAAAAAAATTAAAAATATTATACATATTTAATATGAAAAGACACTTAATTTTTTTTTATTTTATTTAAAGAATGGAGTGGACTTGTTATAAAAAGGTCTTCAAAATTTAGGTGGATTGAGTTATAAGTATTTGGACCACAAGGTACCGGCAGATCTAGGGTATTCAAAATTTTATTTTCAAAAGTAATTGAATTTAATTATTAAAATAATTTTTTGATAGTTTTATTTAATAGAAATAGACTAATAATTTATATTAAAATAAATTTTAAATTTAAATTAACAAATTAAAAAATTGAAATTTATTTTTTTACAATTTCTCCAATTTTATTTAATCTATCATATTAATTTATTGGGTCCCATTTGCATATCTCAAAGTTTTAAGAAAAATATATACAGGGATGTTTTGGCAATCAAATAAAATGTCAACTTTTAATTTTTTATCCATTTTAGGTCATATCAACTTTTATATTTTATACTCACAAAAAGACAAAATAAATTTAAAAAGTTAACATTTTACCAACTTTCTAAAACACTCCACAATATGTCACATCTGTTTCTAGAAGGAAAATTGTTATAACAAACTAAATAAATAAACAAAAAGAAAGTCAAATAAAATTAAATGACAACATAACTCTTTTGATCATCCGAGTTGTATTAATAATATTATATGTATCAATTAATATATTAATTAGTGTATTACTAGGTAATGTGACATTATTTTAGAAGTTTTAAATATTTGTAATGTGTATAATAAATGTGGTCAATAATAATATCATAGTACTAGTTAATATACTAATTAATATATTAATTGGTGTATGTAGTACCACCGAAATTATATGGTTGCTTGCGGGTTGTCCACGGGACTAACAAATGGACCGTCATTGAGAACTGAACACTTCAAATGTGGACCGTCCATTTCATACACATACACATATATATATATATATGTTGATAACTAGAAAGAAAAATGAGTGATGTTATATAATTTAAAATTTTATATATAATTTTTATATATGATAATGTGATTTATTATGGACTTTTTATTTTAAAATAAAATATTATTGATGATATATTTATTTATAATAATAATATTTTCATATTATTCTTGTCAAGTTTTTTTGTATAAATTTTATATATATTTACAATTTTCTAACAAAAAAATCATACATAATTTTTATACATAATAATGATATAGTTTATTGTGAATTTTTCATTTCAAAACAAAACCCAATTGAAAATGAATTTATTTATAATAATAGTATTGTTATATCATTCTTATCAAATTTTATGTGTAAATTTTAAGAATAGAATTTTCCTATTAGATTTTCCATTTCACAACCCTTTCCAAGAAAGTTTAGGAAAATGCAAGCGAAACATTTGATCTGTTGGAAACTAAAGCCATGATGTAATCCCAACGTCATTCCCATTGCATTATATACTTGCATTATATACACATTTAAAAAAATAATAATAATTAAAAATAAATAAAAAAAATAAAAATCTAAACTACAAGATGCATTCGTTCATTGAATTTGGAGCTTTCTTTCTAGAAGCTCAATAATAGTTGCTTGTCTTCGTCAAAGTGATCATATGGAGATTCAAAGCTTCGTTAGGATTTATTCCCAATGAGATCATGAGTTCAATTTTTTTTAAATAATTGAATTAAGAAAGTATAAGTACTTAGGTGTTTTGTTAATGATGGAAAAAAATTTCTCTTATGTGTGCTAATCTAACAATTAACAACTAACATTTGTCGATTTAAAAAAAAAAAAAAATATGAAGATCCAAAGCCATTAAAATATTGATCAAACAATAAGACAGACATTTGAGTGTCTACCATAGTCGTGCCAATTTTGTGTGGCATGCCTTGCACTCAGAGGAAAATTTATTCGATGATCTAGATTTTGGGACACTGGATTAATTTTTTTTTCCTTTAAATAACGATGTTAGAAGAAGTATCAATATTTAGAGTATTGAATAATATATATATATATATATATGAGAATTGAATGTTACTATTGAATTTTTTTCTAAAAATTATCAGCTATGCAACTTTATAGTAATTGAATCAGTCGTATTGGTTATGAATTGACTCCTAAATTAATTATGAATCAATTAATATATTGAGAATTGGTCAATATATTTGTCATTTTCATTCCAATTGACATATTAAATTGTATTAATATTGAAAGAGTAAAACGCAATATATTGATAGATACTACACATATCGACAGATATTTCAACCCACGCAAAGTAGAATTTCAAATTTTCTTTTTATTTGGAAGAATCAAAATATAAGTGATTTGAAAAAAAAAAAAAAAATGACTTGACATGACAGTATGAAACCATCATCCATTAATTGTAAATGCAGCACTTAGGAAACAAATGTTGACTTGAAGACTTTGACAATAAAGGATTGAATTTATATTTTTCCAACCTTGTGACATTTTCTAGGAGAGGAGGACCCTCCTTGGATTGATTGGCAGGCAAGAAACTCATTCCTTTCTCCTTGAGAACTAGGATTCTCCCCACACTAAAAATATATATATATATTCATTTTTGTTTGGGTAAAAACAAAAATGATCATTTGGCTTTTTAAATTGTCTTTTGAACTTTTTAATCATATGTAAAATTTTTGAAATGATGGAAAAAATAAATTTAACTGTAAATATGGATATGGATCTTGAAATAAATAAAAATGTGATATTTCATGCCTACAATTTTGACAATTGAAACTGATTGAAATATGAAGGCAATTTTTGATTACTAACTTAAGTTGGAATTATTTGACAATTGAAACTGATTGAAATATGAAGGCAATTTTTGATTACTAACTTAAGTTGGAATTATTTTTTTTAAACTAAGTAAAAATCTAATTTTCATTGCCTGTATGTATTCATGAAGAAGTGTGAACCATTTAAGATTAAAAAACATAAATATTTTCACAATATTTTAAAATTTTACTTCTTTCATTGAAAATTTTTTAATCTAACCAAACTGTTGATTGGTTTGTCAAATTTTGATTTTGTAAAAAATTTGTAAAACAAAAAATTTAAAGAAGCGAAAGTTGGTTTCTACTTCATTCAATTTTCCTTTTTATCTCTTTATAAATCACTGGACATATTAAAGATTCAATAACAATCTTAAAATACCACAATTTCATAAACAAAGCACATCATTTTCTATTTGCGGATTAGCTGTTACATGAAGTGGGAAAGTTTGCTGGCAATCATAGTTTAATCAAAGATTTTGGACAGTTCAGGATTAGGAACAACTGAAAGATTCCCTTTTTTTTTTTTTGGGGGGGGGGGGGGGGGTAGGTAAAAAAAATAAAAAAATCCTTTTACACTGCACATTTTTCTCAAATTGAAGGATGGAATCAAATTGAAGATAATGGGGATCATTATGTTGCACTTGCGCCTTGGGATGAAACCAACATTTTATTATTGGAGAGGTGAAAAGAAAAATATATATATATATATATTTTTTAATCACAAGTACACATGTATGTATAATATGAGACTATTCCCATAGTTGAATTTTCACTTTTTGATTCAATTTGAGACTATTCCCATATGAGACTATTGAGAAGTTGGAGTTATACATAACTAATTAGTGCATATACACTGAAAAGTTATAAAAGTAGTTGGAATAATTATGAGACTAAACATGGAATTGAGTATGCGAATTGAGCATGGCCTTTTGACATAGAAAGGAAGATTGAAAAAGTGGTGAATGTCCCTCTTAAATGCATTCTTTACTCACTATACATCATGAGCTGAAATTATCTTTATTCACTAGTTTAATGAGGATAACTTGTTATTGCAGATGTCAAGTTCAACTGTCAACGCCAGTAGCTCAAATCGGTTGATGTACTTCAACAAAAATTGTCCTACATGTAAGAAAAAGGCCACGATTCAAATTTCTGAGACCGATCGAAACAAAAACAAGCTATTCTACTCTTGTAATGGTTGTGGTATTTTCATTGGATGGTGTGTGCCTATGAATTCACAATGTGGAGATCAAGAAATTCCAAGACAAGTAGAAAGAGAACTGCCAAGATCTATGACGAAACAAGTTCGAGCTATGACCGAACAACAAAGATCTATGACGGAACAACTTGGAGCTATGACCGAACAACAAAGATCTATGACGGAACAATTTACCTTTGTTAGTGCAAAGATGCAAAAACTAGAATTTCTGATGTTTGTCTTCCTTGTAATTGGTGTGTTATTACTTATGAAGATGTAATGCTAGTTAGAAGTAGAAGTAGAAGTAGATTGAACTATGTTTTGTTGTGGAATGGATGTATTGTTGAATATGTTTTGTGGAATGGAATATGTTTTGTTGTGAATTGTTGAATTTTTGAGTGGAATGTGAAAAATCTAGAAACCCTCTAGATGTTGATTTGTGATTATGTAACAATTTTAAACAGAATATAACAATCCCAATCAAACAATCAAGAGAAAGAGACACAATGATTTTTACGTGGAAAAACCACAATTGGACACCTCCAACTGTGATCAAAAAACCACGGGCAACTACCACAAGACAATCCATTAAGAAGAATTAAAGGAATTACACAGGTATACTCTCAATTATCTAGCGAATCCACAACGCCTAATTGAACCAACCTCTATGTGCCTCTTCCAACCCCATCTTCACCACGGAATTGTCTTTCTGATGAGCCACTCCGGATTCCACCAAAGCTTTAGGCTCGAATTCTTCAGAATCCACAACTGAAGAACAACTCTCTCTTTTGTGTATAACAAACAAACCTTTGATGTACTCTCTTTAAACCATGAGTTGAATACTCAATAAAAACATCAAAGAAAACTTAACAAAATATCTCCAGATATAACCCTTAAGAACAAAAAAGAAGATCTGGAGAGATTCAATGAATGAATCAATGAATAGCCTAGATTTGGGAGAAACCCAACTATTTATAGAAAACCAAAGCAATCCTAGTTGGGAAAGAAAACCAACTTCTTGTAGAAAACCAACTTCTTGCAGAACTTCAAAGTAATCCTGTTTTTGAAGGAAACCAACTTCTTAAAGAACTCTTGTTACAACTTTGGTTTTGATCCATGGAATTTGACAACAAAAGGTCCTAACAGAATGGAAATGAATTGTTGAATTGTTGAATGAAGATGTGGTATTGTGTAATTGTTATGGAATGAAGATGTGTTATTGTGGAATTGTTGTGGAATGAAGATGTGAACCATGAACTGAACCATGACCCATGACAGATTTTAAACCATGACAGATTTTAAATAGGTTTGTTGTGAAATGAAGATGTTGAGCATGAACCATAACAGATTTTACACAGATTTCAGCATGAACCATGAATTGTTGAGCATGAACCATGATAGATTTTAAACAGATTTCAGCATGAACCATGAATTGTTGAGCATGAACCATGATAGATTTGAAACAACTTTCAGTATGAACCATGACAGTTTGAGCATGAACCGTGACAAAATTTTTTATAGACAGGTTTTTTTTACAGATTTGAGCATGAACCATGACAGATTTTTTTAGAGATAGGTTTTTTAACAGATTTTTTACAGATTTGAGCATGAACCATGACAGTTTTAGCATGAACCATGACAGATTTTGGCAGTTTGAACCATGAACTGAAAAAATCAGATTCTGGCTGAAATACTGTCAAAATAGAAAACTAAAAAACAGATTTTCATATTTTCAAAGACAGATTTTTAAAGACAGTTTGGCAAGTTGAACCATGAACTAAAAAAATCATATTTTGGCTCAAATACTGTCAAAATAGCAAACTGAAAAACACATTTTTCTTACAGATTTCTTAAACCATGAACTGTCAACAGAGATTTTGTATGAACTCTCAAAAAATCATGCTCAAACACTATCAAAATGCTCAAACACTGTCAAAATAGCAAAATGAAACAGATTTTTTTACAGATTTTTTTAAACCATCAACTGTGAACTGAAAATGCTGAAAGATAGATTGTCAAAATAAACCATGAACTCAAACACCAATCTTGCATAACCAATAAGGTGGGACTTAATAATAACCAATCTTGCAAATTCATACACAACATGTGTTACACATGTAACATGGGACTTAACATAATAAGTTTCAATCTCAAAAACAAAATGTCAATGTTCAATAAACTAGTCAAACATTTCTACAATCTCCATCATTCATTCGCGCTGTGCAATGTCCATCATTCATTCCAGGTGTGCATACATTGGAACCCGATGGGGTTAGAGATCCAGAGCCAAACATTTGAGTTGGAGCACTCATCAAACTTCTCGGTGTGCCGCTTACAAAGTCCGATGGGATAAGAGATGTGCCTCCAATAGCATTTACGACCTGTTATAATTGAAGTAAAAAAATACATGTTACAAAATATTTGTAAATGAAAACAAAAAATTGATGTAAAGTCATCTTATGAACACATACCGGTGCATACACACTATTTTGCATGCCAACCATATAAGGATAATATGATGTATAAGCTTGAGCTTGAGCTTGAACTTGAGCTTCAACTTCAGCTTGAGCTTGAGCTTCAAATTGAAGCACCTTAGCAGCCTATATTGGTTCAAGAGTTTGTAAAAATGTACTTCAAAAGAGTTTGTTAAAAAAATAAAAAACAAGTTCAATTCAATATACAAGTTCAATTCAATATACAATTTACCTTTGCTTTTGTTTGTTTTTTTGTCGTTGCCTTGAATCGATTCACTATTTGATCTACTTTGGCAACCTTTCGTTTCGTTACTGGACGGCCTCTTCGCTGAACAACCAAAGGACTAACCACCTTCCTCGTACTAGCACCCGATGTACAACCGGTGGCATTTGGACTTTTTCTAAAAGATGGTATCCTATTAGTAGAAGGTGGTAAATTACTCCCATCACCCGATTCATCGTGCATGACTCTATCCTTCATTTCATTCAACCCAAGGTCTATAATTTTAATTTTCCCTTCCGAATTACCAGCAAGTTGTATAATGGCGATCAATTTCTTGTTCGTCCTCTCATAGCAACTTGTATTGAAATCATCCTCAAAGCCAGTGTACGTGGTTTTGATGCATGTGTACTCTAGGACCAAATCTTTCCTCCAACGTGGCAAAATGTACTTACTTGACACCTCATTTATGCACCTTCTCACAAGCACCGCGAGTGAGTGAGCACACATTATGCCTCTAAACTGAAACAACCGACGCATACATTGAACTTCACATTCAATTGAATTAAAATACACAACAAAGTCCACATGCTTCATCTTGTCACAAACTACCATTGCTTCTTGGACATTATATGTACAAATTGCTCCCTCCTCTTTGACAATCAAGGCCTGACAGTACACTAATCTCTTCAACTCTCTTTGAACTTCTTTGAATTTTGTATTGGTGTAGGCTTGTTGAAATTGCTTCTCAAAGCCATATATAGTTAGACAATCAAACAATTTGTGTCAAGATTTGAAGTCTGATTTCTTCTCTTTCTCTACCTTATTTCTCAACGCATTGTCATATTGTTCAACAAATTGTTTTAATGTAGTCTTCGGGTGGACATATCCATCAAAAAATACATTCATGCTTTCACTTCGTTGTGTTGTTAACATGCCAGCCCAAAAAATGTCTTTAACATATACAGGAACCCATCGATGCCGCTCATGATACAGTACCCCTAACCACTCATTATCATAAAGATTGAATTTAGTAAGCATCTCTTCTCATTTTTCCTCAAATTCATCTCTTGTCAAACAATCATAAATTGCATTTTGCATAGCCAACTTTATGGGTTCATATTGAGCATATCCTTTCAACTTCTTCGGTATTTTCTTTATTACATGCCATAAGCACCATCGATGCCGGGCCTGTGGAAAGACAATTTCTATAGCATTTTGCATAGCTCTGCACTGATAAGTTATGATAGCTTTTGGAGGTTTATTTGACATGCAACTTAACCACGACTTGAATAGCCAAACAAATGTGTCGGTGTCTTCACTAGATAACAATCTACAACCAAGCAAAATAGACTGTCCATGGTGATTGACTCCTATAAATGGAGCAAATGGCATGTCATATTTGTTCATCAGATAAGTTGTGTCAAATGAAACACATCTCCAAATGATTCATACATAGCCCGACTCTTTGCATCAGCCCAAAACAAATTTCTAATGCGAAACTCCTCATCAACATCAATCACATAAAAGAATTTCTCACTATGTACTTGCATCCTCATAAAATAACTTTGAAGTGATTCGGCATCACCTTCACCAAGCCTTAATCTTCCAGCTCTATTAATGTAATTCCTTGCATCTCGCTCATCAAATGTCAATGACTTGTATCCTCCCGCTTCAACAACCATTGAATGATAGTTCCTAGACACCCCAATCCCTGCTTGATCATTGATTTCTAATCTTCTCTTCACAAGAGTACGAATTTTCTTATTCATTGCAAAATGACGAGAGTCGGTGGGAATCAAATCATGATTATGCTCAAGGTTAACTGTGGTTAACATATATGTCCCATTCTTTTGTAGAGTACCTCGTACCCTTGCTTTGCAACCAATTTTTGTGGACAAAGATGGCTTCAAAGGGTTTACTTCTGATTTCTTTTTTCTCTCCCCCGCTCGAGAACATTCAATTGCAAAGTTTTTTAATTCGCCATCATCTCCAAAATGTTGTGCTCTATGAGCTATAGAAAAGCCAACATGCTTAGCATATGTGGCATAAAATGTGTACACTTCTTCCCTTGAGCTAAAACACATACCCTTCTTAGGTTCTTCAACTTGTTTTTGAGGGGGTCGGAAATCAGATTCAACTTGTTCACCCTCATTTACTGAAGGATTGTCACCACCATTTGAATCAACCTCCATTCTATGAGAATCAAAAATGAAATTCAAATAGAATGATTTTAGAATAATTATTTTATAAGATGATTGGAAACTTTGAAACTATTATGAAACTAATAATTTTAGCTGATAATAAAATTGAAATGTCTGTATTTCTTATTAGTTTTAGCTGTTGAAATGTGTGTATCGCCACAGATGTTGAAATACAGACATTACTTTCATACATTTCAACATTCAAATTAGTTTCATTATGAAACTAAGAAATACAGACATTAGGTCTGTATCGCCACTGTATTTCAATTATTATCAAGAAATACAAACATTAGGTCTGTATCACCACTGTATTTCATCTTATAAAATACAAACATTAGTTTCATCTTATCACCACTGTCTAAAATTATTATGAAGACAGACATTGTATTTCAATCATCACAGATGTTTCATTATGACTTAGTTTCATAAGACATAATAGTTTGGGAAGTTGGTTTTGGTGGGTTAGGGGCTAAAATAGCCACAAAAAACAAAATAGGCTATTTTAGCCACAAAAAACAAAATATCAAATCCAACCCATAATCATTACACCCCTCTCTCACAAAAAAAGTCAAAAAAGCCAAAAAGCCAAAAAGTCCTTCCCAAACCAGGCTTTTTAGCCCCAGGCTAAAATAGCCAAAAAGCCAAAAAGCCAACCCACTTCCCAAACGGAGGCTGAAATACAGAGAAATCAAAATTCAAATTAGTTTCATTTTAGCTGATAATAAGATGTGTGGTGATACAGATATTATGTGTACATTATTAGTTTCATTTTCAATTCCAATTTCACAGAGATTGATCAATGTATGTAGATAGAGAGAGAGAGAGGGAGAATGAGGGAGAATGAGGGGTTTTCGAGTAACATTACCTGACAAATGCTATGGTCGACGGAGAGCTATAGTCGACGGAGGAGAGCTATGGCGGACGCACGATGGAAGAGGGAAGAGGGAAGACGTTCCGGCTTTTTTTTTTGGTCTTTGTTTTCAGTATTTTTTTTTTGTCTTTCAGGTGCGTATATCACACCTTCTTCATTGTGTAATTCTTTTTCACATGACTTCATCAGGTGCCACCTCAGAGGGGGTCAAGGGAGTTTGTTTTTGAGGGGGTCTATATCGGAACTGTTAATTTTTTTACCTCATATTTTAACTAAAAAATTATTAAAGTAATCTGTTCCATATGAAGCCTTATAAGAATGGTAAATTTTGCATGAAATGAGAAGAGTGGTATGGAATAGAAATTGTCATCCCTAAAAAGGAGGCAATGTATTCAAATCAAAGGTTTGAAAAGTCAGGGAAGGGGAGGTGCTGTCACAGCACCAAACCATCCCCTGCTGCCACTAATGGTTTTTATAATTTCGATCTTATATTATTTTAGTCTTTAACTTTTTAATTATAATACATTTGATTTTAAATTTTAAATTTTATTTTAATAAAAATAATTAAAAAATATTATTATTCAATTTTAATGGCAAAATCGTTAATTTAATAAAATATAAACTAATTTAGTAAAAATAAATATCAAAAAATATTTTTGAATTTCTAAAATTATTTCTACCCACTAAAGATAAAATTATGTAAAATTGATAATTTTTTTAGACATTTATTTATTTACCAAATTAATTTTTATTATGTATTTGGATGATGATCATGTAATAGGTGATTATTTTTATTTTCATTAAATTAGTTTCTATTTTTCTAAAAGTCAAATATGGAGATAACTTTGATATTATTATTAAACCAATCCATTAAATTAAAAAATTCAAGACTAAAAACATTTCATATATTAAATATGTTGATTACACATTAAAAGCCTAACAATCACCTATTACATAATCATCATCGAAACACATAATAAAAATTAATTTGATAAAAAAAAATAAATGTCTAAAAGATTTATTAATTTCACATAATTTTATCTTTGGTGGGAAGAAATTATTTTTAAAAATTTAAAAATATTTCTTTGACATTTATTTTTGTCAAATTAGTTTATAATTTATCAAATTGATGACTTTGTCCTTCAAATTGAGTAATGGTGTCTTTAATTATCCTTATTTGGAACAAGATTTAAAATTTAGGATAAAATTTGTTACAATTAAAAAATTAAAAATTAAAATAACACGAATCTCAAACTAAAAGGACGGGTAATATAATTGAACCTTAAAAAAAATTTGAAACAATATTTGGATTAACACCGTGTTACTTTTACTGTTTAGTATAACTCACCTTTTACTGTTTAGTATAACTCACCTATTACTTGATGGTCTATTGGAAAGCAAAAATTAGCCAGTTTTTAACTTTTTCCTTATTTTGGGTCACATCATCTCTCATATTTTTTATTTACAAAAAAAAAAAAAATATCTCATATTTTTTATTTACAAAAAAAAAAAAATAGACTAAAGAAAACCAAAAAACTAACTTTTTACCAATTTTTTAAAACACCACTTAGGGACAAAGGAGAATCTTATCAATTTTTTTTTAAAAAAAAAGAAAGTATTGAAACAACCCGCCGTTTACCAATTGAGTTCAATTGTAGTGAACGGGTTTAGGTGAAAACAAATTATAAATGAAATTTATATTTGTCAAAAGAGTGGTGTTATATTTCTTAATTTTATCTTTTTAACTCATCAATTTTCATGTGAAATGGCCCCATACTCTTCTCCCTCTTATTTTAACCTCTCTAATTCCACATCATTAAAGATAGAATTGAGGATGCAAAATTAGGGAATCAATCATTATCCTTCGTTAAAAAAATTACAAAAAAAAAAAAAGTTTATATATAAATTGAATTAGTATATAATATGTTTATTTGTCTCAAAATTAATTTTTTTTGTAAGAATAAATTTTAGGATAAATTATATCAATAATTCTTATATTTTGTCTTTGTGTCATTTTAGTTCATGTAATTTTAATTGACTCAATTTTGACTATGTATTTATGACTTTGTCATAATTTAATTCAATTTATTATAATTATTAATAAAATTATGAAAAATGCACATATGAGCGACATGTGTCACTCTTTAAGAGCAAATTTATAAACTTTACAAATTTACTGAGTTAAAATCAACTAACTTAGTAATTATTTTTTGTTAAAAATCCTAACGCCTTTATTAATTAGACCAAATTACATGCAAAGAAACTACCCTGTTAAGGGTCAAAATTGAATTAATTAAAAATAAAAGAATCAAAACGACACAATATTTATTCTGCTTTGGCCCCAAAATATGGTTGGTGTTTACTATTCTGCTTTGAACAAAGGGGGAGACAAAAAAAGCGGAATCAAAGTCATGTGGTTTATATTTGTTCAAAAACAGAAAGTCATGTGGTTTATATGCAATTGAACATTTTTTTGTCTGTTTGGACTGAGGTGATGTGAAATGGAAGAGGAGTAATTGCGATGAGAAGGAAAGGGAGGAAAAATTTCCTCTCTCTTGTTTGGTTACGTAATATTTAGGGTAGTTACGTTTAAGTTTTAATAAGTGGATTTATTATCTAATAAGTTTTATAAAAAAAATTTATCATAAAAAAAGGTCATTAATTGTAAGTTTTAGCGATAATTTATAAAAATCATAACAAAAAAAAGTCACAAATTATTAATTTTTAGCGACGTATGCAAAAAATTGCTACAAAAAAATTATTTTTAGCCACAATTTTACCAAGATTTATTTTCAATAGGACTTGATAGAAATTAAGTCTAACTATTATGACCTATTGATAATTTATCCTAATATTATTTTAATTAGTAAGAGGGTAGGTAGAATGTTTAAAATGATTGTATTTTCTCTCCTATATTAATCCAAACATAATTTTATTAACTTTTTCTATTCAAATCCTCCACTTTCCCTAGTAAACCATCCTTCTAAACAGATGCTAGGGGTTATACAAAATTAAGGATAAATTACAAATATGTTTCTTAAAATTTGTTTAAAATACAGATTACCTCATATGATTTTAAGTTTTCCTTAACTTTAATTTTAAAAATTATATTTCTAATGCGTTTTACTTTAAAAAAAAGTGAACTGCTTGATTATATTTTTGAAGTTTTAAACTTAATAAACCTCAAACTAAACTTGGGCAAGATTCATTGACTATGGTATAGTTGGGCAGTGCTTTACCTCTAATCTTTTAAAATTAGTCATAGGTACGAAAGAAAAATATGCATTTAAGGTAGGATTTTGACTTAAATAAATAAATAAATAAATTCCTAACTCTAAGTACATGCGTGTGAAATAATTCTGACATTATTTAGACAAAAATATATATTCTAATTTAAAATATTTATTTAGACAAAAAAATATTCTTTAGTTTAAAACCATGTGGGGTTTGTGGATATTTTTAGAAAATAGGAATAAAGTAGAGAAAATTACAATTCATTAGAATTTCTAAAAAATAATTATAAATTTATGAAAAAATTATAATATAAATTATTAATATTTGTAAAATTTTTTATTAATCTAATTTTTTTTGTTAAATTTATAATGAATTGTAATTTTCTCAATAAAGTATTATAAAACCATACAAACCAGGTGTAATCTTAAAATATTCACTTTTTTAAATGTTAGCAAGAAGACCCTTGCTCTCATCATTCATTCAAATCAAAAGAAAGGAAAATAAAAAATTAAAAAAAAAATTAAATAAACAAGAAAGACAGAGACAAACCAATAAATGACGATTTTGTTAAAAAGTGTGCTTTATATAAAGTAGAAACTTTATATTTTGAGTAAATTATTAATAAGTAAGTTATAAGAGTATCTCTATCAGTTTATCTAAATTTTATCTTAAAATATTATTAAAAAATTTATTTCTTATTTTAATAATCACTTTTTCATCTACATTTCTCAATAAACTTCTTATTTTTTCTCTATTCTATTAAAATAATTTTTAAATTATTTTTAAATTTAAATATTTTTTTAATAATAAAATAATTAAACAATATAAAATAAAGATGGTGTTTGAGAAGTGGGTTTTTATGTAGATTTTATTAGATGTAGGATATTATTGAATAAATTTTTTTTGTGTTTGGAAAGATAGTTGGGTTTTTTTTGTGGTTGGATGTGATATTTGTAAGAGAAAAAGTAAAATGATTTTGAGGTTGGATGTGATATTTTGTTTGGATGTATTTTTTTTGTTTTGCAAAATTTTTGTCTTTTAATAAAAAAAATGAGAAAAAAACCCAACACATTTTCTTCCCAAACACAGTCAAAAATGGTGGCTCAAAGGCAGCCGGAAATGTACATAAACAATACGACAGAAGACTGGTATTGACTTTGAACTTTCTATATGCAGAAAGAAGAGTGTTATTGTTCATGTATTGAGACAAGCCATGACTTTGTATTGTTTATGTACAGCTCAAATAATTAGAGAAGAAGACAGTAGAAGTAGAAACCAGGGATCGGACGTCCGGAAGTCGATCAGCCAGACATCTAAGTGGATGACCGGCGAAGCAAGTTTTATCCAGGTCATTTTATTAGAGATATCTGGGTGCACGATCACCGTCAGATATGAAGGAATTACAGTGACTCCCTACAAATAGAAGTGGCTATAACAATCCTAAATTTAAGGGGTTGTATAAAAGATCTAGTGAGGAAGGATTTTTAAAGAATCAATCCCTTAGAATAGTAAAAAGCTATTATAAGGAATCTGATAGGGATACTCTAATAGTTGGAGTTAATTTTTATTAAGTCTTATTAAAAATAATTTTTAGTAAAATTGTCATTAAGAATAATTTTTATGTCAATTTTTTATATATGTTGTTAAAAATTGATAATTAGTAACTTTTTTTTTTATCAGGGTTGTTATAAATTGTCGCTAAAACTTACAATTAGTAACGTTTTTCTATGACAATTTTTAAACTATCGCTGAAAGTTAAAAATTGGCAACATTTTTTTGTGATGATTTAAACTATCACTAAAACTTATAATTAGTGACATTTTTTGTGACAATTTCCATACTATCACTAAAAATTAAAAATTAGTGATGTTTTTTAATAATATTTGATGAAAAATACCATTAATTATCATAGAATCTATTAAATAATAAGTCCACCTATTAAGATTTAAATGTAAGTTCCCTTAACATTTTTAGCATAAAATAATAATAAACAATCAAAAAAATTTACATAATTTTTAAATAGGATAAGATGTAACTTCTTATATTATTATTTATTTCCAAACAAAACACGTAAATGGACGTGTTAGTGAGTGTATTAGTGTCAATGGCCAAAATTTAGGAGAGACATAGTAATTTTTGGGTTCACAGTGGAAGTGTTAAGGAGCGTGTTAGTGGAGTGTGTTAGTGTTAGCTGTTAACTTCTTTGTTAACTGTGGCTAGCGTTTTAGCCAGCAAAAGAGAGAGGAGGGATGTGGAAAAGAGCGAGAGTTGTGTGTCTGGAGAAGTCCTCCCGGAAGTCTGGCTAGAAGTCCCCTCAGATGTCCCGTTGGAAGTCCACCCCAGACGTCCAGACCCGTCAAGAAAAGGAAAAAAATAAAAAAAAAATAAAAAATAATAATAATTTGGGTCTAACCGGTCAATTGGCAATCAAATGATTTTTTTTTTTTTTTTACTTGTTGGGATTTTTTTTTTTTTTTTTTTTTTTGGGTTTGAAATTTAATTTTGGACTTGAAATTTTTGATTTTAAATTAAATTATTTATTTATTTTATTTATTATATACATACACACACACATATATGTATATATATATTCTTAACACATACCTTAACACACCCATTAACACATCCATTGCACTATCACTTACTCTCTAAAATTAACAAACTCTTAACACATCTTAACACACATTTTTGGATCCCATTTTCATCACATTTTGTCATATAACACACATTAACACACTTTTTAGCCATCCCACTGTGGATGCTCCAAGGCCCTCATGATTTCAAAATTTTACTAAAAATCTTTATGAACAACATTTTATTTTCAAAAATGTCAATAACATAATTCTAAAAATATTTTTGGAAAAACTATGTATATGTTTAGTTTGAATTTTTTGAATTAAGCTTTTTAAAAACTGAGTTTTTTATTTTTCATATTTTTTTTTTGTTTTTAGTAAATATTTTTAAAATTTGAAGCTCTTTTTTTTTTTTTTTTTTTTAACTTTTTTAGATACACCTTACTTAGATGTACCTAAAAGTAAAAAATTTGTGAAAAAATATTTTAAAAAAATTAATAAATATATAAAAATATGAAAAATATACTAAATTCTTGTTTTTTATTTTTTATTTTTGATATTTAATGAATTTTAAAAAGATTTTTTCACAAAATTCATTAAAAATATAAAAAATAAGAAATAAATTTTCTGAAAAGTGTTTTTAGAAAACTAAAAATAAGCAAATCTGTGAGAAAAATCTCTTTTAATAAAAATTTGGCAGATAAAAGGAACTTACACCACGTACAAACCAAATTTATTTCACCATAAAAATGAAATTATTATTCCACTCACTTCAAAACCAATATATATACTCTCTTTCTTGTCTCTCACACATCAAATAACCAATATATATCAATATACTCTCTCTTTCTTGTCTCTCACACATCATATTCCTTTAACCACCAAACCAATTACCCTCCAAAATACAACTCGAAACAAAGAAAGATACCCACTATCCAACACCTAGAAACAGAGACGCACCAAAAGATACCCATCTGTTCTTCTCCTCTAAAAAATAAAAATAACACATCAAAGATTCAATCAAATTTCTCAAAAGAAATTTGAGAAACATTGGTGACAATGGAGGGTGGTGATAATATACTGAGAGTGAGTAGTTCCAACATATGGAGGAACAGCGGGAGAGAAGTTTTCTCAACATCTTTTCACGATGAAGACGACGAAGATGCTCTGAAATGGGCTGCTCTGGAAAAATTACCCACTTATCGGAGGATTCAGAAAGGTATTCTGACTGAAGAACAAGGCCATGCGAGAGAGATTGACATAAAAAATCTTGGAGTGATGGAGAGAAAGAATCTGTTGGAGAGGCTCGTGAAAATCGCAGAGGCTGACAATGAGAAGTTCTTGTTGAAGCTCAAGAAACGCATTGACAGGTAATCTCAAAGTTTTTTTTTCTTTTTTCTTTTTTTCTTTTTTTTGGGGGGGGGGGGGGGGGGGGGGGGTTTATGATTGTAAATTAATCTGGGTTGTTGATATAATTGTGTTTGAAGCACGCACTTAATTTATTTATTCTGTGTCTCTGTTTTTTCTGATTTTACAGAGTTGGGATTGATCTTCCCACCATTGAAGTCCGGTTCGAGCATTTGAATGTCGATGCAGAAGCTTATGTTGGTGGTAGAGCACTTCCAACAATTCTCAACTTTTCCACTAATTTTTTTGAGGTGAATTTTCTCAATTAGATCACATAAACATGTTCATATCTGTGTTGTAATTTGTAAATTGAACTAAGCCTGTTTTCTCTCTCTGTTTCTCTCTATTTTAAAAAGGGGTTCTTGAATTACCTCCATGTGCTTCCAAGTAGGAAGAAACCATTATCAATCCTTCATGATGTTAGTGGAATCATCAAGCCTGGCAGGTGAGGATAAAATTTTTAAGTCCCATTGTCTGTTAATTGTTATAGATTAACCTAACAACATAGTTCTCAACCCCATCGATATTGTTTTTGCAGAATGACATTGCTTTTGGGCCCACCAAGCTCTGGAAAGACATCATTGCTGCTTGCTTTGGGTGGAAAACTTGATTCAGATCTAAAAGTAAGAACACAACTACTAGTTCATTATTTTTTAAAAACCATCTCTGGTTTTGTTGTTAAAATTTATTTATTTTTAAATATTATAAAATTAATTGGTAAAAAAATAATAATAAATTCAAAAGCAATCATCATCTTGATTTTGAATTTTTTTTTTTTGACAAAAATAATTTTTAAAAATTTAGAAACATCTTTTGCTGTTTATTTACACCAAACTAATTTAATTATTTTTCATAGAACAATTTCTGAAAACTGAACGGGGGGACTTGTTTTATCCTATGATTCTACATAAATCTTGTTGTGAAGAGTTTTATAATTTTATTGAACACTCAAATTTATTGTAAGGGTCTTTTACGGAGACAGAGGGCCGTGACTATTAGGCTATTGGGTGCATAGTGAATTTAATCTTCAAAAAGCATAATTTTTAATATATTTTACAAAACACATACTCAAAATGGAATTGGGGACTTGTTTCATCTTGTAATCTTTACATGAATCTTGTAGTGAGTTGTGTTGTACTTTTACTCTACACTCAAATTTACTATAAAAGCCTTTTATCGAGATGGAGGGCCCGTTAGGCACATAGTGAACTTTATATTCTTCCACTTAGGCATGTTACTAAACCACATATAAGTGTTTAATTGTTTCTCGTTATTGTTTTTTGTAATTGGAACCATTTGATTTATGCAAAACAAATTTGATGGTAAAAAAATTGCAGGTTTCTGGGAAAGTAACATACAATGGGCATGGAATGAATGAGTTTGTTCCGCAGAGGACATCAGCTTATATAAGTCAGCATGACCTTCATATAGGAGAATTGACAGTGAGAGAAACACTGGCTTTCTCAGCAAGATGTCAAGGGGTCGGAGCTCGCTATGGTCGGTTATATTTGATGGGTGTTGATCATATTTGGTTATGAGAATTGAACTGGGTCTTAATTGGTTTGTTTGAATTTGAAAATTTTGCAGACATGTTAACAGAATTGGCTAGAAGAGAAAAGGAAGCAAACATTAAGCCTGATCCTGATCTTGATATTTACATGAAAGTAAGGGAATAGTTGTTCTGTTTGGTTGTTTTTTTTCATCGACCCCGCTACGTAGCTCGAAAACGGAGAGCCCGAATGGCTCGAATTTTTTTTTTTATTCTTTTTCCTTCTCCTTCATTCTTTCTCTTCTTCCTTCCCTTTGGGTTTGTTGACTCACAGCTCTCTCTCTCTCTCTCTCTCTCTCTCTTTCCTTCTTTCTCTTCTTCCTTCCCTCTCTTTTTCCTTGTGGGTTTGTTGAAAAAGCCACACAGCCCTCTCTCTCTCTCTCTCTCTCTCTCTCTCTCTCCTCAAACCCAAGGAAGAAGAAGAAGAGATCAAAAAAATAATGGTTCAACCGAAGATCAAAATCAGCACACACAAAATCAACACAATTTGCAAAATCAAAATCAAAAAAAATCAAAAAGTTTGCAAAATAACCCAAAAAATCACAAAAAAAAAAATAAAAAATCAAAACAAATCAAAACAACCATAGTCGAAGAGTCCGAAGATCAAGCTTTGCCCTTTCCGTCCATGGCGGATCAAGCTTCCCTCTCCGTTCATGGCGGATCAAGCTTCACCGATCTGGAGTTTTAGACCTTGCACCATCAGATTTCAGAAATCAGGATGATTAGAGTAGAAATTGTTTGGAGAGAGAAAGGAGTTTTGGGGGTGATGAATTGCAGATTTGAGAAAGAAGAAAGGAAGGCACATCGAAGATGGAGTGAGATACAGGAAGAGAGAAAGGAGAGATAGAGGGAAGGACAGAGAAAGGGTGAAAGAAATGGTAAACACATGAGAGAGAGAAAGAGAAAAAGAAAAAAAAAGGTGTCAAAACGACGTCGTTTTGACACTCGGGGCATGCGAGCCACTCGACTTTCGAACTACCACGCATTTCTCTTTTTTCATTTGCTTAGTTTTGTTTTTATATGCAAATTTTGATATTTTTTGAACCATAAATGCTTTTCTTATGGATGTAATTCTTGTGAATTGTTTTCTTTTTTTGTTTTGTATATCTAACTATACTTTTGTAATTATTCAGGCAGTATCACTAGAAGGGCAAATGGCCAGTGTGGTCACAGACTATGTTCTTAAGGTGTTTGATTGAATTTCTCTTAAATGACATTTCATGGGGGAAAAAACAAAATTCGCACAAAATTTGACATGTATACTTTCTGGTTTTCCAAATTCACAGATTTTGGGACTAGAAGTTTGTGCTGACACTATGGTGGGTGATGAAATGGTGCGAGGTATATCTGGTGGGCAGAAAAAGCGAGTCACAATAGGTGATTCCTAACCTGCTAACTTCATGTTAGATAATTACACATTTTTTTAAAAAAATATTTACCTATTTTGATGAAATATGATACAGGGGAGATGCTGGTTGGACCAGCAAGAGCACTCTTCATGGATGAGATATCAACTGGCTTGGACAGTTCTACAACTTATCAAATTGTGAACTCAATCAAGCAGTCTATCCACATCCTTCAAGGAACTGCTGTTATCTCTCTTCTCCAGCCAGCACCAGAAACTTATGACTTGTTTGATGACATAATTCTCCTCTCAGATGGGCAAATTGTATACGAAGGCCCCCGCGAAAATGTCCTAGAATTTTTCGAATACATGGGCTTCAAGTGTCCTGAGAGGAAAGGAGTTGCAGACTTTTTACAAGAAGTACTTTTTTTAACTATAACTGTTCTCCAAATACATTTTTTTTTTTTTTTGGTTTAGAACATAGTGGAATTTTAAAGTACTCAAAATGTTTTTGGTGGAATCATAGGTGACATCGAAGAAAGATCAAGAGCAGTACTGGGCAAAGAGAGATGTGCTGTATAAGTTTGTTACTGTCAACGAATTTGCAAAGGCATTTCTATCATTTCACGTTGGCCAAAAACTAGGAGATGAGCTTGCCGTTCCATTTGATAAAGCCAAGAGCCACCCTGCAGCTTTAACAACTAAGAAGTATGGTATTAGTAAGAAAGAACTATTGAAAGCTCTCGCCTCCAGAGAATACTTGCTCATGAAAAGGAATTCATTTGTCTACATATTCAAATTTACTCAAGTGAGTACATGTCAAATCAAAATATTAAACTTTCACAGTTCCACTTCACAATTATGAAATAATTTGGAAGTTTTGTTCTAACTTGCATCAATGGTTGTCTATTTCAGCTTATTATTATTGCGCTTATTGCAATGACAGTATTTCTAAGAACTGAGATGCCTAAGAAAACAACAGCAGATGGAACGGTTTTCATGGGTGCTCTGTTCTATAGTATCATGATGATTATGTTTAATGGGTATGCGGAGCTAGCCATGACCATCTTGAAGCTTCCCGCCTTTTACAAGCAAAGAGACCTTCTCTTCTTTCCAGCTTGGGCATACTCTTTACCCACATGGATCCTCAAGATCCCAATAACATTTGTAGAAGTCGTTATTTGGGTGTTCATAACTTATTATGTCATAGGATTTGATCCAAATGTCGGAAGGTAATGATGTGTAACTATAGTTTAGGATTTGGTTTCAATATTTTCATTTCAATAATCTGATCAATTTTTAATGGCAGGTTGTTCAAAATGTACCTTCTGCTTTTATTCATTAATCAGATGGCTTCTGGAATGTTCCGGCTCATTGGGGCATTAGGGCGGAACATGATTGTTGCGAACACTTTTGGCTCATTTGCACTACTTGGAGTTCTTGTATTGGGTGGATTTATCTTGTCAAGAGGTAAAGAAAGTGAAACATAAGATGACACAAGTGTGCATACACATTTTCTTCTGGTTCATGTGACTTGAATTTTATTATAAGAACTGTTTTCTTTGCCTCAGAGAATATAAAGAAATGGTGGATATGGGGTTATTGGGCCTCACCTTTGATGTATGTGCAGAATGCTATAGCAGTGAATGAATTTCTTGGGAGCAGTTGGAGACATGTAAGCATATCGTGTTTGTGAGCTTGCAAGAAACCGAAAGAAAATCATCACAAAAAAAGAAAAGAAAAAGATTTAGAGTAAGATGATCTAAACTTGGGAAATTTTTTTGTGTTACAGGTTCCTGCAAATTCAACAGAATCATTAGGTGTAATAGTCTTGAAGTCTCGCGGGCTATTTCCAGAAGCATACTGGTATTGGATTGGAGTCGGAGCTTCAATTGGATATATTTTTCTGTTCAATTCCCTTTTCACTCTGGCTCTCGCTTATCTCAACCGTGAGTAACCATTCATTCATTTTGAATATTGGATTTTTCACTTTAAAATTTGACAAATCCCAATTAGAGTTACTTGGGGATCAATTTGTTCTATTAAGTAATTAAGGGGTCAATATGATACAGCATTTGGAAAGCCTCAAGCTATTCTGACTGAAGAAACCATGGCAGAGAGAAATGCTTGTAAGATAAGAGAGATTGAGCTATCATCAAGAGAAAAGAGACTTTCAGGTGGGTCACTAATTAGCTCTCAGATTGTGCTCTTCATTTATGGTTTGCAAGTTTTTGGTGATAACATATTCAACGCATCTTTATGCAGAAAGGGGAGATGAAATTCAAAGAAGTGCTTCATCGATCTCAGTGACTTCAAGAGCAGGCAGCGTTAGTGAAGTTAGCCAAAACAAGAAGCGTGGAATGATTCTTCCATTCGAACCTCTTTCAATCACATTCGATGATGTCAGATATGCAGTAGATATGCCACAGGTATCTTCGAGTATATGGATAGTCAAGTAAAAATGTAGTATTTGTTTGAACACAAAGTGCTAATCTTGATTATCTTGATGACTGTGCACATACTAAAATTGTTACTATACTTGTAGGAAATGAAAGCTCAAGGCATTCCTGAAGACCGGCTAGAACTTCTGAAAGGTGTGAGCGGTGCTTTCAGGCCTGGAGTTCTTACAACTCTGATGGGTGTTAGTGGGGCTGGAAAGACCACTCTGATGGATGTCTTGGCGGGTAGGAAAACTGGTGGATATATTGAGGGAAGTATCACGATATCAGGATACCCAAAGAAACAAGAGACATTCGCTCGTGTAGCAGGATACTGTGAACAAACTGACATTCACTCTCCTCATGTTACTGTTTACGAGTCCTTGCAATACTCTGCTTGGCTCCGGTTGTCTCCTGACGTTGATTCTGCTAGCAAAAAGGTGACCTATAATCATAGAGTTTGAATGCCAAGATGAATCCTTGCATATCTTTCTTTCAATTTTAGACATGTTAAAATGTTAATCTAAATGATGAATTGCAGATGTTTGTCGATGAGGTCATGGAGCTTGTTGAGCTAACCCCTTTAAAGGAAGCACTTGTTGGGTTGCCTGGAGTGAACGGTCTTTCGACTGAACAACGCAAGAGGTTGACAATTGCAGTGGAGCTCATAGCCAACCCATCTATAATATTCATGGATGAGCCAACCTCGGGACTTGATGCCAGGGCAGCAGCAATTGTGATGAGAACAGTGAGAAACACAGTGGACACAGGACGAACTGTGGTGTGTACCATCCATCAGCCGAGCATTGACATATTTGATGCTTTTGATGAGGTAGGCAATTTTTACAAGATTGATGATCCAATAATTTAAATTAGTTTCTAAATTTATATAAGAGAACTAAAGAACAAATATTTTGGATTTGCAGCTATTTCTTCTTAAACGAGGAGGTGAAGAAATATATGTTGGTCCATTAGGCCGCCATTCTGCCAATATGATCGAGTACTTTGAAGTAATAAACATGAGACCATTCAAACTTCCCGTGTTTGTGTTTCTGCTTAGGTACTAACATAATCATCTTATATTTCTTTTAGGGTATCAATGGAATTAGTAAAATCAAAGCTGGTTATAATCCAGCAACATGGATGTTAGAGGTTACTTCAGCAGCACAGGAATCAGCTCTTGGGGTGAACTTTGCTGAAGTGTACAAGAATTCAGATCTATATAGGTATGGCCATCTTACATAATCAAAACAAAATTTTGTTTCTACATCTAGTTCAAACTAATCTAAATTTTGAGAAAAGTCAACATTGAAGTATAAATGTGACAAGCGTAAATAATTTTCGATTTGGATACGGATCTATTTCCCAGCACTAACACCCTATGATGACTAATCAGGAGAAACAAAGACTTAATCAAGGACCTTAGTACACCTCCTCCGGGCTCAAAAGATATATATTTCCCCACTCAATACTCACAGGCTTTCTTCATCCAATGCATGGCATGCCTATGGAAACAACACTTGTCATACTGGCGAAACCCGCCATACAATGCAGTGAGATTCTTGTTCACAACATGCATAGCACTACTGTTAGGGACTATCTTCTGGGATCTCGGCTCCAAAAGGTATATTTGTCAAGGAAAAGCCAAAAATAGTTTTATCCAATTTTCAAAATTGTTTCGCCATTTTATTTTTTTGGGTAAGTAGTTTCGCCATTTTATAGTTCCTAAATTAATTTGTGTTCTGGTATTGCAGGGAAACACAACAAGATATCTTCAATGCAATGGGTTCTATGTATACTGCTGTGCTATTTCTTGGTATACAAAATGCCGGTTCAGTGCAGCCCGTAGTTGCTATTGAGAGAATAGTCTTTTACAGGGAAAGAGCTGCCGGAATGTATTCAGCATTGCCATATGCTTTTGGACAGGTAATTATTTTTATTTCTATGTGAAATAGATCAGTCAAAATGCATTTGTCATTCAAGCACCTCCCTAGGAAAATTTGGGATTTGGAAATAACCAATTACCAGGAATTCATTGAAATATTTAAAAAAAAAAAAAAGGAAAAGAAAAGAAAAGGAAAAAAGGTTAATGGACGGTTGTGCATACATTTATCATTTCCTCTTGTTAAAATAAAAAACTGCCCATTTTAGATTGGGAAAACTTTGATTACTGTTTGGACGAAGTAGGATCAAAAGAACTGTTAACTATGAAGTGAAGTGTAATTGGAAACTATCTTCTAGATTTTCTAGATATTTCATTAATTTTCTTGACAATCATTTTGTTTTGCAGGTTGTGATTGAGCTCCCATACATTTTTGTTCAGACTCTCATATATGGAGTCATAGTTTACGCCATGATTGGATTTGAGTGGACAGTTGCCAAGTTCTTATGGTATCTGTTTTTCATGTACTTCACCTTGTTATACTTCACTTTCTACGGGATGATGACAGTGGCAGTAACTCCTAACCACAACATTGCCTCCATAGTCTCATCTGCTTTCTATGGAATATGGATCCTTTTCTCTGGATTCATCATTCCAAAAACAGTAAGTTAAATTGATTCCAAAACATTCAACTTTCTCAACACGAGAAATAACAAGTTAAAAAATAACTCAAAAGGATCTAAACATTTTTTTTCCCTTTTTTCTTATTTTCCTATGATCATGACAGAGAATACCGGTGTGGTGGAGGTGGAACTATTACATTTGCCCAATGGCTTGGACTCTCTATGGATTGGTTGCTTCACAGTTCGGAGACATTCAAAAAAGGATTGACACAGGCGAAACAAGAGAAACAGTTGAAGAATTCGTCAGTAATTTCTACGATTTTAAACATAACTTTGTGGGGTATGTGGCGATTATTATAGCTGGGATAGCTGTGCTCTTTGGATTCATCTTTGCCTATTCAATCAGGGTATTTAACTTCCATAAAAGATAACAATTTTATGCAAAAAAACAACTCTTTGTGAAAAAGATCTTCTAGCCGTGATGGTTTCTGTCAACGTGTGATGTATATTATTATAGGATTTTTATTTTATTTTTTTGTTTTATTCTTTTTTTTCTGGTTCCATCAGCTTTTGAATTCTTTTCTACTTATTTTGATTTTGTAATGAGTTAAGTTTGTGTAAGTAGACCTTAGGGCATTGAGTCCATGTAATGTAACTCATCTACATGTAATGAATTGATACAAAGTGCAATAAAAAAATGGGAAATTCTGAGCAATTATTTGAAAATTTTTCTTTCAATTGTTGGTGTATGTATTGATTTTCTTGATACTTTTATTATTACTTTTCTTTTTTGGCCCATACTTTTATTTTAAGTGATTTCCTTTTAGTCTGAGTTATGATAATTGTCTCTTCAATAATAAGGGATATTTATCAATAAATCTCATCTCACAAACAAATATTTCAATTAGTTCCAAATTTTTTCTATTGATCTGTTAAGTCCTATTAGTGAATAGTTTCTTTCCGTATAGTCCTATTTTTTTTTTTTTTTGGGTAGACATTATCCCTTTTATTAATGTGACAGGTATGGTGTGATATTTCAATGTAACAGGTATTAATATGACACTCCAACAATGTGACACTCCAAAAAAATTAAAAACTCATCAGTGTACTTTTTCTAAATGAAACAACGTGACGGGTATGATGTGACACTAAAAAAAAAAAAAAAACTCCTTAGTATACTTTTTCAATGTGACAACGTGCATGTATGATGTGACACTTCAAAAAAAATAATAACTCTTTAGTATATTTTTTTTCAAATGTGACAATATGATAGATATGATGTGACACTTCAAAAAAGATAAAAACTCATCGGTGTACTTTTCTCAAACGTAATAACGCGACAGATATGATGCGATACTCTACTTTTTTTAAACGTGACAACGCGGCATGTATGATGTAACACTTTGAAAAAAAAAAAAAAAACTCTTTAGTGTAAATTTTTTCAAACGTGATAACGTGACACGTATAATGTGACACTTTAAAAAAAATAAAAACTCCTTAGTGTACTTTTCTCAAACGTGATAACGTGATAAGTATGATGTAACACTCTAAAAACAATTAAAAACTTCTTAGTGTACTTTTTCTAAACGTGACATATGATACTCCAACTTGGCGGGTATGATGCGACACTCTAAAAAAATTAAAAACACTTTGTATACTTTTTTCAAATGTGATACTTTAACGTAACGGGTATAATGTGACACTAAAAAAACTCTTTAGTGTACTTTTTTCAAATGTGACACTCCAATGTGGCGGGTAAATGAGCCATTATACATCCAAAATGACTAAATGAATCACAAGAAAAATATGGGACTATATAAATTACAAGTCCAAAATATAAGACTTGTTAGTCAATTTCCGTAATAATGAAGAGGCAAATACTATCTTCTACTACTACTACTACTACTACTAATAATAATAATAATAATAATAATAAAGGGATAAATTATATATTAGAGAAATTTAAATTCAGTGAATATTTAAAAAAATAATTACAAATGAGTGAAATTTTTTATAAATATTAATAATTAAATTATCAAACTTTTTCATCAACTTTTAATAATTCTGTGAAAATATCACTGGGTGGTAATTTCCCCTTATACTTTTCCCAGCTTTATTGTTTCGTCCTTCAGCTCATACATGTCGGGGTTTCAATTCAATATCCCATTTGTCATGGGCTAAAAGCATTGCTTTATTTATTAGCAAAATAGCTAAAAAAAAATAAAAATTACAAAAGTCATTTTTTCACAAATAAAAGATCAATTTTTTTAACAATTACCAAATGTATCTATTTTTATAGATTTTAAAATGGCAAATTATATTAACAGTCCCTATAGTTTGAAACTCATGTTACTTTAGTCTTTAACTTTTTAATTATGATACATTTGATCCTAAATTTTAAATTTTATTCCAAATAAGGATAATTGAAAATACTATTACTTAATTTCAAGGGCAAAGTCGTCAATTTGATAAAATATAAACTAATTTGACAAAAATAAATGTCAAAAAAAAAATTAAAATTTTTAAAAATAATTTCTATCCACTAAAGATAAAATTATGTAAAATTGATAAATCTTTTAGACCTTTATTTATTTATTTATTTTACCAAATTAATTTTTATTATGTGTTTGGATGATAATCATACAATTGGTGATTGTTTTTATTTTTATTAAATTAGTTTCTATTTTTTCAAAAGTCAAATATGGCGACAACTTTAATATCATTTTAAACCAATCCATTAAATCAAAAAAATCCAAAACTAAAAATATTTCATATATTAAATATATTGATTATAGATTAAAAGCCGAACAACCACCTATTACATGATCATCATCCAAACACATAATAAAAATTAATTTGGTAAAATAAATAAATAAATGTCTAAAAAATTTCTCAGTTTTATATAATTTTAGGGCAAATTATACAAATAGTCCCTATAGTTTGGGGTTTGTGTCACTTTAATCCTTGACTTTTCAATTATGACACATTTGACCCTGTATTTTGAACCTTGTTCCAAATAAGGACAATTGAATATATAATTAGATTTATCAAGGGTAAAATTGTCAATTTGATAAAATATAAACTAATTTGACAAAAATAAATGTCAAACAAATATTTTTGAATTTTTAAAAATTATTTCTACCTACTAAAAATAAAATTATGTAAAATTGATAAATCTTTTAGACATTTATTTATTTTTTTTACCAAATTAATTTTTATTATGTGTTTGGATGATGATCATGTAAAATTAAATTTAAAATATTAATCATGTAATTTTTATTAATTTTACATAATTTTATCATTGGTGGATAAAAATAATTTTTAAAAAAATTAAAAATATTTTTTTGATATTTATTTTGGTCAAATTAGTTTATATTTTATCAAATTGATGATTTTATGCTTGAAAAATCTAAAATCTAATGATATTTCAATTGTCCTTATTTGGAACAAAATTCAAAATTCATGATCAAATGTGTTACAATTGAAAAGTCAGGGACCAAAGTGACACAAATCCCAAACTATAGGGACTATTAGTGTAATTAACCCATAATTTTATCTTTGGTGGTTAGAAAATATTTTAAAAAAATTTTAAATATTTTTTTGACATTTATTTTTATCAAATTAGTTTATATTTTATCAAATTAACGATTTTTCCCTTAAAATTGAGCAATGGTATCTTCAATTATCCTTATTTAAAATAAGATTCAAAATTCATGGTCAAATGTGTCACAATTGAAAAATCAAGAATCAAAATGACACAAGCCCTAAATTATAAGGGCCGTTAGTATAATTCACCCATTCTAAAAAATCAATTGCCAAACTCCATATAATACATAGTGATATATTAGATGGAACCAAAATCACTAAGGTATAGGCCAATTTCAATATATAGGCCCGTTTGAAAATATGCTATTTTAATTGGTTTTTTGACTTTTCAACTAATTTAGCTTGATTAAAAAATTGGTGTTTGGGATGATAATTGATTTTTTTTTGTAATTGATTTGATGGTTTATGTGAGAAAAAGTGAAATAATTATAAGATTAAATGTGATATTTTATCTTTATTGACTATTTTAACCAAATAACCTTTAGCCAAACAAGGCCATAATCAATTCATAGTCAAATTCATACATGATCAGTTCGGCTATTATAGAAGCTCTTTTTTTTGTATGATTATAACCCAAGTTATTAAATAAATTTTGAAAGACTTACAAATCAGATCAATTTTTTAACAATAACTATATACATATGAAAAATTTTATGACTTTAATAATTAAAATTTATAAATTTTATCATTAATTTAAAATTTTATTTCAACCTTCAACTAATTTGTTATTTTTTCGTAAGTTTTCTTCCTAAGTACAAGGCACATAACAAAATAGCTTGACTTGACTATGGTAAATTCTCCAAATCTCAAGAAATGAGAGGAAATTATTCAATATTTTCGGAGTATCATTTGTTTGTACTTTCTAACTAATTATCATTTAATATGCCTCTCATATTCCCCAATCACCCAATGCAATACTCTACTTACCCACATTCTTCACAAAATACCACGTATCTATACTAGAAATGAGAGATGACTTATTGTTGGGTTGATCATTATGGCCCAATTTAGAAAGTCACTTAAAAGTTAAAAGTCAATTTTTAACCCATTTTGAATTATATCACCTCTCACATTTTTTATATATTTTTAAAAAAAAATCAAAAAAATAATTAAAAAGTAACTTTTAACCATATTTATAAAACAACCCTATTTTGGCGGCTTTAGATACCCCATGTGTTCGTTGGTGGCTCTCCACTCTACATTGTGATCTTTGTTTGTCAAGCAAATATTGTTGACCTTCCTAGCCAAATTTCAATGACCAAATTAAACAAATGTTTTCTGTCTCATATCACCATACTTGACTGAAAATATTAGGAAAAAAAATGGTTCATAATTTTTTTGAATAATTTAAGGTTATTCCAAACTATTTTTAAAATGGAAAATGATTTGTCCCCCTAAAAATACCCTCCCCTAATCCCCTAATGCCCAAAATGACGTCGTTTTGGGCTTTTTTTTTTTTTTTTTTTTTTGCCTTGGTATGAAATTTAGGGGGATTAAGGGGCCAAAAATTAGGACTCCCTAGCACAACCCTTTTAAAATGTAGTTTCCTAAAATTTCAATTTTTCAAAGACTAAAGAGATAATTTGAATTTTTTTACACTAAGTCTTCCTTTCATATATGCATCCTTTAGCTAGAGCTCACCCAAAAGCAAAAGTAGCCACAAACTACTACCCTTACATCAATCATATTATTAGAGGAATAATGTTTGAAAGTTTTAATATAATTCCAATGATGTGGAGAGTATTTATGTAAAAGTGGAGCCCATACTCCTCTCTCTACTCTTTCTTTTCCACGTCACTAGAGTTTTATTTAAAGTTATAGTATTAGTCTTATGTATAATTACTAATTATTAAAAAATATTTTCATGAATTGACCCCACTTGATTGGGATATAAGACTTTATTTGATTTATCTTAAAACATTCATTAAATAAATGTTAGCAAATACCCTTAAGACATTGCTCACTACAAAAAAATTGACTTTTTGCGACGGTAAAATACCGTCGCTAATACTCCTAATGTCGTCGCTAATACTTTTTGCGACGGTAAAATGACTTTTTGCGACAGCAAGAGGGAGTCGCAAATGGAGGGGTTGCAAAAGAGTTTTTGCGACGGCACATGCCGTCGCTAATGTTTTTGCGACGGCATTTTTGCCTTTTTGCGACGGCATTGTGCAGTCGCTAATAATGTTTGAAATTTCTTAACTTTTTGCGACGGCACTATTTTACCGTCGCTAAAATTGTTATTTGAGACGGCAAAAAATACCGTCACTAATAGTCTTTTTTTGCAACGGCAAAAAACACTGTTTTTGCGACGGTGTGGTGCCGTCGCAAAAAGTAATAAAAAAATAAAAAAAAAATTTATTTTTTTGCGACAGTATAATGCAGTCGCAAAAAGTATTAAAAAATAATAAAATTTCTATTTTTTGCGACAGTTTAATGTCGTCGCAAAAAAGTAAAACCTGTAACAAAATCAATAAAAATAATAAATTTTTCTATTTTTTGCGACAATGTAGTGTCGTCACAAAAAAAAAATAAAAATCCTCCGATAAAATTATTTAAAATATTAAAATTTCTCCATAATAATATAAAAATTCCTGTATAAAATAACAATTTCTTCATAATAAAATATTCTTCCATCCATAATTATCCTCCGATAAAATTTAAAAATATAAAATAAATGAAAAAAATAAACACAATATAAATGAATATAAATTACTTTTTTCTCCATTTATAAATTCACGATTCAAACAAAGTAAGAGTTCACAAAGATAACAAAGCAAGAGTTTACAAAATATTCAACCCTCAGTTTTCCTCAAGGTTGAAATATGGAGGGAAACAGTATGTAATGTATATAATGGGAAAATAAAAATTTTATTTTTTTCAACTCGTCATCCCGTCTGGTTATTTGGATTTGAAAGCCATTCACTAATCGAGCTGAAAGAAAGAAAGACATCCGATCCTCCTTGAGTTGGGTCCACCTACCAAAATAATTTGCAGCAAAATAAGAACTTCATTTACAGCATAATTTCTTCACATCATTCACACAAAAAACAATATGTATATAATCCATCATATTTATAAATAAATAATGAGACCCACCATTAATTTTTGAATGTGATGTGTCCTACATGCAAATATGGTGGAGTTTATTGTGTTGATCTATCTAAGAAGTTGAAGAAAATGGTGAAACATATTTGGTGATATATATATATAAACCCTCAAAAAACAAACCCATAATTTGAGGACATCTTTTACAACCATTAATTAATGCAACATAATTTTTCTTAAGTTTTTTATTTTTTATTTTTTAATTTAGTCAGTGAAGATCTTCATGTGCAGATGTCAGTGGTGGTTTTTGAGAGGTAGTCAATAATGGACAGATATCAAGTCATTTCCTGATCTCAGCATTAGCTTTTAACGAACAGCTACTATATCCAAACCTAACTAAACAATACACATTTTCATTTAATTAGCTTGATTTACTCGTTCATAAGCTTGGATTATTTGTAGTCCTAGATGAAAAAATTGAATTTTACATTAATTTTGGAAAATGGATAACTTAGGCAACTTGACTGATCCAGTTCTTGCACTACAAAATTGGTTTTGGTGGGTGGGGACTGGGTAGCTGCACCATGGCTCTAATAATGCAAAGAGTTACACCATGGCTCTAACTGGTTTGTTGATCTGTTCATAAAAATAAAAATAAAGGGTCTGTTAATCATTGTATATGCCAAAAATATTACTCACCAACCTTCTACATATTATTATATATTCAGAGCAATATTACCCCCCCTAATGTTCAGATCATTTCAAAATACTACTCATAATGTCGTCATTTTACTGAAATTTTTTTAGATAGGTCTTTCATTCACTTTTTGGGTTAAAATAGAACTCATCCGCATTAAATTCCAATGATATATCCACAATATTTATCGATTCCTATGGTTTAATGTCTTTAGCCAAAGCACATTTGAATTAATCATGTCATCAAAGAGGTAGTGTATTTTAAATAACTCGTCATTGAAAAACTCTGATTGCAATCAATTTGCACTACATTTCTCTGAATTGAATCAACTGTAAAGAATCACTTACAGCTCCACCTTTCCACGACACAAAGGTTGGATTTGTTCTTGATTGTAAGACCTATAGAATTCATACCAATAAAAATAGAGGTCAACAATTCCACACCAAAAAAAAAAACTGAGATGAGCACAAGACAACATATAAATACAAGAAACATGGGATCAGGCAGGCAGAATTGCCTCGACATATTTAGTTTAAGAAACCAACTCTATATCAAATCAAGAACATGTTATGTGCACACTACCAAGGTTAAAAAGCACGAGGACTACAGAAGAATTGGAACCAACCAATGTGAATTTCTTTGCGCACTCATGTGCAAGTGTCATTACTAAATTAGCTTATATTTCACTCACTTTTTACTTTCCAAATTCCTACTTAAATCCGTGATCCAAACACAGCCTAAGAATTTAATTCAAAATCATGAAGTGGTGAGATGCAAGATCAACATCTGCATGTCCTAAAGTGGTTGCCATGCAATCCCACAGAAGGGAGAAAAAGGGTATTAACAAAAATTTATTTCCATTAAATAAATAGAATGCAACATGTCCATCACAAAGTGGTACATGCAAAAGGTGCAGTAGAGTCTATTTTACTAAAGTAAGAAACTGTGGCCACCAGCCTCCACAAGCCTCAGAAAATGAAGCAGATCTTTACCTACTGATAAGCAGAATAGAAAGAGAACCATGAGTGGAACTCATGACATCATTATGAATAACAAGTTAGAAGTGTCAACTAACCTCTGCAGTGTCAATTGCTTCATTTGAAGGAATCGCATGTAATACTCTGAAACAAGAAAAATGATCAATGGCACATTTAAATTTTCTGTGGAAGTTGAATCAGTCTATAAAAATATATGTAGGTTGAGTGAGTGCTTTTCATTCCAATTTTCTCAAGAGTTGCTTCCAATATTGTCATTCTAGGCTTCCAAAGACTTTATGTAATACACTTTCATAATCATGGCAATTTTGTCACGTATTACATAAGAAGTCATGAAAATCCTAGAATATTGCATTAAGAAGTCATTTTTTTGAAGGCAAAGGCTCCTAAGAAATCTGATAATCTTATGTAATATATAAGAGTTATTTAATAGTTGCATATTTATCAACAACAACAAAAAGTTATTTAATATTGCTATTGTTGGCTTCCAAGTGTAATATACACTGACAAGTATGGCTTTATTGCCACTGTTAATGTTGGTGCCTAAGGCCTAGATAATTCAATGATATTTTGATTTTTGTCAATCAATACAGTTAACAGATAGGTTAGATATGGGATGAGCTGTAAACCTTATTGTCCATACCTTAATATGGATTTGCTCAAATCAACTATTGGAAATTTTCTTAGTGAGACATTTTGTATTTATAATTTCAACATGCACTCTTCCAATGTATTTGTAGCAATACAAGACATTAAATGATAAGCCTGTACTCCATGAAAGTAGAAGCCTTATAAACCAGGCAGGCTTTTGTAACCTGCTTGACACAACAATCAGAGACAGTCAACCAACAATTTCGCCTATATACACGAGAGTACACATTTCCATTAAAAGTCAACTGATGTTAAATTTCAATTCTCAATCCAAGAGGCAACTCTTGAATTGAACAGGATGAGAGCTTATTGTAATGTGTTTCTGCTTGTTCAGACTCAAATTACGAATCTCTTCAAATTGTGTAATGTATAAAGCATCATAATATATTATATTTAAGCTAGTACTTTCTTTAATACTACATAAGCAAGAGTTAAACAAACCTCTCTTCTGCAGCAGAAATAAGACCAGCTGTCAAAGCAACACCACCAAACTAAAACAAATAACAGTATCATTAATTCTATGCCAAAACTAGTATATGTAAAGTAGTACTCTGCGCAATTTACACAAGCTCCGAAACTAACCAGTTGTATGCTACAAAAATTATCATAAGCCAATGGACGATCTGATCTCCCATTCGTCTCTACCATCACCCTCGACATTTGGGATCACTAAGTACCTGTAAGAAGAAGAAATATATGTTCATATCATAATCAATCATATGAGGGGCAGGGACTAAACAAAGTTCTGTTCTATGAAATTATGAGAATTCTCTATCATAATTAAAAATAAATAAAATAAAAAGGCCCATAGACAAAAAGAGTAGGGGACTTACATCATAAGCTTCATTAATGTGGTGAAACTGAACCCCACAATTGTTTCCTCTGCAAACATCCGGATGATACTGAAAATTCGATCTTATTACAAACATAATTATTAATTAATAAAATGGGTTCCACATTAATAATTAATCAAAAAAAATTAAATCAAATCAAATATAAAAAACAACATTTTGAAAAGAAAATGGAAAGAGAAATTACATGGAGAGCAAGTTGTCTGAAAGCTTTCTTGACCTCAGATTCAGAAGCACCTGGTTGAATCCTCAATGTCTTGTAGGGATCGGTGACAGCAGAAGAAGCAGAATACGAAGCAGTACAAACCCTAACCCTATCATTTTTCCTCATCGCTTTCTTCTTCTTCGAATTCTTCAATTGGATCCACGAAGAAGATCCACAACCTCGGCCAATCTCCCAGCAACACTCACCATTCTCAACGATCTTGATCGCGATTCTCTCACAACAAATCACAAAAACAGCCTTTGAATAATGAGAGTTTCGACGCGGCATCTTTTTGTTTAAGGGGTTGGGGATTGGGGATCGTGAGTGAGAAACAAAAGGGGGGAAAGAAAGGGGGGGAATTAGAAACAGCGGGAATGGGGATTTTGGAGGGCGCGGGAATGGAAAAAAAGAGGGGAAACCGAGCTGGCGGGATTGGGAAAAAAAATTAAAAAAATTTTTTTATCATAAATGAATATTTAAATAATAAAAAAATAAAAAAAAAATAATTTTTATTTTCTTTTTGTTATTAAGGTTGAGAATTTATTTGTTTCGTTTTTATTTTAATGAATAAAAAATTATTATTATTTTTTTTTATTTGGTAGAAGTAAGGATAATATTTTAATAAAAATTATTTTCTATTAAAAGTGATAAGTGAGAGAGAGAGAGATGGAGAGGGAGAGAGAGAGAGACAGACAGACAGACAGACAAAGAGAGAAAGAGATAGAAACAGAGACAGAAAAAGAGAGAGAAACAAGAGATCATGAGTGATACAAAAAGAGAGAGAAAGAGAGCGAAAAGAGATGAACGAGAGAGAGAATAGAAAAATAGAGACATAGAGAGAAGATAGATGAGCGAGAGAGACAGAGAGAGAGAGACAAAGTGAGAGGTAGATAAATAAGAGAGACAGAGATAGAGTGATGAGCGAGAGAAAGAGACAAAGTGGTTGCTAAAAGTGTATTTTCTTATAGTGGATCGACAAATCGAGAAGGAGCTCGATAAATAGAGAAGATGGGAGTAAGAGAGTGAGCAAGGCGAACATAGTAAGGGAGAAATAGACAAATAGACAAGTAGAGAGAGAGAAGAGTGATGAGTGAGAGAGAGATAGGGAGAGAGAGAGATAGACAGAAAAAGAGATAGAGAGAGAGATAGAGGGAGAGATAGAAAAAGAGAGAGAAACAAGAGATGAGCGAGAGATAGACAAAAAGAGAGAGAAATTCAGCGAAAAGATATGAGCGAGAGAGAGACATAGAAAAACTGAGAGACAGATAGAGAAGAGAAATGGGCAAGAGAGATAGAAATGGGCGAGAGAGAAAAAATATTTAAAGTTTTAGTGGTGAAGTTGTGGTAGTGGTAGTGTAAATGGAGTGGCAGTGGTGAAAGAGAAGTAATGGTAGTAGTAGTGGTAGTGATGGTAGTGGAGTGGTGGCGATAGCAGTAGTAATAGTAGTCATAAAGGTGAAGTGGCAACAGTGGAAGTAGTGGTGGTGGTGGAATGGCGTTTGCAGTAGTGCTGAAGGTGGTAGAGGAGATGGGTGGTGAGAGAGAGAAATGAGTAAGAGATAGATAGAGGAGATAGAAGAGAGAGAGAGAGAGACAGAGTGATGAGCGAGAGAGAGAGAGACAAAGTGGTCGCTAAAAGTGCATTTTCTTATAGTGGATCGATAAATCGAGAGGGAGCTCAGTAAATAGAGAAGACGAGGAGTGAGAGAGTGAGCAACGCAAACACAGTGGGAGAGAGAGAGAGAGAGAAAGAGAAAAGAGAGATAGACGAGAGAGAGATGAGCGAGAGAGACATAAAGAGAAGAGAGATGAATGAGAGAGACAGAGAGAAAGATAGAGAGAAGAGAGATTGGCGGGAGAGATAAAGAGAAGAGAGATGAGCGAAAGAGATAGAGAGAGAAAATAGATGAGAGAAGAGATAGATGAATGGGAGAAGAGATAGACAGATAGACAAAACAGAGAGAGAAGAGTGATGAGTGAGAGAGAGAAAGAGAAGAGAGAAATGAAGATGAACAAATGGATGAAAAGATATAGACAAAGAGAGAAAGAGCGAAAAGAGATAAACGAGAAAGAGACAGAGAGAGATGAGCGAGAGAGATAAAGATAAGAGAGATGAGTGAGAGAGGCAGAGAGAGAAGACAGATGCGAGAGATAGAGAGAAGAGAGATGAGCGAGAGAGAAAGAGAGAGACAGAGACAGACAGAGAAGAGTGATGAGTTAGAGAGAGAGAGAAGAGAGAGAGAGAGACAAAGAGAGAAAAAGCTAGAGAGTGAGAGACAGAAAAAGAGACAGAGAGAGAAGAGAGATGAACGAGAGAGATAGAGAGAAAGAGAGATGAACGAGAGAGACAGAAAGAGAACAGAGATGAGAGAAGAGATAGATAAATCGAGAATGAGCTCGATAAATAGAGAATATGAGAGGGAGAGAGTGAGCAAGGCGAACATAATGAGGGAGAAATACACAAATAGACAAGCATACAGAGAGAGAGATGAGTGATGAGTGAGAGAGAGTGAGAGTGAAAGAGAGATAGAGAGAGAGAGATAGACAGAAAAAGAGACAGAGAGAGAAAGAGAGAGAGAGAGATAGAAAAAGAGAGAGAAACAAGAGATGAGCGAAAGATAGACAAAAAGAGAGAGAAATAGAGCGAAAAGAGATGAGCGAGAGAGAGACACAGAAAAAGAGAGATGGGCGAGAAAGATAGAGAGAGATAGAAATAAGAGAGAGAGAGAGAAAAAAAAAATAAATGAGAGAGCTAGAGAGAAGAAAGATGAGCGAGAGAGACAGAGAAAGAAGACAGATGAGAGAGATAGAGAGAAGAAAGATATGCGAGAGACACAGAGAGAAAATGAGAGAAAGAAACAGATAGACAGAGAAAGAAGAGTAATGAGTGAAAGAGATAAAGAGAACAGAGAGAGATAAATACAGAGAGACAGGAAGATGAAAAAATGAATGAAAAGAGATGTTATATTAAAAGAGTAAGACGACATCGTTTTTTTTTTTTTTTTTTTTGCGACAGAAAAATACCGTTGAATTTATTCAAACCATTTTGTGGCTGTATATATATGAAGCTGTCTCAAAACCACAATCACTATGCTAGGTTAGAGTTTTCCAAAAATTCTTTTGAGAAAATTATACTTTCTTATTTTCCGTGTTATATTATTTTTACTGAATTTTTTTAATAGTTTAAGTATTTTTTTTAATTTTTAGACACACCTAACATAAATACACTAAAAAGTAAAAAAATTGTAAAAAAAATCTTTTAAAAATTCACTAAATACCAAAAATATAAAAGAAATACAATAATTCAATACAATTTTTTTAATATATTTTTATGTATTTATTAATTTTTAAAAATATTTTTTCATAATTTTTTTTTAGATACATTTAAGTAAAGTGCATCTAAAAAAATATTTAAAAATTTAAAAATATTCACTTTAAAAAAAAGCACAAAAGTCACTTTTTGCGACGGTAGAAAATACCGTCTCAAAAAACAGAGTATTTGTGACGGTAGAAAAATACCGTCTCAAAAAACAGAGTATTTGCGACGGTAAAAAATACCGTCTCAAAAAATGAGAGTATTTGCGACGGCATACCGTCGCAAATACTCTCATTTTTTGAGACGGTATTTTTTACCGTCGCAAATACTCTCTTTTTTTGAGACGGTATTTTTCTACCGTCGCAAATACTCTGTTTTTTGAGACAGTATTTTTTACCGTCGCAAATACTCTGATTTTTTGAGACGGTATTTTTTACCGTCGCAAAAAGTGACTTTTTGCGACGGCAAGTGTACCGTCGCAAATAGTTCCGTCTTTTAAGCCCCATTTTCTTGTAGTGGCTTAATGTTGAGATAAGGTGAACATTTGTTTTGAATAAATAAATAACAATATTAAAAAGAGTTTTGAAATATTTTTTCAACTTTTGAAATATGTAAAATGTGTTTAAAAACTTATGAAAAATATGTTTCATGTATGTAATGTTTCATGACAAATATAATGGAAAATAAGGACATAATTTTTTAATTTTTTCAAAACACATTTACCGTATTGGAGAGGTTATTTATTTGCGATATTGGAGTAATACTTCAAACCATTCATCTCATGACACTAGTCATATTATCTCTCCAAACAATAAGTCTATAAACCAAGAAATTACTCAAAAATTGTTACAAAATTTTAGATTGATGGTGTAGATTTAATCTTTTTGTTGCGGACACACTCTATGAATGAATCTTAGTCTTAGATTTTATATTATGAGAAAATTTGAATTTTTTTTCTAGGTTTATAAATCCACTACTCTCCAAAATCAATACAAAAATAAGTCTCACTATTTTAAACAATAAAAATAAGGGAAAGTTATGCAAATAGTCCTTATAGTTTATATGATGTGTCAATTTGGTCCTTATAGTTTTAATTTGCTCGATTTTACCTCTTAATTTAACGGATTGTGTCATTTTAGTCCAATAAATAACGGTTGTTAAGTTAATTTAACGGAAAGTCAAATAATATGTCAATTTAGTCCTTGTATTTTTCACAATGTCCGAATTTAGTCCCTGTTAAAATCGAGAAAATTGAAACTACAGAGACTAAATTGACACATCATGTAAACTACAGGGACCAAATTGATATATTGTTTGACCTTCCGTTAAATTAACTTAACAATCATTATTTATTGGACTAAAATGACACAATCCGTTAAATTAAGGGGTAAAATTGAGCAAATTAAAATTACAGGGACCAAATTGATACATCGTATAAACTATAGGGATTATTTATATAATTTATCCTAAAAATAATATTGTGATAGACTAGCAAAAAAATGGAAAAATTACCATGTAGTCCTATGTAGGAGATCTATTTCCCTTCTAATCCCAATTTATTTTTAATAAATTAATAAGTCCACAGTTTTTTAAGTTTTATACCCAGAGGTCCTGTTTTTTATTTTTATATTTTTAAATGACTGTATTACCCTTTGTTTTGAGATCTATATATACGTGAGAAATCAAATTTTTGCTGCGTGAAAAAAAAGGAAATCAAATCTTCGTCCCTGCGATCTCGATTTCTGTTCGTTGTGGCGATCTCATTTGTGCTGTGTGGTCGATCTGATTGTGCTGTGAGGTTGATGTGGTTGTGCGATCTGAATCTCTGTGTACAGGTTTTATCTGCGTACGTTGTCTCTCTCTCTCTCTCTCTCTCTCTCTCTCTGTATCTGGTGATAGATATATGTATGTGTATGTATGTATGTGTCGATACGTAGATATACATATATATGTGTATATATATATGTCTGTGTGTGTATGTAGTTTGTATTTGTTGATACATATATGTATGTATATATAGATAAGCAAATTTGCGTGGTATGTGGTTTGTGTTTGGGAAATTTTGTTTGTTTGATTTTGATTTTGTTGATTTTGTTTGTCGTATAGTGTAATGTATTTTGAAGTTGTATTTTGGAATTGTGAATTGTGCAGTGTTGGTATTGATATGTTGTAACTGTATAATTTTACAGTTTGGAATAGGTGAACAATTGTTTGTTGGTTTGTGATTTTGTAGTATGGAGGGGTGTTTCATGTTAATGTGCAAATACAGTGATTGTTGTGCTGCTATCAAGATTAGTGAGGGATGTAGTTATGATGAAGTTGTTGAGAAAATATGTGGGAAGTTCAAGGAGTTGAGTGTTGGTAACTTTTGTTTGTTTTTCTCTGTTCCTGGATATTCTAATTGTATTGTTGAATGTGATGATGATTTGGGGAATATGCTGTCAATGGTAGGTGGTAGTGGTTGTCATGTTGTTGATGTTATTGTGGGGGATAAGAGAGTTGTGGAGGTTGATGATGGTAATTCTTGTAGGATTGATTCTGTAACTTGTGAGAGTTCTTTTGTGAATGATTGTGATGATGTTGGTGGCTTGTTGCGTAGTTTTTATCCAGAACCGGAGAGAGTTTTGTTGTCTGCTAGTTGGAAGGGGATTATACATAGTGTTGGTCAAGAGTTTGAAGGTGGAGTGCCAGCATTCCGCATTGCATTGGCTAAGTATGCAGTTGAGTGTGGTTTTGCAGTGAATTATTTGAAGAACGATGCAACAAGGGTAACTGCTGAGTGTATGATGAAGTCGTCTACGGGTTGTAAATGGTTTGTGCATGGAAGGGTGTTGATGGATTCCGGTGTTTTTTTTATAATGAAGTTGGATAATGTGCATAGTTGTGGGGTTGTGGCTCGTAGATCTTGTAGCAAAATGGTTGGTTCTAGACTTGTGTCTGATATTGTGCAAAATGATATTAGTGATAATCCGTTGACTCGTCCTATTGAAGTTAAAAAAAAGTTGAAGAAGCAATACGGTATAGATGTTTCTTATCGGGTTGCATGGTTAGGAGTTGATAAGGCAAGAGGTGGGTTGTTTGGTGATTTTGCAACTTCTTTTGACCAGCTTCGATGGTACCTTGAGACGGCTATGAGAACGAATCCGGGAAGTGTGTTTGAATTAGATGTGGATGAAAGTAGTGGGTGTTTTCGAAGGTTGTTTGTGGCATTTCATGGATGTTTGTATGGCTTTCAATTTTGTCGTCCGTTGTTGTTTGTTGATGGTACATTTTTGAAGGGGCGTTACAAGGGGCATTTGCTTGCAGCAACATCAAAGGATGGTAATCAAGGTATGTATTTATTTGCAGTTAGGATAGGTTTTGTTTGTCAGTGTGTTATTGTACTGTGAGTCTGCTAATTTTTGCAGTTTCATGTGATTTTGTTTGCAGGTCTGTTTCCTTTGGCTTTTGCGATTGTTGACGCTAAAAATCAAGATAATTGGATGTGGTTCTTAAGTCAGTTGTTAAAGGCTGTTGGTTCAGGCCGTAGATTGACTTTTGTGTCGGATCGTCAACATGGATTGCTAGACGCTCTTTCGGTGGTTTTCCCCAATGCACATCATGCTTATTGCTTGAATCATTTGAAGAGAAATTTGATTGACAAATTGGTGGGACTTCGTACTACCTATAAGCTGTGTTTGATGAAAATATTAGTTAAATGTGCTTATGCGCCAACGGTTGCTTCTTTCCAACATTATATGGAGAAATTGAGGCGTATTGCTGGGAATGGTAGAGTTGATAGTATGTTGGATGGTTTGCAAAATGATAAGTGGGCCAATGCATTTTTTAGAGGGAAACGATATGGTGAGATGTCATCTAATGCTGCTGAGTCTTACAATAATTGGATTGGTGGGGCCCGTGAGTTGCCTATTACTTGTATGGTTGATATGATTAGGGTTCAAATCATGACTCAGTTGTCGGATAGAAGAGCTGAATGTAGAAGATGGACTACGAAATTGTGTCCAGTTATGGAAAAGAAGTTGGTGGACTATTTGGAGCTAGCTAAGTCTTGGGATGTGATTGTTGCTAGTGATACTGTGCTTGAGGTTCATTCTTCTATTTCTTTTTATGTTGATATTGGTAGACAGACTTGTTCTTGCCATGAATGGCAATTGAATGGTTTTCCTTGTTGTCATGCTGTGCATGCTTTGCGTAGTAGTGGTAGAGATGTGTATGGGTTCATTGATCGTTTTTTTCATGTAGATTGTTTTAGAGAGTCATACAAGGAATCTGTTTATCCAGTGCCTTCAAGTGAGAGATTTGGCTTTGATGGTGCCAGTAGTTCGGTTATCAAGCCTCCTATAACGAAGAAGCAGCCCGGGCGGAACAAGAAGAAGAGGATACCTTCTAGGGGTGAGAATGTGAAACAAATCAAGTGTGGGAGGTGCTTGAAATATGGGAATCACAATAAGAAGACGTGCAAGGCTGCTATTTGAGGCCAGAATCTATTCTTTTTGATTTGTATTTGAATTTGAGGAATTATGATAATAAAAAATGTGATACTTGGTATTATGGAAGTAATGAATAAAGTTGATGTGTTCTTTACTTATTGAAGTTGTTTTGTAACAGTTTGGTTTTGTTTTTTATTTTGATGGAATGCAGAGAAGGTTGTTTAAAATTTCTTACTGAAACAGTATAATATGGAAATGCAGTTCATATGTCATAGCGACAAAACTGTATAATTTTGCAGTTTGAAGAATTATTAGAAACAACCTGATGAAACCGCATAATTTTGCAGTTTTATAAATTATTAGAAACAAGCTGATGAAACTGCAAAATTTTGCAGTTTGAAGAATTATTAGAAACAACCTTTATTGTATGAAAATATATGCAACCAGAAACAAGTAGACAAACAATCAGAAAAACAACCACAATAATAATAACAAGAAGAAGAGCAACAACAACATCAATCATTTTCACCATAACCATAATAACCATAAAAAGATCATTGCCAAAAGTATATAAAGTACTTGTCACATGTTAAAAAAGAGAAATAAAAAAATAAAAAAAAAAAGGTATAAAGATATGTTCCATTGAATATTTGTGTTGTCAAGAAGTTTGTTCATTGTTTCTATGGTTTGGTATGTTTTGTCAACATTTTGTAGTGCTCGAGTTTCCAGGATCGGTTCTCATCATTGAGGAATTGACTGATGATTTGTGCTCGAAATTTGACCCACTCAGTTGGACGAAGTTTTTTCTGCACAGGTTGCCAGTTGAGATATTGGTTGATGACATTGCAGACAGCGATTGCACAATCATTCCTGCAGTGTTTGAGATGAAGTTAATTAGTTAGGTGAAACTGTAAAATTTAGCATATTGGAAGATTAGTTTATGGATTTTGTATCTTACGAGTGTCGGGTTTGTTGTGGGCATTCCTCAATTGATTGAATTTCTGTCTCGCACTCTTGAGATGAAAACATGTTTCCCTGATTGTTGAGTAATGCTTTATTCCATCTCAGTTGATGTTGTTGCTACAAAATAGTTAGTTGGTGTTTTTGTTAGTTATAGTGATTAGTTGAGATTTTTGTAAAGGAATGGAACTGAGTATGAAATTTTATTTTAACTTACAATTTGCTTTGCAATTTCAAAGTGCTTGTTGTTGCAACCTTTTGCTGGTCTCAAAGAGTCATAGTGTCTCCATATTCCATCAGCATTGTCAAAGACCACAATTGTCCAATGGTTGTCGTGGTTGATTGGGAAGTGGATATATCTGTTTTTCATTGCTTCTGGAAAATGGTTGTCCATCAGTTTTTCTCTGAGTGCTTGATCTTGGTTTTGTAGTGGAGCCTGTAAGTTATATATATGTTTGGAATATGTTATAAAACTATGTAATAATTTATGTTGAGAAAGTAGAAAATTTTGCAGTTGTAAGGTATGTTAAGTTTTGCTTACGTTGATCAGTGTTGAGAAAACGTAAGATCTTCCTGCATATGGATTGCTTGCAAAGACTAGATCGTTTTTCTCAAATTCTTCAATGGTTGGTTGGAGTTCCAATTGCTTTTCTGAGAAGGCATCAATAACCTGAAACATGTTATATATGAGAATGTGTTAGGTTTGTGGAATAGGTTATTGAATTTGTACAAAAACTGTAAAATTTTGCAGTTGGAGACCTACATTCCCATATAAGGGTTCCCTGTTGGTCAATCTGCATATATCTGAAAAGTATACGCAGTTTTCATCTTCGCTGCCAGACCAGACACAAGCAGTTGATTGTGTGTTGTTGATGAGTTGAATTTGGTCTTGGTCTTTTTTGGATAGGCTATGCCAAACCTTGTTTGTTTTGCGGCATGAAATGGCGAGTGGCTTGTTTGGGATTGATTCTTCCTGGAAATCATCATCACTTTCCAATACTTGAAGTTTTTTCTTCTCTTGATTGGCATGCTCTTTTGGGTTTGTTTCAGCAGCAACTGCTTTCTCTTGGCCAATATGTTCTTGCATCTGTTCTTTCTGCTGTTGTTTTGCTTCATGAGCACCTTCTTTTTTGTTGTCATTCTCCTTCTCTTTTTCTTCATCGGTACCCTGTGGTGGTTTGGGTACATTAGCAGCAGTTTGTGTCTTTTTTCTTGCATCTTCTTTGGGTTTGGTGATTGGTTGGTATTCAAAATCTGGATCATGTGCTTGTTTTCTTGATTTTTGTTTGAGTCTCTTGACCATGGATCTTTGTTGGGGAGTGGCAGTTTTTTTGGTGGACATGTCCTTCAATTGATCTTCTTTTTTTTGCAATTCAGCCATGAATTTTTGTTCCATTTCTTGCATTTGTGCTCTCATGGCTGATATGAGCTTGTCCTTTTCGTCCTCTTTGGTTGGTGTTTCTGGTTGGTCATGACCTATAAAAATGTTGGATTGTGTTTTGGTTAGTGTAATGAAATTTTGCAGTTTGCTTTAGTATTAGACAATAGTTTACCTTGTGCATGAAATATGTGAGATTTGTCTTGCAGTTCTTCTTGTTGGGTTGTCGGTTCTTGTTCATTGACTGCTTCTTGTTGGTTTGTTTGTTGTTCTTCTTGTTGTTGTTGTTGGTCTTCTTCTTCATCAAGGTTTTCTTGTTGATCACCTTTTGTTTGTTGTCTTTCTTCTTGTTCTTGTTCTTGTTGTTCTTCTTCTTCTTCTTCTTCTTCTTCTTCTTCAGTTTCGGTTTCTTCTTCTTCTTCTTCAGTTTTGGTTTCGTCTTCTTCTTCAGTTTCTTCTTCATCAGTTTCTTCTTCATCAGTCACTTGATTTTTTTCATCATCACTGTTTTCTTCTTGTTCAGCACTTTCTGGTTGTTGTTGTTGTTTTTGTTTTATTTTCTTTTTTTTTTGTTGTGCTTCTTGTTCTGATTCTGATGTTGATTCTGAATGATGTTCTTCTTCAAGAAAGTCATCCTCATCACTGTCTACAAGTCTTTCTTTTTTTGTTGTTTTTGTTTTCTTCTTTCTCTTATTGTCCTTTTTGTGGTCATGTTTCTTTGCTGAAGAGTTTGTTGATGTGCTTTGATTGATATTCAATAACTGTATTTCTTGTTCAGTTGGGGTTAAAGCACTTTGGTTAACCTGCATTGGAACAATGTGGCATATATCAGTAATACTGTAAATTTGGTCAGTTTCATAAGATGAGTTGTACTGTGAGTAATGTGGGTTAAGTGTCGAAATATGTTTTTTGAAACTGAAAAATGTTACAGTTTCATAACATGAGTGATGTGAAATAAGTGTGTGCTTTGAAACTGAAAATTTTCACAGTTTCATAATATGATTTGTACTACAATGAATGTGAAAGTATTGTTGAATAGATTTGTGCTATGATTGTATAGAAGAGTTTGAATACCTTTTCAAAGTGAGCAAGGCTGATGTGTTTCCACTTGGAGTACATTCTGCCAAGGTTCCATTTCATAAACCTTGGGAAGCCTTCTTTGTTGGATGGTCGGAGGAGTTTACTGTGCTCACAGTACCAGTACTGTAAAAAAAAAAAAAAAAAAAAATTTGAAATATGTTAGATAGTTAGAAATAGGTGGATGTCTGGGAAGTAGTTGAGTAATGTGTTTACCAAGAGTAACATGACGCATCCAGTGACACGCCTTGGGTTGTTGTTTGCATTTGCCATTGAATTCATCAGTGTGTCTTTGATTGCCTCAACCCAATTGTACTTCTTGATGTTGTTGAGATTGTCAACATATTTGAGGAAACTCCAACTCAGTGTATGGCTTGTTGTGGGCATGAGAAGTTTCAAGCACAAATAAAGGGTGATTACCCTTGCAAGATCTTGATGATCATTGGTTGATTTTCCTTTTTTTGTTTGTTGAAACATTTTGGTCAAAGACTTGCCATCCAATCTCTTGACTGATTTGCATCTTCGTTTGTAAAATGGAAGCTCAAAATCCTTTGGTGTTGCATAGGATTTGGTGGTGATGCTGTCTTCTCCACAGTCGATACCAAAAATGATCTTGACATCACTGTTTCTGAGTTTCATTTCCTTTTTGCCAAGTACAAATGATCTTTTTCTTTTGTTGTAGAGTTTTGTCATTTCTGCTACAATGGAATTGTAGCATCTGCACCAAGAGGCCTTCAGTTGTGTTGAGGAGAGAGCATTTATTAGGTGCCAAAAAGGGGTTTTTTGCAGCTCTGTCTGTTGGGCTTTTGTGAATTTGACCCCCTTCAACAGTTTGATTACTGTTCCGATGTTGGAACTATAATTAAATTGTTGGACTCTCTTTGCAGGGACTGCTGCTTTTTTTTCTTTTGATGGCTTGGTTTTTGTTTTGGGAGTTGATTGGCTTTCTTGGAGCTTTCTTCTTTTGGTCGGAGGAGCTTCTTGTTGTTTTGTTGGCTTTCTTTTGTTTGTTTTTGTTGTGGTTGGAGGTGTGGTTGGTGTTTGTTGTGTGGGTGGGGTCTGTGGTGTAGTTCTTGGGCTTTTTCTTGTTGGTGGTGTGGTTGTTTTGTGGGTTTTTTGGTGGGGTCTGTTGGGTTTGGATGTTTTTGGGTGTGGTGGTTTGGTTTTTTGTGGATGGGGAGATGGTGGTGGCATGTGAATGGATACAGGAGATGGATGTTCAAAAGGGGAGATGGTTAAATCCCTGATTAGATTTGTGGGCGTATGGGTTTGTTTCTTCCAATATCTTCCAATAGCTGTTTCTGAAAAAATGAAAGCGACAGCAGGGTATGAGTAATATAGTGACAAAACTGTATAATTTTGAAGTTTTATATGCAGTTTCTCATGAAGTTATATGTATTTTGTTGGTAACAGTTACGAAACTGTATAATTTGACAGTTTGATTTGCACTTTATAATAAGTTATCTACTTGTTTTGAGTAGTGGTTAACCTGTGTAATTTTGCAGTTTCATTTTCAGTTTGAATAAATTTAGATATGTTACTTGTGTAGTGATGAAATGAAACACTATGATGTTGCAGTTTTTATAAACAGTATGAACAATAGTAAGAGGCCATTGTATTTTGTAAAAAGCAACAATAACAACGAGAAGATTAAAAATTCAAAAATAAGAATAAGAGAAGCCAATATTGAACAACAAGAATAGGAATAAGGTGTTGAATGTGTAAAAACAGGGATTTATGTGTAAAAACAGTGTTTAGAATGTTGAAAAACAGGGGAGAAGAATGTTTGAAAACAGGGGATTATATATAAAAGAGGGTTTATACATTTGGAAGTATGTAAAATGTGTATATACGAAATATGAAAGAATGATGTACAAATGTGAATGAAAAATAATGAGTAGGTGAAGAGAGATGTTACTTTTTTTCCCCATTTTTGTGAGTCGGAAGCCAGGAACTATGAAATCTCTTCAGAGTGGTGATGGTTCTTCGTGTTGTTGAGAGTCGCCGATTGGAGAATACGAAGTGCTTGGTGTTGTGTTAAAGATTAACGGTTTGGTTTTGTGGTTATGGTAGGGTTTCAGAGGGAATGGAATCGAAAGGAGTAGAGATGGAGGATTGAGAATGCGATTTCGAGCGGCGGAGTGTACTGATTAGACTGAGATGATTGTGGGTGATGAAGATGAACGGTTACGTTTGCTGTTTAGGGTTAGGGTTTCTGAGGCGATGGAGTTGAACGGAAGAGCGATGGAGTTGAACGGAAGAGAGATGGAGGACTGAGGAGTCGATTTCAAACGGCGGAGACGTGACAGCGTAGTGATCAGTCTGAGATGTTTGGGACGTGGGTGATGGCTGCGCGCGTGTAAATTGGATGATGTATTGTGGGTATTTTCGTCTTATTGTTAATTTGAGGACTTAATGGAGTAGTAAAATTGTTTTGGGCTTAAACGGGGTAGGATATGTTGGGCTTGGACCTTTGGGTCAGTTCCCCCAAAAAAATTTACATACCATTGACAACAATTCAAAGGCTGAGGTTTGAAAAAGAAAAGTGATATTGAAAAAAAAGTCTCAAATTCAACTAATCAAGCTTGAACAGCTTGTATGTACGTGGCCTTTGAAACAAACAGGCCTTAAAATCGAATCCCTATATCGTTTTCTATTTCTACCCGTTTTTACTCTCTACTATAACTATAATTGGGTTTGACAAATAATTTTATAATATTTTTTTTTGTTCACTTTTTTCTTTTTTTTTTAAAATAAGATTGATCTGAAAAGTTAAAAAAAAAATAAAAAGATCACTAAAGACCCAATTTTTTTTAAAATATATTTTTTTGTCCTTAGTTAATTTTTTTAATTTAATTGTTTCAAAATTAGTCTGTTCTACCTAAAAAAAAAAAAAAAAAAAAAAAAAAAGAAGAAGATACAAATTTAAAAAACAAAAATCACTAAATAAAAAATAACTCAGAATATATATATATAATTTTTTTAATTAAGAGGGTGGCGAGGTGAGGACAGAGCAAAAACGAGGAGTTGTCATGTCAATGTAATTTTCACCCTTACTTGATTCTTAGGAAAGGTGGTATTTTAGTATTTTTAATCTAATTCATCATGCGGTTTTATTTTTTTTTTTTGAATTTGTTTTCATTTTTTTCTTTTTTTCAAAAATGACTAAAAATTAATTTAAAGATAAATTTAAAAATCTAAACACTAGTCATTTTCATATGATTCTCTTTTTTTATGTCAAAATCATTTTTTTTTTAAATTTTAAAGTATCCTTTTTGTATTTTTTTTTTTTTGGGTGAATGGGCATGTCCAAGTAAATGTTTGGGAAAATTACACTTATCACTATGTTTTACATCAGTCTCACTTTCCCTCATAATCTTTAGTTCTCACAATTAATCCTTAAATTTCGAGTCAAGTTACAATTGGACCAATCGTTTAATTTTGTTTCAATATTTAACGGAAGGACTAAAGTGTAAAGACAAAAATCAAATTTTGGTGAAAGTACAAGGGTGTCAAAAATTAAAGTGAAAAGTTTAAAGTGAGATTTTAATAAAAATTTAAAGTAATTAAGTGTAATTAATACTATCATATAGTTAGTTGTTCTCCGTTAATTTTCAAAATACTATTATACAAATGAAATCTATTACAACTTGTCTCAAAATTTGAAGAATTAATTAAAATAATTAAAAGTGAAAAGGTAAAATTAAATTAAATATAAAATTTAGAGGTGCAAAAGTGAAATTTATCCTAAATGTTTCTAATTTCTTCTGTGAATGGACCCTCTTTTTTTCTTTTTTCTTTTTTCTTTTTTCATTTGACAACTTCATGTTAGTTGTGACTTCTCTATTTTGTTTTCTTTTGCCTTGGCTGTTGTATATGATTGACTGAATAGATATGTTGTGCCAACTTAAATCATATCGGAAAAAGATTTTGAGATTCTTAAAAAAAATAATAAAAAATTCATAATTTTACTTACAATAACAAGATAAATTATGTATTAATTTTTAATTTATCATAAATTTAATTATATATAATTTAATTTTTTTAATCATATTATTGTGAATAAATTTGAAAATTCAAATGATAGATTTCTACCGTCCTCGTTTGGATAATATTTTTCACTAATGAAGCATTCTTGTAATGCTTAGAACGTAATTTTCTTCACTTATTAATATATTTTGTCTTTTTGATCAAACAAAAATAAAAAGAGTTCAAAAGATTAAAAATGAGTAATAAAAAGATGAAAACATAACACGTATATGAATATTTTGATGTTTTGCCGTTATTATATTCAACAAGTTAAATTATATATATATATATATTTTTATATATATAGTTACAAAAAGTGTTTAATTAATATAATTGGATCGGACAAGATGAAAACAAGGTAGGAATCAATTTTATTTATTTATTTATATAGTTTGATTTAAATTTCACTTTGCTTCTTATTATTTCAAATTGAACAATTTGACCCTTACATTTCAGAATCTAATTTCAATTTAGTCTTTTTGTTCAGTTGCAGGTTGGAATTAAAGATTTTGGGACATATGTCCGTCTCCTAAGATATGCACGTTGAAAACATTAATGAAAATTTGGATAGAGGGATCAAATTAAAACAAGACCTAAAATGAAAGCACTAAATTATTTAAATTAAAACTATAAGAACCAAATGGAAAAAGAAAAAGTTACTAGGTGGTGCTAAGGCACCAGACAATACACCCACTAAATCCATGACCAAACACAAAATTGTAAACTCTATCTTTTCACCAATCACAGGACTCTTGAGGAGCACTTGTCCATTCCAAGATGAATAATATTAGAAATTATGAAAAAAATATCATGAAATGATTTACAAAGATTTTTCTTCATTTGATCAGTATATAACGTTTTATTAAATATTTAATTTAAAGGTGAAGAATTTTCATGAAACTTTTCATGATGATTCTTTTATGATGCCTAACATTACTCTTACAAGACTCTTGGATAACTTCTCTAGAATAAGGGTGGAGCCGAAACAAATTGTTGTGCCTACGTAAGAGTGAAAAAAATGATCAAATCAAAGGTTTGAAAATTTTAAGAAAGCAGTGAATTTATGTCCAAAGCTTACCTTCGAGAGGAACAATATGGCTGGTGGTCACCAGTCTGCTTTGAATTATGAAAAGATAAATGAAAATCCTGTGTTTTTATGCAATTGTAGATTCGTTTGTTTTCACTTATTTAGCTTAAATTTTAAAAGTATACATTTATGCGTTTGTAGTTAAAATAATAGTAATAATGATAATAATATTATTAATAATAATAATTTTGATTCAACTTCTGAGTTTTTAGCTTGTGAAACTCAAAATAAATTTAACCAAGGCCTTTGACTTAGAGTTGTGTCGCACCACTTTATAATGTGAGGTTGGGGATTTAAATTTTATGGAGAAGAATTTTAATATGAAAGAAAATGATTTTGAATTAAGCTATTATTTTGACAATGCCTAGAGCTGTCATTAGCATGATCTATTAAAAAATACAGAAAATGATGGTTTATTTTTAAAAAACACTTTTTTTTTTTTTTGTTGAGACAAACGTGATAAAATAAAAATATTAGGATTATCGAATCGATTAAATTTTTTCATAAATAATATACACAGAAGATTTTACAAAATGAACGGTTCAGATACCCATGAGCCTGAACATGACGGTTAAGTTTATATTTAAACTTGAGAGAAACCTAACACACACACACACACAAATGAAAACTACATACTGGATGATGTAATTGTATTAAGAGTTAACATTTTAAAACAAATGATCCATTTAAATAAAATTTAATTACAAAAATGTCATGGTCATGTGACAAATTTTGCATAAATTTCCATATGAATAACATTTAGAAAAAAAATTCATTAACTCCTCATTCTAAATATATTTTTGTATAAACATTCTTATTTACGAATCATTTTTCTTCTAGCACATTTTTTCCTTTGTTTCTACAAATGGAAATTACATTACATCACCACTTTACATCACACAGATCTATATAGAATTCAACATTTGACATTGGGTACTTCTCACTTGGAAAAACCAAACATACTCCCATCATTTTCCTCTCAACATCAAGCCAAAGACCTCCAAAATACAACTCCACGAGAATTAGATAGAAAAGATACTCATAATTTTTTATGAGAAAAAAGTGATGACTTGTTGAAAATTTGGTTTTATAAGGTTTATTTTGGGCCAACTTTGAGCTCAAAATTGAGTGGGCCCCAAAACGTCGTTTGGGGTGGGTCCGAAAAGGTGACGTGTTCCTTACCGCATGGCAAGTTACATAGAGAAGACGGTTTGTCAAAACCATTTATGAGTGAATGAGAAGTTGACATCGTTTTCGGATTCGTAAAATTGGACATTTAAAGAATTAAATGTGGGTGTCATTGAAATGGGTTATCCCACATTGAAACTTTAAGAGAGCTTGTGTATGTATATAAGCTCTAGAGTACAATACTTGGGTTGGGCCCTAAGGGGCACCTAGAGTTTGTAGAAGGGAGGAATTATGGACAAAGTGAATTTTAGCCCAAACCACCACATGCGCGCGCCGCCGGCCGTGCCGAGCGTGGGTGTGGGATGTGGGTCAGTTCCGTTCTAATATTAATTTTTTGGACAAAATTCATTTGAATTTTTTCAAAAATTCTTGCAGGAAAATTAATTCGAATTTTGCACCAAATTTGAATTCAAATTTTTTTTTTGTCCAAAATTTGTGTCTCTTCCATATTCCACTACAGTTGCAAATTTCGAACAGGTTTTTTAAACTACAGGACAGATTCAAAGCTGTCCAAACAGTTTTTCAATCTGTCAGACAGATTCAAATTAAAAACTGCCCAGACAGTTACAAGTTCAAAACAGTTACAGGTTCAAATCTGTTCAGTTTTCAATCTGCATCTGTTCGAAAATAGTGCACTTGTTCCAGTTTGAAATTAACACCTGCTCAAGTCTATAAAACCAGATATGTTCCAGCATTTTTCATTATCCGAAAATCAGTCTGAAATTTATATTTTTGCTGTCCAATTTTCTGCTCTGTTGCATATTTCCTTTCATATTAGTTTTTAGAAAAATTAAAGAGAGTATAGAACACAAGGTTCTAGTTCGCCGGACGAATTTGTTTGGAGTGCTACTACAAATTTGTGAAGATCATTGTATCCTTGGAGATAGACGCCACATAACTGTAAGCACCGTAGTGGGGCGAATCTGTCTTAAGGATAGAGTGTCACACACTTGACTTGATCTTTTTATTATACTTCGGTTCGGTAAAATAAATTCTGTAAGTTATTTATTTTATTTTGTTTAATTTAGTTTTTAATTTATTTTTACACAGAAGATTGTTCCAACAATCTTAAGACAGATTCGAATTATTCTGTTTACAGAATTTTTCATTTGTTTCCATTTCTCTTTATTCTTATTACATAAATTATTTTCTGTGATTTTACAAAAATAATATTCTGATTGGAAAAAAAATTGTAGTAATATTTTGTTTGACAGATTGTTGTAATATACTGTCTATTTTCTTTGACAACTAGTAGTAACATACTGGTGTCATTAACAATTAAGAATATTTATTTGTGGAATTTTGTCAGAAATTAATTTGGGTTTTCAGAAGTTATTTTCTGAGTGTTCATTAATTAAAATTCTGTTTCAGTATTTTAATTATTGAAGTGTTATAGAAATTTAATTTTCTATGTGGAACTAATTTGGTTAAATAAAATTTTATTTTATTTCCAAATTAATTGAAAAATAAAAGTTACATTCTTGTTTCTTTTATTTTTACATAATTTAATTCTGTGAATTTGGATTAATTTTTTGTGTAGTATAAAATTCTAATTCTAATTATAATTTATAATTTAGAATTCATGGCTACTGAAACTAATGCCTAAACAAGTACTAGTGTGGTGGCTGCAATTGCTCCAACCCTTCCTATTGTGACTGTGCCAGTCAATTACGGTGAGAAGCCAGAGAAGTTCTCAGGAACTAATTTTAAAAGATGGCAACATAAAATGTTGTTTTATCTTACAACTTTGAATCTGGCTTGTTTTCTCCACGAGAATGCTCTTACTCTGAATGAGGATGAAACTGACCGGCAAGTGGTTGCTGCGGTCGATACCTGGAAATATGCTGATTTCCTTTGCCGGAACTACATCTTGAACGGACTTGACAACACATTATATAACGTCTACAGTCCTATCAAGATAGCAAAGGAACTTTGGGAGTCTTTGGAGAAAAATTACAAAACGGAAGATGCCGGTTGAAAGAAATTTGTGGTTGGCAAATTCTTAGACTTTGTGATGGCTGATTCTAAGACTGTGATCAACCAAGTTCAAGATCTCCAACTCATTCTGCATGACATTCACGCAGAAGATATGTCTCTCAGTGAATCCTTCCAAGTTGCAGCCTTAATTGAGAAACTGCCACAAGGTTGGAAGGAATTTAAAAACTACCTCAAACACAAGCGCAAAGAAATGTCTTTAGAAGAATTAATTGTGCGTTTGAGGATTGAGGAGGACAACCGTAATTCTAAAAAGCGGGCTGGTAAGCATCCTATGGAGTCTAAGGCAAATGTGGTGGAACATGCTCCAAAAGCGAAGAAACAGAAGTATTCTGGAGAAAGTTCATCACAAGGCTCTAAAGGAAGGGGAACTAAAAAGTACAAATTTAATGGCAAATGTTACATCTATGACAAAGAGGGACATCGGGCCAAAGATTGTAGTAGCAAAGGCAAAAGCAAAAGAAGAACAAGCAAGAAGCCTGCTTAAGCCTATATAACCGAAGTAGACAATATTTCCAATAGTGTAGATGACATCAATCTTTCTGCAGTTGTTTCCGAGGCAAATCTTATTGGAAATCCTAAAGAATAGTGGGTGGACACTGGTGCTACTCGCCACATTTGTGCTGACAAAAAGATATTCACATCTTATTCTACAGTAGACAACAGTGAACAACTTTTTATAGGCAACTCCTCAACTTTCAAAGTTGAAGGACAAGGGAAGATTGTTCTCAAGATGACATCTGGAAATGAACTCACTTTCAACAATGTGCTGCATGTACCGGACATTCGCAAGAATCTTGTTTCTGAATCTTTGTTTAGCAAGAATGGGTTTAGGCTAGTGTTTGAGAGTGATAAATTTGTACTTACTAAGAATGAGATGTATGTAGGAAAAGGTTACGTGTTTGATGGCCTTTTCAAGATGAATGTAATGACCGTTGTACCCTCAGTTATTAATAAAAATACATCTTCTTTTTACTTGCTTGAGTTTTCAAATTTATGGCATGGTAGACTAGGACATGTTAATTATGGATCTTTACGTAGATAATTAATATGGAATGTTTACCTAAATTTGACATTGATTTAAATCATAAATGTGAAAGTTGCGTTGAGGTGGAATTATCCAAAACTCCTTTTCATTCAATTGAAAGAAGTACAGAACCACTTGAATTAATTCATAGTGACATTTGTGATTTTAAATCAATTCAAACTAGAGGTGAAAAAAATATTTTATCACTTTTATAAATGACTATACTAGATATAGTTATGTTTATTTAATTCGAACCAAGGATGAAGCTTTAGAAACTTTCATTCAATATAAGAATGAAGTTGAAAATCAACTTAGTAAGAAAATCAAAAAACTAAGAAGTGATAGAGGTGGTGAATATGAATCACCTTTTGGTGAGTTTTGTAAAGAACATGGAATAATTCATCAAACCATCGCTCTTTACTCACCTTAACAAAATGGAATTGCTGAAAGGAAAAATAGGACTTTAAAAGAAATGATGAATGCCATATTAATAAATTCTGGATTACCTCAGAACTTGTGAGGAGAAGCAATACTTTTTGCTAATTATATACTAAATAAAGTACCCCGAAAGAAAATGAATCAAACACCTTATGAATTGTGGCATGGAAGAGTACCATCCTACAAATACTTAAAAGTGTGGGGTTGTTTGGCTAAAGTGTCTATTCCTAGTCCTAAAAAGACTAAGATAGGTCCTAAAACTGTTGATTGCATTTTCATTGGTTATGTCAAGAATAGTAGTGCATATCGGTTTTTGATTCATAAATCAGAACATTCCGAAATGCATGTAAATAATATTATTGAATCTCGAAATGCATCTTTCTTTGAACATGTATTTCCAAATAAGACTGGACAAGAGACTAGTAACAATAAAAGATCTTATGATGCTATTACTAGTCAGAATCAAGAACATGATCAAGAATAAGAGAAAAAGTTAAATCAAAATGAGGAAAAAGAACCTAGGTGTGGTAAACGTGCTAGAACCTCAAAATCTTTTAATCCAAATTTTCTAACATTTTTGTTAGAAAATGTGCCTTTAACTTTTAAAGAGGCTATGTCTAGTCCTGTGGCTCCTTTATGGAAAAAAGCTGTCAATAGTGAAGTTGAATCCATCTTGCAAAATCACACTTGGGAATTGGTGGATTTGCCACCAGGTTGTAAATCTCTTGGGTACAAGTGGATTTTCAAAAGAAAAATGAAAGCGGATGGATCAATTGACAAATACAAGGCAAGACTTGTGGTCAAAGGTTTTAGACAAAAAGAAGGTCTTGATTACTTTGACACATATTCACCGGTTACTAGAATAACATCCATTAGAATGTTAATTGCCATTGCATCTCTATACAATCTAGAAATTCATCAAATGAATGTGAAAACCGCTTTCTTAAATGGTGAGTTAGATAGAACAACCATAAGGTTTTTCTGTTCCAGGAAAAGAAAAGAAAGTGTGTAAATTGGTTTAACCATTATATGGTTTAAAACAAATGCCAAAGCAATGGCATGAGAAATTTGACAAGGCAATGATGTCAAATGGATTTAAAATTAATGAGTGTGACAAATGTGTTTATGTTAAAAATACAGACAAATGTTATGTCATTGTATGTCTTTATGTAAATGATATGCTTATCATAGATAGTAATAATGATATGATTAAAACTACCAAGAAAATGTTGAATAAATATTTTGACATGAAAGACATGGGCATTGCTGAGGTAATTCTTGGTATGCAAATTACCAACGCATCAGAAGGTTATGCTTTGTCACAATCTCATTACATTGAGAGAATACTTGACAAATTTAGCAAAGATAACGATCATCTTGCTAGAACACCTATGGATGTTAATTTGTTTCTTTCTAATAATGTACAGGAAAGTATTTCTCAATTAGAGTATGTCCAAATTATTGGAAGCTTAATGTACTTGATGAACTGCACTCGCCTAGATATAACTTATGCAGTAAGTAATTAAGTAGATATACGAGTAATCCAGGAGTAGAATACTGGAAAGCTATTATAAGGGTTCTTAGATATCTCCGATATACTCATAACATTGGGCTTAATTATACCAGATATCTAGTAGTACTTGAAGGGTAAATCCACCACTACGTATGTCTTTACGCTTGGTGGGGCGGCTGTATCTTGGAAATCTTTCAAACAGACTTGCATTGCTAGGTCTACTATGGAATCAGAATTCATAGCTTTAGACAAAGTAGGGGAAGAGACAGAATGGCTTCGCCACTTCCTTGAAGATATTCCAATGTGGCCAAAACTGGTGTCTGCTATTTGCATACATTGTGATAGTCAATCAGCAATAGGTAGAGCATAAAGTCATATGTATAACAGTAAGTCGCGACACATTTGTCGTCGACATAAGATAGTGAGACAACTACTTTCTAATGGAATTATTTCCATTGAATATGTGAAGTCTAAAGACAACATAGCGGATCCACTAATGAAAGAGTTGGCAAGAGAGTTAGTTGAGAATTCATCGAGAGGAATGGGACTTAAGCCTATTAAATAAGAGTTACCACAACGGCAACCCAACCTAGTTGACTGGAGATCCCAAGATCTAGGTTCAAAAGGACAACCGAGTTGTGTATGACTCAGAAGGATCACTGGGGAGTCCAACTCCTACCCATTTCTAGGATGAAATAGTGATGTTTGCAGTGTTTTAGGTTAAGTAAAATTTTAATGATTCTTATATCTAGGTAAACCTAGTGGAGTATGGCAGGATACTCTTCATAAGAATCACCTATGTGAGTGTGAACTGGGCCAGTTCTATGAGATTTGCGAAGGGCTACAAATTCTCTAGAGCACTCATGAAAAACCAGGCTGTTCAGAGCCAAAATGAACACAATAGTGAGAACTAAACTGTGTCTGGGGATATACTGTGTGAGTTCTATTGTCTTGGTTTACACAGACGGCTGAACAATTCAACACATCATGTTCACTGGTTAGCTAGTAAATCCGATAGTGTCTCACAAGGGAAGGTTCAAAGCCAAAAGCTACCTATCCTTTGCAGAATATTTCCAATTTCTGTACTCTCTGTAATTAGATCATGTTGTTACATTTTCTCTCCGTCAAATTCCATTCATGTGGGGGATTGTTGGAAAATTGGTTTTATAAGGCTTATTTTAGGCCAACTTTGAGCCCAAAATTAAGTAGGCCCCAAATGTCGTTTGGGGTGGGTCTGAAAAGGTGGCATGTTCCTTACCGCATGACAAGTTACACGGTAAAGACGGTTTGTCAAAACCATTTATGAGTAAATGGAAAGTTGACATCGTTTTTGGGTTCATGGAATTGGACATTTAAAGAATTAAAAGTGGGTTTCCTTGAAATGGGTTGTCCCATATTGAAACTTTAAGAGAGCTTGTGTATGTATATAAGCTCTAGAGTACAATACTTGGGTTGGGCCCCAAGGGGCACTCTAAGTTTGTAGAAGGAAGGGGTTATGAACAAAGTAAACCTTAGACCAAACCACCACACGTGCGCGCGCGCCGCCACCCCCGTCGTCCGTCCGACAAGTCGTGTCGGGTGCGGGTGTGAGTTGTAGGTCGGGTCGGTTCTAATATTAATTTTTTAGACAAAATTCATTTGAATTTTTTCAACAATTATTGCGAGAAAATTAATTTGAATTTTGCACCAAATTTGAATTCAATTTTTTTTTTGGTCCAAAATTTGTGTCTTTTCCATATTCCACTACAGTTGCAAATTTCGGACAGGTTTTTTAAACTACCGGACAGATTCAAAGCTGTCCAAACAGTTTTTAATCTGTCGGATAGATTCAAATTCAAAACTACCCAGCCAGTTACTGGTTCAAAACAGTAACTATATTTGTTCAGTTACAGGTTCAAATATGTCTAGTTTTCAATCTGCATATGTTCAAAACAGTGCACCTGTTCCAGTTTGAAATTAATACCTGCTGAGGTCTATAAAACTAGATCTGTTCTAGCATTTTTTATCATCCGAAAATCAGTCTGAAATTTATATTTTTGCTATCCAATTTTCTGCTCTGTTGCATATTTCCTTTCATATTAGTTTTTAGGAAAATTAAAGAGAGTATAAAACACAAGGTTCTAGTTTGCCGGATAAATTTGTTTGGAGTGCTACTACAAATTTGTGAAGATCATTGTATCCTGGGAGATCGACGCCACATAACCGTAAGCACCGTAGCAGGGTGAATCTATTTTAAGGACAGAGTGTCGCACATTTGACTTGATCTTTTTATTATACTTCGGTTTGGTAAAATAAATTCTGTAAGTTATTTATTTTATTTTGTTTAATTTAGTTTTCAATTTATTTTTGACACAGAAGATTGTTCCAATATAATGGACAGTGGTAGTGCTCGGTTGAGTAGTTCCAACATATGGAGGAAGAGTGGGAGAGAAGTTTTCTCACAATCTTCTCGTGATGAAGACGATGAAGAACCTCTTAAATGGGCTGCTCTCGAGAAATTACCCATTTTCAGAGTATTCAGAGAGGTATATTGACTGAAGAAGAAGGCGAACCGAGAGAGATTGACATCAAACAACTTGGAGTGATAAGAGAGAAAAAAACCTGTTGAAGAGGCTTGTGAAAACCGCTGAGGACGACAATGAGAAATTCTTGTTTAACCTTGAGCAACGCATTGATAGGTAATTTCTGTTAGTCTAGCAAAATAATAAACAAAACTGTAAGTATAAATATTATGTTAGAAATGATTGGAAATACTAAGAATTTGCAAAGTAAATAAAATTTAGAGCATTATCATTTTTCTTCTTTTGTGAAGTCATTAACGGAGTGAAATATTTTCAAGATAAACACAGTTTACTTGTGTCTCTCGTCTAATATTCACGGTCATCAAATAATAAACCCAACAAAGACTCGTATATATATTGTAATATGTAAGTAAAACTATCTTGCAAAATATATATTTATTGTAATATGTAAGTAAAACTATTTTGCAAAATAGTATTGCGTGCTGAGAATAGTACTGCATGCAAAGAATGAAGATGCGACACCTGTTGTGCCTTTTGGATGTACCATATCAGTTATGAAGATATGTGATTTTATGTTATTACTAATATCATATAGATCATAAACATTATCATATTAACTTTTAACTTAGTTATATTTAGTTATTCATACATGTCATATTATCTCATAACTACCACATAATTAAATTATTTTAATAATTTAGTTTTGAATTGGCAATCGGTCATCGGTTACCAAAAGAGGGCAAAGGAAATCAGAGAAATTCAGGGGTCCCAACATCACATATCTCATAACCACTAGTCACATATCTTATAACCAACACCTTTTTCTTTTTTATTTTCATAACCAACATCACATATCTTATAACCACTAGTCACATATCTCACAACTAACATCCTTTTTCTCATAACTACACCACTTTGATCATAACTAATCACATATCTCATAACTATTTGAGAGGGTAATTTATATTAATAAATTGGGCCGAGCTAGGTGTTGGGCCGAGATAAGCCCAATTCGAAAGAGAAGTAGAATTATTCCGGTCCGAAAAAGAAGTAGGGTGATTCCGGTCCCAGAGGGAAGTATATTACTCCGGTCCGAAGTGGGTAGACCGGTCTTAATAAGATGCCTTGATGTTAGTCCGGTCGTAGCCATGGTGGTTAGTCCAGCCGAAGTAAGGTCTAGTTGGTTTACTCCGGTTGAGAATGTATTATGGGTAGCTCGGTCTTAAGTGGTTACTTCGGTCGGAGCATGTGTAAAACCGAGGTAAATCATGGTTCTGAAAGTAGTTCGCCTTAACTCCCTTATGGATAGCTCGGTCTTAGCATGGGAAAGCCGAGGTAAGGGAGAGTATAGTAAGGGCCGAACTAACAATTACTCCGGTCATTTGGAGTTCGGCCATAGAAGGACCATCTCACTTGGTTTAAGCAGTGAGGGGGGTGTTGGAGGATAAGCATTATCTTCCAGGGATTTGAATCCTAGGAGGACCCTACATGGAGGAGTTAGAGTCCTACTAGGATTGTGCAACTCGAAACCTATATAAGCTCACCAATATCACCTATGAAGAGGTAATGCAATTTTGGTTCCCTGACTACATTGAGCTTTTGCCTATTTGTCTTGCTTACTGACTTAGGCATCGGAGGGGTTTTCCGGCACACACCCGCCGGCCAGTTCAAGTTTGAGTTTTCAGGTGATAGAACGACGACGTGTTGAAGAACACAGGCTTGATCAACAGGATTATACGTGAAGGTGAATCTCTTTCCCGTACAATTGGCGCCGTCTGTGGGAAGAACAGACAAGAACAACCTCTTGATCAAGTGTTTTTCTCTCAAAATTCGATGGCCAACAATGAAGAACTACCTCAGTCCGCCATTGACGGACAAACTCCAGACGGAGGTGCAAGGCGTGAAGGCCTACCTTTGGTCCCTCCCATGGCGAACCTCGAACCACAAAGGCAGAATTCCAGGAGGGATGCAAGGGGACGAAGGAGGAATAGCAGCCCTCATCTCTCTCGTTCGCAAAGCCCAGAAAGGCAAAGGCGCAGGGTTGATCCTCAGGCCTTGGAGGATCGCGTCAAAGCACAAGACGAGTTGATACGGCGGATGGCGGCAGACATGGAATCTCTCAAACGCCAGGTGAAAGGAAAAGAAGTGGCGACAGGAGAGGGGCGCACAAACAAGACGCCCCCTCGCCACTCAGAGGGTCGTAGTAGGAATTCTACACCCTCCCAAGCAGAAGAGAGAAGCCTCAGGACAGGCGATACGCAATCAAGATCTTCCAGAACTCGTCACTCCAGGTCTGAGAGGGCGAGATCTGAAAGGTCTTACACGGAAGGAAGCACATACTGGCCTTCGCATACGCACCAAACAAGGTCCAGGCAAACGGAGTTACCCTGGTCATCTGACCTACGAACCGTGCTAGAAGAAAAGGCGCGACGCAGGGAGGATGCCAGGGCGCGTGATCCACATAGAGTTTCGGCCTTACAGCGGTTGGCTCCTCGGACGCATGGAAGCGTCGAGGTTGGAATGCCACAACCGCGCCCGGCCTACGAACCAACGGACAAAGTATTGGCAAGGCTGCAGACCTCACCGTTTGTCCCAGCAATTGAGAACGCGCCTTTACCGTCAGGCTTTCTACAGCCGAAGTTCACCACATACGAGGGGAAGACGGACCCCTACTTGCACTTAAGCCACTTCCGCCAGGTCATGGCTGTATACCGGCGGAACGAGGCCTTAATGTGCATCTTGTTTCCCTCAAGCCTTGGTGACCTTGGCTTGACTTGGTTTGAGAAACTCCCAGAGGGCAGCATAGCCTCCTGGGCGCAATTGGCAGAAGCATTTGTCACAAGATTCAGAACAAACACTAAGACTCCGGTGGAGATCGACCAGCTACTCTCCATCGACATGGGCGAAAAAGAGACCCTGAGGTCATATAACAGTCGTTATTGGGAGACATTCAACCAGATTGGGGACTGCCCAACCAATCTCGCCATTGCGCAATACAAGAGGGGACTCCCAGTTGGGAACAGACTGAGGGATTCTATAACCATGACGCCACCTCTTACCATGGAAGCCATGATGGAAAGAGTGCATCAGCACATCAGGGTGGAAGAGGATGGCGCCCGTGCCAAAGCAAAGTCTGGCACGACCGCAGCGCCAGAAAAGAAGGCCTCAGCAAAGGTCAATGCGGTAAATCGGCCGAACAAAAATGGGCGTGGAAGACGCGACAACGAAGAAGACCGAGACGAGAGATGGTTGAGAGTCCGCACTGCCATCACCACGGTCTTCAAGAAGCCGATCTACCGAATACTAAGCGAAATTCGAGACGAACCTTTCGTCAAGTGGCCAGCCAAGCTAGGCGAGGCACAGAAGGACTATGACGACAGATCCCGGTGCACCTTCCACAAAGAAAAGGGGCACCGAACTGAGAACTGCACCCCGTTAAGGCAGCATTTGGAGGAGTTGGTGGCAGCAGGCCACTTAGACAAATACATTGAAGGAGGGGCACAGCCGGCCCCCCAGGACCGTAATAACCCTAACGGAATGCCAATCGACGCTCCACCTCAAGGCATTATCAATGTGATACATGGAGTTTTCGAACCTGAGCGTGTATGTGAGCTCAAAGGTTCGATCAAGAAGGCTGAGCACTTAAGGGAAGTACTAAGTGCCCAACCAGTCGCCAAGAAGGGGAGGACCGAGACCACAAATGTTATGTCTTTTTCGGATAAAGACTTGGACAGAATATATTGCCCACACAACGATGCCCTGGTCGTCACTCTCCGAGTCAAGGATTTTGACGTCAAGCGGATTCTGATTGACCAGGGTAGTTCGTGTGAAATCATGTATTATGAGACGTTCAAACAATTGAAGCTGCAAGATAAAGACTTAGCACCTGCAGTGTCACCTTTGATTGGATTTAACTCAATGCCAGAATGGCCAGTTGGCAAGATCATCCTTCCAGTCAGGGCAGGGAGTGTGACGAAGCAAGTAGAGTTCTGGGTGTTAAAGGTCCCATCCACCTATAACGTCATCTTGGGCAGAACATGGCTGCATGCCATGCGCTCGGTGGCGTCATCCTACCACCAAGTGATGCGGTTCCCAAACGACACCGGGGTAATAGAAGAAGTCTATGGAGACCAAATCATGTCCAAGCAATGTTTTGTCACGGTGAATGGAAGCCGCGCTGCAAAAGGGTATGTTCATTCGGTGGAGGAACCGGAGAGCAATGAACTATTCGCAGACGTCGGCAAAGCAGCAAGCCAGAAAGCAGTGGAAGACTTGGTGGAAGTCAGAATAGATGAAAAGAACCCGGATAAGTTTCTTTCTGCTTGGTTCATCGTTGTCCGGCGCTGAGAGGTTAGAGGTCTTGGAATTTTTGACCTCTAACATCGAAGTGTTTTGCCTGGACTCCATACGACATGCCAGGCATTGATCCCAACTTCATCTGCCACCAACTCAATGTCCACCCATCAGCCAGGCCAATCATTCAGCGCACCCGCAGATCGGCACTCCACCACGCCGAGATAGTGGCGGAAGAAGTGGGAAACTTGTTGGAAGCAGGGGCAATCAGAGAGGTGCACTACCCCAGATGGATCTCCAACACAGTCGTCGTGCCAAAGAAGAATGGCAAGTGGCGCGTCTGCGTCGACTATAAAACTATCAACAAAGCGTTGCCCTAAAGATAGCTTTCCTCTACCACGGATTGATCAACTGGTAGACCTGACTGCGGGGCACAACCGACTAAGCTTCTTGGATGCATACAGAGGCTACCACCAGATCGCAATGCATGAACCGGACCAGGAGGTCACATCTTTCACCACACCAAGAGGGACTCTACTGCTACAAGGTCATGCCCTTTGGCCTAAAGAACGCGGGGGGCGACATTCCAAAGAATGGTTACCAAGATGTTTGAGCCATTGTTAGGCAAAACAATGGAGGCTTACATCGATGATATGGTGGTCAAGAGCAAGGATCAGAATGACCACCTCAAGCACCTAAGTGAGATGTTTGAGATCCTGAAGAAGCATAAGTTACGCCTCAACGCGTCGAAGTGTGCTTTCGGAGTAGAATCAGGCAAATTCTTAGGCTTTCTGGTGACCAACCGAGGTATAGAAGCAGACCCATCTCAGATCAAGGCAATACAAGATCTGGAGAGACCGAACTCAGTGAAAGAAGTGCAGCATCTCACTGGAATGGCAGCCGCGCTCAATCGGTTCATTAGCCGATCGTCAGACAGGCTACGACCATTTTTTCATGCACTCAAGGCCAAGTTTGAGTGGGACGAAGAATGTGACCGAGCTCTGGAAAGCTTGAAGGAATACATGTCTTCTCCACCACTACTTGTCACACAAATTCCTGGAGAAGAACTCTTCTTATATCTGGCAGTGTCGCAGCACGCAGTCAGCGCGGTGTTGGTCCGTGCAGAAGGAGTCCAACATCTGCCCATCTACTATGTTAGCAAGACACTACTGGGCGCCAAAACAAGGTATTTGCCACTGGAGAAACTGGCATTGGCCTTAATGACGGCCGCAAGGAAGCTATCGCACTACTTTCACGCTCACACCATAGTTGTCCTTACAGCCTTCCCACTAAAGGCTTTGTTTGAAAGGGCGAATTTCTCTGGGAGAATTCTGAAGTGGGCAGTAGAGTTGGGACAATACGACATCAAGTTCCAACCTAGAACTGCAATAAAAGCTCAAGCGTTGGCGGATTTTGTCGCAGAGTTCACTCCTGGGAGTCATCATATCTGCCCAGTCGACCTGACTGACTCAACCGAACTAGGGACAGAAGTTGACGTCGGAATAACGCAACCCCTGGTATTGGTTACTCAGCCAAGTCCTAAGGCAGACCGGAGTAATACACACAAGGAAGAAGTAAACCATGCTATACCAAGTCCAGACTCGCCAACGAAGAAAAACTTGGTGCAACAAGATGACAAGGGGCAGGCAGCAGGCCTGGACTTAGATGGAGAAATCAGCAGCATGGAAGATCCCAGGGCATCATCCGATCCCTCCACTTGTTGGAAGTTGTTCGTTGGGGAGATGTGGAAGCTCTTTGTGGATGGAGCATCCAATCGACATGGAGCAGGACTTGGCATAGTCCTCATCTCTCCAGACGGCCTGGTAGTGGAGCAGGCAATCAACCTTGGCTTCCCAGCATCAAACAATGAAGCGGAGTACGAAGCGCTTCTTGCAGGACTCAAGTCAGCAGCCTACATGAAGGCCACCGAACTCATGGTCTACAGCGACTCACAGTTGGTGGTAAATCAAATTTCTGGCGATTACGAAGCAAAGGATGACAGAATGGCTAAGTACCAAGAGCTAGTCAGAACCGAGATCAAGAAGTTCGAAGTGGTGAGGATAGAACAGATTGGCAGGGAGGAGAACAGCAGAGCAGACGAACTAGCAGGTTTCGCTTCAATGGCGGATACCTCCATCCCACATCCTCTATTGATCGACTATCTGCCTAGACCAAGTATTGAAGACCCAGAAGCAGGAGAAGTATGCTGCGCCGATCTAGGTCCTTCTTGGATGGATCCTATCATCTTGTTCCTGAAAGACGGCACCTTACCAGAAGATAAGAAAGAAGCCAACAGAATAAGAGCAAAGTCGCAGCGATTCTGGCTCTCCCCATCCCTGGCGTTGTACAAAAAGTCATTCTCAGGACCTTACTTAAAGTGTGTGCACCCCAGCAAAGTGGATGCATTCCTGTTCAAAATACATGAGGGTGTATGCGGCAGCCATCAAGGAGGAAGATCATTGGCATACCGAGCTATTTCACAAGGATACTGGTGGCCGTACATGCAAGCGGATTCAGAGAAGTACGTCAAGAAATGTGAAAAGTGTCAGAAGTTTGCGCATCAAATACACCAACCTGCCAGAGAACTTCTACCTCTCACTAGTCCATGGCCTTTCGCAATGTGGGGCTTAGACATAGTGGGACCACTCCCAACAGCACCAGGCAACAGGAAGTTCTTTCTTGCGGCAACAGACTACTTCACAAAGTGGGTGGAAGCAGAAGCCTTGGCGTCAATCAAGGAAAAAGATGTGAAGAAGTTTGTTTGGCAGAACATCATCACTCGCTTCGGCATACCAAAAGCACTGATCTCAGACAACGGCACACAGTTCGACGGCAGAATTTTCAGAGGCTTTTGTGAGGAGTACAAGATAGAATTCTACAATTCCACACCGGCGTATCCACCAAGCGAATGGACAAGCAGAAGCTTCAAACAAGGTAGTCTTGGATGGACTGAAGAAAAGGCTAGAGAAGGCTAAAGGCAAGTGGGCAGAAGAACTTCCTCATGTTCTGTGGGCTTACCGCACCACGCCTCGACGATCAACAGGAGAAACACCATTCTCCTTAGCTTATGGCATGGAAGCAGTCATCCCATTAGAAGTTGGTCTCCCCCACAATTCGGAGTGAAAACTTTGATCCAGACTTAAACGCCGAAGCAATAGCATTAGAACTTGATCTCGCGGAAGAAAGAAGAGACAGAGCTTTGGTTCACATCGCCTCCTACCAACAAGAGTTGTCTAGAAAGTACAACAAAACAGTGCATCCCAGACAGTTCAAGATCGGCGATTGGGTACTTCGCAAAGTGATGGGAAACACCCTGATTCCAGGAGAGGGCAAGTTGGGACCGAATTGGGAAGGACCTTACAAAGTGGTCGGCTTAGCAGGCAAAGGGGCATACCACTTGGAAGATAAGGAAGGCAAAGCAATCCCAAGGCCATGGAACACTGCCAATCTTAAATTGTTTTATTTTTAGTTTTTTTTTTTCTTCTCTCTCAAGAATGTGTAGTTTTTTCCTCTCTCAATAAAACAAATTGATTCTTTTCAGCATGGTTGTTTTTTCTGTAAAAGATAGTTTTGATGAGTTAGGCGCAGTGCAGACTATATTCTAAGTTGGCTGGAAAAAACCCAACTTAGAGGTTGGCTGGATTAAACCAACACCCTTCCTAAGCCCAGGATAAGGATCCAGGCTGCAGGACGTTTGGCCGGAATAACCAAACACTTTATTCTAAGTTGGCTGAAAAAACCAACTTAGAAGTTGGCTGGATTAAACCAACACTGTGTGCTCTTCAGCCGAAGTAAGTTATATCGGCTGAAGAGTGGTTGGCTGGATTAAACCAACACTTTGTACTCTTCAGCCGAAGTATGGGTATGGCTGAAGAGTGGTTGGCTGGATTAAACCAACACTGTGTACTCTTCAGCCGAAGTAAGTTATATCGGCTGAAGAGTGGTTGGCTGGATTAAACCAACACTGTGTACTCTTCAGCTGAAGTAAGTTATATCGGCTGAAGAGTGGTTGGCTGGATTAAACCAACACTTTGTACTCTTCAGCCGAAGTATGGGTATGGCTGAAGAGTGGTTGGCTGGATTTAAAACCAACACTTTGTACTCTTCAGCCGAAGTATGGGTATGGCTGAAGAGTGGTTGGCTGGATTAAACCAACACTGTGTACTCTTCAGCCGAAGTAAGTTATATCGGCTGAAGAGTGGTTGGCTGGATTAAACCAACACTGTGTACTCTTCAGCCGAAGTAAGTTATATCGGCTGAAGAGTGGTGGGCTAATGAGTTAAATAGCTGGAACCGAGATCAGAGACTGCAAATAAACACATGGAAACTTCACTACATGTACAAGCATACATACATAACCGAGATAAGAGTTGGAAGATATTTTCATTAAAGTCAAAGCCAAGTACAAGCAGAAGGGCCGAAGCCCGGTTACAAAAGTTCAGAAAAAAAAAAAAAAAAAAAGAGAGAGTTCAAACAAACAGATCATCTATCTCGGCGTCCAGATCGGTCCCAAGGTCAGCACGCACTCCGGTATCTGCAGTTAAAGTAGTCTCGGTTGGGAGTTCGGGCGCCGCATTTTCAATCATGGGCTCTGACCGAACTGACTGATCGCCAGCTTGCTCTTGGATAGCCGGAGTCTCTGCTGCCTCTTCGTCATCATCATCATCATCAGACGAACCGAGGAATTGTTTTTGGAGTTCATCAGCATATTCTTGCAGTGAGGCCGGAATAAAGTGCTCAGGAGCGTTGTAGACCTCGGTTTCAGGTCCACAACCGACCTTCTCCACTGCACCTCTCCAGCCGCACTTGAAGAACAGTTTTTTCGCTGCTTCGCACTGCAGAGAGTAGCCAGCTTCGGCTTCCTTGAAACCTTCTTTGGAAGCGTCCTCAGCCTTCTGCTTCAGCTCAGATAGTTCGGCATTCTTCTTGTTTTCAAGCTCCGCCATCTGAGTTTTCACTTCGGCCACGGCGCGCTGTTTGTCATTTTCAGCCGAGGTGACCAGTCCGGTCAGGCGAGCTACCTCGGCCTCCAGTTCGGCCGACCTTTGTTTGGACAATGCCAGCTCGGCCGCCCTGGCTTCTGCGTCCCTTATTGCGTGCCTTGTTGTTTTACGAAGTTCCATTATTTGCCCATGAGCAATGGTGTTCTTCTGAATGGCCTGCAAAAGAAGAGTTCCTTTGTCAGCCGAGCTAAGAGTTGGGAAAAATCAGACTGATCAAAGAAAAAAAACAGTACTGCTTACCAAAATCATGGACTTGGTGGATGACTGGATGGCTTTCAGCTCGGTATTCAGCTGTTTGTTGTGATGCTCCATGTCTTTGGGAAGACAAACACCCCGGGCCAGGTTGAAGGCTAGGAGGTGATCCTTGTCAGCAACAACGGAGTCACTTTCGTCGATATCTCGGTTGTTGAAGATGAAGGGTGGAGCCCATTTGTTGATCGGCGTAGCTCGGTCAGAAGATTCCGGTTGTGGGTTGAGTTCGGGGCTCGGTGGAAGGATGGGATCAACCTCATCAACTAAACGCTGCTCGGTGTCAGTAGTCCGGGCGCGTTTAGCTCGGCGTGAGGAGGATGGCTGTTGTGAGGGAAGAGCTACCACGGCTTCAGTGGTTTGTTGAGTTGGTGGCACTTCGGCCCTTGTGGTGGCAGTAAGCATGGCCCTCATCTTGTTCTTCTTTGCCATCTCTTGTTCGGCTGATAGGGGAACAAGGACAATTTCTGGCAAGGTTGGGTCCGGTTCTGGTGGGTCTTCAAGAAGAAAGTCGGTCACCCTTGCTTTTCGGCGACCGGAGTAGCGGTAGGTCGGTTTGAAATCAAGGAGTTCGGCCCAACTTCTCTCCCTTACTCTTAGCGCGGCGCGCAGAAGATCGAGGTTCGGATAGTTGTACTGGGAGTGAAGATAAGCTGAATCTGCAAGAGTAAAACAACTGTTAGTTCGGTTCCTAGCAAAACGCCGAAATAAAATTAAAAAGTGGGAAAGGTGACCGAGGTATGTATACCGGGTTGTCCCATTTTCCAGTTTATTCTTTGGCCAGGAATTTGAGCCTCAAGGTCTTCAAAGTTTCCAGAGACCCAAAAGAAATCGTCATCGTTTAGATCTTTGTCTGGTGTGTTTTTTATTATTTTTTCTCGACCTCGGCGTATTCTCAAGTAATAGCACCAGCCTTCGTTTTTAGATCCTATTGAGTACTGGTGAAATAGTTCGGCTAAACCGAGGTTCAGACCGTGTTGCCGGTTTAAGGCGTCTATGCCCATTATTATGCGATAGGTGTTGGTGGAGAGTTGGGTTGGGCAAAGTCTGGTTTGCCTAAGGTATTCACAGATTAAAGGCTGGACTGGGAATCGTAGTCCGGTCTCTACTATGGATTGTATGGTAAAGGGGACAAAGCCTTCGTTGTTCCAGGGATCTACATCTTTTTCCGCCAAAGTCAGATTTACATCGGCTGGGATATCGTAATCCTCTCGGAAATCGGCTAGCCCCCCTGGGGTTTCTACTAGGAATCTGTACTTCCCCATTTTATTATATAAGTTAAAAATAATTTATATCGGTTTGAAAATTGTGCTCAGTAGTTCGGTTGGACGCACAGTGGAGTGCCTGGCAACCTAAGTCTGCAAAGTAGAAAAACAAGGTGTTAAGCACAGATCGAAGACCGTGCTACCAAAACAAAGCAAGAAAAAGTCTGGTTTTATTTCGGCTCGACAGGGTGCAATGGTAACTACATCGGTTTCTGAAAGGTTCTCCCTATTTCGGCTCTCAAAGTATTTTTCTATTTCATCTGTGGTATTTCTTATTCCGGTTAGGCTTAAAGGGGCAGTTTTCGCAGTTCGGTTTAGGAACTTAGAAAGCTGGTTTAGCCCTCAAAGTTTAGCTCGGTCAAGTGCCAGAATTCCTAGCTCAAAGTATGTTTTTATTTCGGCTAAGATATATCAGATGGAAACCTATTAAAACTACTCTGAGGCATGTACCAGTTCTAGTTCGGTTTCAGTTTGCCTAGACAGCAGAAACAATATTCTAGTTCGGTTGAAGCATGGATACAGATCGAAAAGGTGTTCTACAGGCTAAATTAGTTTGTTCAAAGTGTTCTTATGAAGTTTTTCAGAAACAGAGTATAGAAGAGTGTTTTTGCAAACATACAAGAAACATGCTGCTACAAGTCAAATGCAAAAAACAAAACAGATTTGAGGTACTTACCAGGTGGAGGGGAAGAAAACTGGAGGATGAAAGCAAGAGTGGGAAGCACAAACGCAGGGAGATGAAGAACAGTAGAAGCTCAAGAGTAAGAACGAGAGAAAGCAGAAGAAGATGAGCAGTGTAGGGTATGATTCTAGAGAAGGGCTTGTTATTTTGTTAGAGGGGGAAAAGAGCGGGAACTGTTCAAATTCGTGAAGTACGAAGAACGGCGTTACAGCTGGGGATAGCCAATCAGAACCTGCCACGTGTCATTGGAATACTGAACGGTTCAGTTTCTGCAAACTGAAGAGACGTTTTGACCGGACGTGCATAGTACGGCCCTAGTTTTAGCTCGGTTGGATAAGCTAAATGGTTTTTAGCTCGGCTGGAAAAGTTAACTGGGTCTTAGCTCGGCTGGGTAGGCTAACCAGTGTTTTTAGCTCGGCTGGAGAAGTTAGGACTCTAGCTCGGCTAGAAGGCGAGTAATCCCTATCATGCTGTGCAGATGGAATTAAGGGGCAATTGAGAGGGTAATTTATATTAATAAATTGGGCCGAGCTAGGTGTTGGGCCGAGATAAGCCCAATTCGAAAGAGAAGTAGAATTATTCCGGTCCGAAAAAGAAGTAGGGTGATTCCGGTCCCAGAGGGAAGTATATTACTCCGGTCCGAAGTGGGTAGACCGGTCTTAATAAGATGCCTTGATGTTAGTCCGGTCGTAGCCATGGTGGTTAGTCTAGCCGAAGTAAGGTCTAGTTGGTTTACTCCGGTTGAGAATGTATTATGGGTAGCTCGGTCTTAAGTGGTTACTTCGGTCGGAGCATGTGTAAAACCGAGGTAAATCATGGTTCTGAAAGTAGTTCGCCTTAACTCCCTTATGGATAGCTCGGTCTTAGCATGGGAAAGCCGAGGTAAGGGAGAGTATAGTAAGGGCCGAACTAACAATTACTCCGGTCATTTGGAGTTCGGCCATAGAAGGACCATCTCACTTGGTTTAAGCAGTGAGGGGGGTGTTGGAGGATAAGCATTATCTTCCAGGGATTTGAATCCTAGGAGGACTCTACATGGAGGAGTTAGAGTCCTACTAGGATTGTGCCACTCGAAACCTATATAAGCTCACCAATATCACCTATGAAGAGGTAATGCAATTTTGGTTCCCTGACTACATTGAGCTTTTGCCTATTTGTCTTGCTTACTGACTTAGGCATCAGAGGGGTTTTCCGGCACACACCCGCCGGCCAGTTCAAGTTTGAGTTTTCAGGTGATAGAACGACGACGTGTTGAAGAACACAGGCTTGATCAACAGGATTATACGTGAAGGTGAATCTCTTTCCCGTACACTATTGATCACATATCTCATAACTATTACCCACATTAATCATAACCACATCAAACAACCAACTCCTTTGAGTCATAACCAACATCGCATATCTCATAACTATTACCCACATTAATCATAACCACATCAAACAACCAACTCCTTTGAGTCATAACCAACATCGCATATCTCATAACCACTAGTCACATATCTCATAATTAACAACCCTTTTGCTCATAACCACACCACTTTGATTATAAACAATATCTTATATCTCATATCTCATAACCACTAACACATATAGTATAACTAAACATCCGTTGACATCACTTTGCTCATAACTAAAATCACATATCTTATAATCACTAATCAAATATCTCATAACCATTATCCACATATCTTATAATCAACATCACATATATCATAACTCCTAATCACATATCTCATAACCACACCACTTTGATCATAACCAACATTACATATCTCATAACCACTAATCACATATCTCATAACCAAACACCCTTTGCTTATAACCAAAATCACATATCTAATAATCACTAATCATATATCTCATAACCTTTACATGCTTATGTCATAACCACATCTCATAACTAACACCATTTGCCTCATAACCAACATCACATATATCATAACCACTAATCACATATTTCATAACCATTACTCACATATAGGGGTGTAAATTTGGCCCACGAGCTCGCGACACACCCCAAGTCCATAAATTAGCCCCTCTCTCTCTCTCTCTCATTTGGGCTAAAGAAAGGGTCTAGGGATTTGTCAAAAACAATTAATGAGGGAATTTTGATTTTGACAAAATTTGGATGTTTGTTCCAAATTTTTGAAGAAAATGGGGCCAAAATTATGTAATAATCAATATAAAAAACAAAAACATTTATGAATAGAGTCTTATAATAAAATAAATTATTAATTTATAATTTTGTCAATTTATAATTAATTTTTTTTAATATAAATCCTTCATCTATTTTTATTAAGTAAAATTAATAAAAAAGACTATTTTACTCATCAACTATAAAACGTATAATCACACCATTAATTGGCATAATAAAAATATTTAAAATTTTAGAAACTACAAATATCATAATCAAGTCACAAAGTTTTGTAATATAAAACCCAAAATACATAACACCATCACTAATTGGAGTAACAAAATTGTTTAAAATTATAGAAAATCACAAATGTAGTAACTAATTCCTAAAATTTCGGAACATTAACCAAAAATTATGTAACTATCCACTAATTGGTATAACAAAAACATCTAAAAATTTTAAAAACCACAAATGTCATAACCAACTCACAAAATTTAATAACATCAACTACAAAATGTGTAACTGCACCACTAATTGCCATAATAAAAAAAATCAAAATTTTTACAAATCACAAATTTCATAACCAACTAAAAAGATTTCATAACATCAACCACAAAATGCGTAACAACACAACTAATTGATGCACTAAAAATATCCAAATTTTTCATAAACCACAAATATTGTAATCAAGCAACAAAGTTCCATAACAATTATCATAAAATGACTAAACAAATCACTAAAAATCTTAGAATCACCAATCGGGATCTTTTATACAGAGAAAACAAAATCTAATGACAATCATTAAATAATTTAATCAATGACTTAAAGTCATGGAACAGAAAATGAGAGTTAAAAAGATTACCTAGTAGAGCGAGAGGAAAGGAAATATGAGAAAGAGAGACTGAACAGGCTTATCGCCTGTGAAAATGACTTCAAAGGTGTTGTCGTTTCCGATAAGGAACATCTGAGATATCTACAATGATAGTAAAGAATGAGAGAGATGCTTGAGGGTGAAGAGGACTGAGATAGCAGAACAATATAACAAAATGCGTAATATTCATTTTTCAACAGTTCTATAACACATGTTCAAATTGATGATAACAAAACATTTCAAATCATAACTACGACCAAAGGTTTGTGTATGTATGACATATTAATGTGAAAGAGCTAGAGTTTCGAGATAGATGCATTTACGAGATAGAGAAATATTACCAGAATAAATAGTGTTGAAATAGACAATGAGAGTAGTGATGAGTTCAAGGATCTATTGTAGAGACACAGGAGTAGAGAGAGGAAGAATCCAGTGAGGAAGAGCTATCAACAATGATCGTTTGATAATTTGAGCGAAATAGAGAAGTCTGAGTAAGAAATAGAGAGAGCTCAGGCACAACTAGGACAATCAAGGAAAAGAAAATAGAGTAGAGAAAAAAACGAAGAAAAGTTGGGAAAAAAAATTTAGGAGAAAATTTATTTAGTAGAACAAAATAAAATCACGTTATAGATAATTTTTTTCAACATATTTTTTTATTAAAATTTAGTTAAATTATATATATATGTCTATAAGTGTATATAGATATTTTAAAAAGTATATCATTTGTATATTACTATTTCTATTATATTTAATGAAAATACTATGACTAAAAATAAATTTTAAATAGAGATAGGTGATCACTTGCAATTATCACTTAGGGATGACACTTCAAAATTAATTGAGAGAGTTGAGAGTTTAGAGATAATGAGAGTTTGAGAGATAGATTTGTTTGTGAGAAATAAAATGTGAGAGGGGTGGTATTTATAGAACGGAGAGGGGGGGGGAGGGGTTAATTTATATATATAAAAATAAAAAAAAAAATTGGCTATTGGTGGAATTAACGGTTATATGACTGTTTCAAATTTTTCTTTTAAAATTTTTGACCGTTGCACTAGCAGGGGGGTAGAGAGCCATTGGGGTTGGGTCGGGCCAGATGGGGAAAAAAATTTCGGGTCGAGCTCACGAGATGGGTCACACTCCATAACACATAGCCCAGGGTCTTAGGTTGGGCTTAGGCTTAGGCCTAGTTGGCCCTATCCAGGGCGCGACTGGACTTGGGGTATGCCACGAGCTCGTGGCCAAATTTACATCCCTATATGTGAGTAGTGGTTATGAGATATGCAATTAGTGGTTATGATATATGTGATGTTGGTTATGAGGCAAATGGCATTGGTTATGAGATGTGGTTATGATATAAGTGGGTAAAGGTTATGAGATATATGATTAGTGATTATTAGATATGTGATTTTGGTTATGAGTAGCGTGATGTAGTTATAAGTCAAAGGGTGTTTGGTTCAGATATGTGATTCGTGGTTATGAGATATTTAATGTTGGTTATGATCAAAGTGGTGTGGTTATGAGATATGTGATTAATAGTTATGATATATGTGATGTTGGTTATGAGATATTTGATTAGTGATTATAAGATGTGTGATTTTAGTTACGAGCAAAGTGGTATCAAAGGGTGTTTAGTTATGCTATATGTGTTAGTGGTTATGAGATATGAGATATTGGTTATGATCAAAGTGGTGTGGTTATGAGCAAAAATGTTGTTAGTTATGAGATATGTGACTAATGATTATGAGATCTGTAATGTTGGTTATGACTCAAAGGGGTTGGTTATGAGATGTGGCTATGATTCATGTGGGTAATAGTTATGAAATATGTGATCAATAGTTATGAGATATGTAATATTGATTATGATCAAAGTGGTGTGGTTATGAGCAAAAGGGTTGTTAGTTATGAGATATGTGACTAGTGGTTATGAGATATGTGATGTTAGTTATGGAAAAAAAAAAAAAAGTGTTGGTAATGAGATATGTGACTAGTGATTATGAGATATGTGATATTAGTTATGAACAAAATGGTATTGGTTATGAGATGTGCTTATGAAATATGTGATATTAGTTATGAACAAAATGGTGTTAGTTATAAGATGTAGTTATGACTAAGTTATGATCAATTTGATTATAGTTATGAAAAAAATATGATTTTGGCTCATAATTATAAAATGTATAAACAGGCCGTTTTTAATGATGTAGCTCAATCTTAGCCATTGATTTTTTATGTATCATACATTTTTTAACAAAATGTAATATAAACTTTCCCTAACTTGAAACTACTTTATAATTTAAATCGTTTATTTTATAAGTTTGTTAAAGAGATTATTTTTATATAAAATTAAGTTAATCAGAAGTCCATAGCTATATATTACATCATATTAATCTTTAAAAAGTAGATGGTAAATGTGATTTTAATAGACAACATATTTTTTAAAAACAAATTTAATTTAATCAAATAGTTTCAAATATCTAATTAATCTAATTTTTTAAGTAAATAATTTATTTAATAAATTTTATAAGATAAACGATTTACATCCTGAGGATATAATCCAAAGTAAGCCTAACGAAGGATATAGCAACATCACTTTGCTATCGACGAGAACAGGGCTTCAAATATTTAAAAAAAAAGTGTATTATAGAATTTTTTATTATATATATATATTATTTTTAAATATAAAATTTTGAAATTGCAAGAATATATTATAAACTTTGTGATAATTTTAAAATAATTTTATTTTTATTAAAAGTGTAGAATTTTAAAAAACAAATTATTGTTATAAATTAATAATAGTTTTAGGCAAATCCATTAGATGATTTTATAATAAACTTATTGAATTAAATAATGTTGGAAATTACTTAAAAATCTTACTTCATATATATACCACGAAGTTCGTTTTTTTATTTTTTCTTTTATATATCAGTAGGTCTTGTTCGTTTTGAAATATTTTCCTATGAGATTTTATTTAATACATTATTGTGTCACGTTAAAATCTTTTTACTCTTATTGATTGTTAAGCTTATTTATTTATTTTGTTTTTTGAAATGTGTTACATTTTTCAAACGTGGCTAATATAGAATAAATAAAAAACGTTCTTAGTGCAATTTTTCTAAATGTAGCTAGTGTATTATATTTTTCCAAACGTGGCTAATACAGAATAAATAAAAACATTTTTAGCGTACTTTTTTCTAAACATAAAACGTGGATAATGTATTTTTCAAATGTGACTAATACAAAACTGTTACCCAAAAAGCAACTTAAGAAGGGGGGTTGAATTAGGTTTTGACAAATTAAAATTAATAATACCCCAATAAAAATTACAAACTAGTATAGCAAATGATTAACTAATATAAAGAGTAAATAAAGAATGAATAACTGTTAAATTGATTAAGCACAATGAAGACTATAACAGTATGATAGCTAAACAAGAATGCTGAAAAAGAGTTTTGTCTTAACAGATTATAACTTAGATAAATAAGCAAAATTATCTCTAACACTTAATAAATGAAGGATAACAAATAGCTATATGAGGTAAGTAATGTGATTTGATGCATTGCACAATATTAGGAACAAATATATCAGATATAGCCATAGCAGTGAAGTAAAGATATTAGGGAAGAGAAATGCAAACATGACTTATAGTGGTTCAAGTACAACCAAGCCTACATCCACTTATCAAGTTTCACTTGAGATTTTTCACTACCTTCTAGCTTCACAGGAGTGCTAGTAATCTCTTAACAAATGGAGCAATCCTCCATAGATTTTCTAATTTCACAGGAGTGCTAGTAACCTCATAAACATGGAGCAATCTTTCATAGATTTTTTCCTAGCTTTGCAGGCTTGCTAGTGACCTCTTACAAGATTGGAAATGAGTGTTTTTGCTTTCAAAGGAAAGCTACAAAAATATCTTCTCTCACAGATAGATATACAATGTTGAAACTCAGAAGGTATATCAGTAAACCTCTCACAGATAAATAGGCTTAAAGCTTAGGATCAGTGTTTGTTTTTTGAAGGATGAATGAAACACAGATGAAGATCACTTCAGGTACTTAGTGTAGAGAAAATATGTGATTGCTGCTGTTACTGCTTGCTGCTGTTGTTTGCTGTTGTTATGGCACTTCTTTAACACTTGTTTAAGCTTCTTTTTAGTCTTTAAAAACATAGTTAAACACTAAGAGAATCATAGATTATAATAATTTAATCAAACAATAAGTTTTCAATTATAATCCATTAAAACAAAATCAAAACAATGCTTCTGCTGCTGCTTGCTGCTATATTCTGCTGCTTGGTTCTTGCTTGTTTGAGCTGAAATTTTGACCTCTTATAAACATAAATAAGACAAAGTGAGGATGAATTATGATGTTAAATTAATTATAAGATTTCAAACAATTTAACTCATCAATTAAATCAAAACATAAATCAATACAAAATCATCAAAATCAATGTTATTCATGTTATGACTAACAATCTCCCCCTTTTTGATGATGACACAATGTGATGTTTTGATTTCTTTGGGAGGAATAGAAGCTCCTCCTCAAGTCATGCTCTCCCCTAACTAATCTTAAAATATTCACTTTTCTTAAGTGTTAGCAAGAATACCCTTGCTCTCATCATTCATTCAAATGAAAGAAAAGAAAATAAAAAAAATTTAAGTAAAAAAGAAAGACAAAAGAGACAAACCAAGTAGGCTGGATGAGTATATGGGCAAACCAATTAAGCCCAACTTCATGACCAACAGTCCACCCAAGTCCTCAAGCACTTGGGTCTAACTTGCAGTGGAAAGGCCAGTCCAGCCGTGGTGCTGGGCTGGGCTGGGCCGAGCTGCGAGACTGAATCTACTGGCCGAACATAAAATAGGCCGAGCCCTACAAAGTTACTTGAATGGACAAGCCCATCTCCATGAGTGATCCTGTAAAAGGCCGAGACAGGGCATATTGATGCCGAGCTGAGGAATATCAGTACCGAACTGAGGAAACCTCGCAAAAAACGTGGAAACTGTGAATGTGTGCATGTGCAGGTTGCCACCTCAGCTGGTCCTTACACCTAGAATCACGGAAGTTGTTGAACCAAAGGAATGTGGTTTGTTATTAGCATGACTACAATGAGCATATGCATTCAATGATAACTACTGGGCGGTCCCCCCTTTTAAGCAATGCTAAAAGGACACTTGGCAGCATCCAAGCTCCATGAACCCACCTTGAGAAGCAAGCAAGGAACACTATATATACAACACAAACTTCACATTGAAGGTAACAACAAAAAAAAGACTGAACTGAACAACTCCAAGCAAATTTATAAACTCTATTCGATATTCATTTCTTCTCCGATCACTAATTCCCACACCGGAGGGGTTATCTGGCCAACCCCGGCCGGGCAGCTCTGACGGTGCTTCCTGTGGCAGGAACCTCAGTCCCTAGATAGTCCAACTGAGAGCGAAGCCCCGATCCACTTTCATCTAGTGCGAAATCCTGTACGCACAACACATACTCAAAATGGAATTGGGGATTTGTTTCATCTTGTAATCTTTACATGAATCTTGTAGTGAGTTGTGTTGTACTTTTACTTTATACTCAAATTTACTATAAAAGCCTTTTATCGAGATGGAGAGCCTGTTAAGCACATAGTGGACTTTATATTCTTCCCAACTTAGGCATATTGTTGAACCACATATAAGTGTTTAATTATTTCTCTCTCTTTATTTATTTATTATTTTATTTTTATTTTTTTATTTTTTTTTTGCAATTGAAACCATTTGATTTTTGCAAAACAAATCTGATGGTAAAAAAATTGCAGGTTTCTGGGGCGGTAACATACAATGGGCATGGAATGAATGAATTTGTTCCGCAGAGGACATCAACTTATATAAGTCAGCATGACCTTCATATAGGAGAATTGACAGTGAGAGAAACATTGGCTTTCTCAGCAAGATGTCAAGGTGTCGGAGCTCGCTATGGTCGGTTATATTCAATGGGTGTTGATCATATTTAGGATTTGGTTATGAAAATTGAACTAGGTCTTAATTGGTTTGTTTGAATTTGAAAATTTTGCAGACATGTTAACAGAATTTTCTAGAAGAGAAAAGGAAGCAAACATTAAGCCTAATCCTGATCTTGATATTTACATGAAAGTAAGGAAATAGTTGTTCTGTTTGGTTTTTTTTTTTTTTTTCATTAGCTTAGTTTTGTTTTTATATGCAAATTTTGATATTTTGTTGAGCCATAAATGCTTTTCTTCTGGATGTAATTCTTGTGAGTTGTTTTCTTTTTTTGTTTTGTAAATCTAACTATACTTTTGTAATTATTTAGGCAGTATCACTAGAAGGGCAAAGGGCTAGTGTGGTCACAGACTATGTTCTTTAGGTGTTTGATTGAATTTCTCTTAAATGACATTTCATGGGGAAAAAAACAAAATTCACACAAAATTTGATATGTATACTTTCTGGTTTTCCAAATTCACAGATTTTGGGACTAGAAGTTTGTGCTGACACTATGGTGGGTGATAAAATGGTGCGAGGTATATCTGGTGGGCAGAAAAAGTGAGTCACGACAGGTAATTCCTAACCTGCTAACTTCATGTTAGATGATTACACATTTAAAAAAAAAAATATTTACCTATTTTGATGAAATATGATATAGGGGAGATGCTGGTTGGACCAGCAAGAGCGCTATTCATGGATGAGATATCAACTGGCTTGGACAGTTCTACAACTTATAAATTGTGAACTCAATCAAGCAGTCCATCCACGTCCTTCAAGGAACTGCTGTTATCTCTCTCCTCTAGCCAGCGCCAGAAACTTATGACTTGTTTGATGACATAATTCTCCTCTCAGATGGGCAAATTGTTTATGAAGGCCCTCGCGAAAATATCCTACAGTTTTTCGAATACATGGGCTTCAAGTGTCCTGAGAGGAAAGGAGTTGCGGACTTTTTACGAGAAGTACTTTTTTGAACTATAACTGTTCTCCAAATTCATTCTTTTATTATTATTATTATTATTTTTATGGTATAGAACACACTGGACTTTTGAAGTACTCAAAATGTTTTTTGTGGAATCATAGGTGACATCGAAGAAAGATCAAGAGCAGTACTGGGCAAAGAGAGATAAGCCGTATAATTTTGTTACTGTCAACGAATTTGGAAAGGCATTTCTATCATTTCACATTGGTCGGAAACTAGGAGATGAGCTTGCCATTCCATTTGAGAAAGCCAAGAGCAGTATGGTGTTAGTAAGAAGGAACTGTTGAAAGCTCTCACCTCCAGAGAATACTTGCTCATGAAAAGGAATTCATTTGTCTACATATTCAAATTCACTCAAGTGAGTACATATCAAATCAAAGCATTAAACTTTCACAGTTCCACTTCACTTTTATGAAATAATTTGCAAGTTTTGTTCTAACTCGCATAAATGGTTATTTGTTTTAGCTTATTATTATGGCATTTATTGCAATGTTTCTAAGAACTGAGATGCCTAAGAAAACAACAGCAGATGGAACGGTTTTCATGGGTGCTCTATTCTATAGTATCATGATGGTTATGTTTAATTGGTTTGTGCAGCTAGCCATGACCATCTTGAAGCTTCCCACCTTCTACAAGCAAAGAGACCTGCTCTTCTTTCCAGCTTGGGCATACTCTTAACCCCAATGGATCCTCAAGATCTCAATCACATTTATAGAAGTTGGTATTTGGGTTTTCACAACTTATTATGTCATAGGATTTTATCCAAATGTTAGAAGGTAATGATGTGTGATTGTAGTTTAGGATTTGGTTTAAATATTTTCATTTCAATAATCTGATTGATTTTTAATGACAGGTTGTTCAAAATGTACCTTCTATTTTTATTCATTAACCAGATGGCTTCTGGAATGTTCTGACTTATTGGGGCATTAGGGCGGAACATGATTGTTGCGAACATTTTTGGCTCATTTGCACTACTTGGAGTTCTTGTATTGGGTGAATTTATCTTGTCAAGAGGTAAAGAAAGTGAAACATAATACGACACAAGTAAGCACACACATTTTCTTCTGGTTCATGACTTGAATTTTATTATAAGAACTGCTTTCTTTGCCTCAGAGAATATAAAGAAATGATGGGTATGGGGTTATTGGGCCTCACCTTTGATGTATGCGCAAAATGCAATAGCAGTGAATGAATTTCTTGGGAGTAGTTAGAGACATGTAAGCATATCATGTTTGTGAGGTTGCAAGAAACCTAAAAAAATCATCACAAAAAAAGAAAAGAAAAAAAAGAAAAGAAAAAGATTTAGAGTAAGATGATCTAAACTTGGGAAATTTTTTTATGTTACAGGTTCCTGCAAATTCAACAGAATCATTAGGCATAATAGTCTTGAAGTCTCGCAGGATATTTCCAGAAGCGTACTGGTATTGGATTGGAGTCGGAGTTTCAATTGGATATATTTTTCTGTTCAATTCCCTTTTCACTTTGGCTCTCGCTTATCTCAACCATGAGTAATCATTCATTCATTTTGAATATTGGATTTTTCGCTTTAAAATTTGATAAACCCCAATTAGAGTTACTTGGGGATCAATTTGTTCTAATAAGTAATTAATGGGTCAATATGATGCAACATTTGGGAAGCCTCAGGTTATTCTGATTGAAGAAACTATGATAGAGAGAAATGCTTGTAAAATAGGTGCGACTGAGCTATTATCAAGAGGAAATAGACTCTTAGGTGGGTCACTAATTAGCTCTTAGATTGTGCTCTTCATTTATAGTTTGCAAGTTTTTGGTGATAACATACTCGACGCATCTTTATGCAGAAAGCGGAGATGAAGTTCAAAGAAGTGCTTCATCGACCTCAATGACTTCAAGAGTAGGCAGCATTAGTGAATTCAGCCATAATAGGAAGCACGGAATGGTTCTTCCATTCGAACCTCTTTCAATCACATTCGATGATGTCAGATATGCAGTAGATATGCCACAGGTATCTTTGAGTCTATGGATGGTGAAGTAAAAATATAGTACATGTTTGAACACAAAGTGCTAATCTTGACTATCTTGATGACTATGCACATACTAAAATTGTTACTATACTTGTAGGAAATGAAAGCTCAAGGCATTCCTAAAGACCGGCTAGAACTTCTAAAAGGCGTGAGCGATGCTTTTAGGCCTGGAGTTCTTATAGCTCTAATGGGTATTAGTGGGGCCGGAAAGATCACTCTGATGGATGTCTTGGCAGGTAGGAAAACTAGTGGATATATTGAGAGAAGTATCAAATATCAGGATACGCAAAGAAATAAGAGACATTCGCTCGTGTAGCAGGATACTATGAGCAAACTGACATTCACTCCCCTCATGTTACTATTTACAAGTCCTTGTAATACTCTGCTTGGCTCCGGTTGCCTCCTGACGTTGATTCTGCTAGCAAAAAAGTGACCTATAATCATAGAGTTTGAATTCCAAGATAAATCCTTGCATATCTTTCTTTCAATTTTAGACGTGTTAAAATGTTAATCTAAATGATGAATCGCAGATGTTTGTCGATGAGGTCATAGAGCTTGTTGAGCTAACCGCTTTAAAGGAAGCACTTGTTGGGTGGCCTGGAGTGAACGGTCTTTCAACTGAACAACATAAGAGGTTGACAATTGCAGTAGAGCTCGTAGCCAACCCATCCATAATATTCATGGATGAGCCAACCTTAGGACTTGATGCCAGAGTAGCAGCAATTGTGATGAGAACAGTGAGAAACACAGTGGACAGAGGACGAACTGTGGTGTGTACCATCCATCAGCCGAGCATTGACATATTTGATGCTTTTGATGAGGTAGGCAATTTTCACAAGATTGATGATCCAATGATTTAAATTAGTTTCTAAATTTATATAAGAGAACTAAAGAACAAATATTTTGGATTCACAGCTATTTCTTCTAAAACGATGAGGTGAGGAAATATATGATGGTCCATTAGGTCATCATTCTGCCCATCTGATCGAGTACTTTGAAGTAATATACATGAGACCATTCAAACTTCCTGTGTTTGTATTTCTGCTTAAGTACTAACATAATCATCTTATATTTCTTTTAGTGTATTAATGGAATTAGTAAAATCAAAGACAGTTATAATCCAGCAACATGGATGTTAGAGGTGACATCAGAAGCACATGAATCAGCTCTTGGGGTGAACTTTGCTGAAATGTAGAAGAATTCAGATCTATATAGGTATGGCCATCTTACATAATCAAAACAAAATTTTATTTCTACATCTAGTTCAAACTAATCTAAATTCTGAGAAAAGTCAACATTGAAGTATAAATATGACAAGCATAAATAATTTTCCATTTGGATACGGATATATTTCCCAACACTAACACTCTATGATGACTAATCAGGAGAAACAAAGACTTAATCAAGGACCTTAGTACACCTCCGCCGGGCTCAAAAGATATATATTTCACCACTCAATACTCGCAGGCTTTCTTCATCCAATGCATGGCATGCCTATGGAAGCAACACTTGTCATACTGGCAAAACCCACCATATAGTGCAATGAGATTCTTGTTCACAACATGCATAGCTCTGTTGTTTGGGACTATCTTCTGGGATCTCGGCTCCAAAAGGTATATTTGTAGAGAAAAAGCCAAAAATAGTTTTATCCAATTTTCAAAATTGTTTCTCCATTTCATAGTTCCTGAATTAATTTTTATGTTCTACTATTGCAGGGAAACACAACAAGATATCTTCAACACAATGGGTTCTATGTATGCTGTTGTGCTATTTCTTGGCATACAAAATGCTAGTTCAGTGCAGCCCGTAGTTGCTATTGAGAGAACAGTCTTTTATAGGGAAAGAGCAGCCGGAATGTATTCAGCATTACCATATGCTTTCGGACAGTTAGTTATTTTTATTTCTATGTGAAATTGATCAGACAAAATGCATTTGTCATTCAAGGGTAATTATTCAGTAATCCTGGAGTATAGACATGTGGTATTTTATAGTATTGTGATTGGTAGAGAAGGTGGGTAGGTGGAGTATTGTGTTGATGATTGGGGAACATGAGAGACAGATTGAATGATAATTGGTTAAGAAGTATATACATGTGGTATTTCAGGAACATTGAATAATTTCTCGTCATTCAACCACCTCCCTAACTGCGGCTACTCCTTGTATGAACTTGGATCAAAAGAAGAACTGTTCACTGTAAAAGTGTAGAACTTTATTTTAAATTTTCAAGATACTTCAATTTTATTTTTTTTTGGCAGGTTGTGATTGAGATCCCATACTTTTTTGTTCAGACTCTCATATATGGAGTCATAGTTTACGCCATGATTGGATTTGAGTGGACAGTTGCCAAGTTCTTATGGTATCTATTTTTTATGTACTTCACCTTGTTATACTTCACTTTCTACGGGATGATGACAGTGGCAGTAACTCCCAACCACAACATTGCCTCCATAGTCTCATCCGCTTTCTATGCATTATGGAACCTTTTCTCTGGATTCATCATTCCAAAAACAGTAAGTTAAATTGATTCCAAAACATTCAACTTTCACAACACGAGAGATAACAAGTTAAAAAATAACTCAAAAGGATCTAAACTTTTTTTCTTTTTTCTTATTTTCTTATTTTCCTATGATCATGACAGAGAATACCGGTGTGGTGGAGGCGGTACTATTACATTTGCCGAGTTGCTTGGACTCTGTATGGATTAGTTGCTTCATAGTTTGGAGACATTCATGAAACGCTTGACACAGGCTAAACAGTTGAAGAATTCGTCAGGAATTACTTCAATTTTAAACATGACTTTGTGGGATATGTGGCAATTATTATAGCTGGGATAGTTGTGCTCTTTGGATTCATCTTTGCCTATTCAATTAGGGTATTTAACTTCCAAAAAAGATAATAATTTTATGCAAAAAACTAACTCTTTGTGAAAAAGATCTTCTAGCTGCGATAGTTTCTGCCAATGTGTGACGTACATTATTATAGGATTTTTATTTTGTTTGTTTGTTTCATTCTTTTTTTCTGGTTCTATCAACTTTTGAATTCTTTTCTGCTTATTTTGATTTTGTAATATTAAGTTTGTGTAAGGAATCCCTAGGGCATTGAGTCCGTGTAATGTTACTCATCTACATGTAATGAACTGATGCAATGTGCAATTAAAAAATGGGAAATTCTAAGCAATTATTTGAAAAGTTTCTTTCAATTGTTATTTTATGTATTGATTTTCTTGATACTTTTATTATTACTTTTCTTTTTTGGTCGATACTTTCATTTTCAGTGATTTCTTTTTAGTTGAGCTGTAGCTTACCGATAATTGTCTTTCTAATAATAAAGGGATAAATACTATCTAAAGATAATAATAATAATAATAAAGGGGTAAATTATATTTTGGAGAAATTTAATTCAGTGTATATTTAAAAACATAATTATAGATGAATGAAATTTTTTTTATAAATATTAATAATTAAATTGTTAAATTTTTTTCATCTTGTAATAATTATGTGAAAATACCACTGGGTGGTAATTTCCCCTCATATTTTTCCCAATTTTATTGCTTCGTCCTTCAACTCATACATGTCGGGTTTTTGACCTTTCAACATCCCATTTGTCATGGGCTAAAAGAGTTTCTTTATTGATTAGCAAAAGTCTTTTTGTCTCGAGTTAAAAGAATGATAATTTAAAGTCATTTTTTCACAAATAAAAAATCAATTTTTTTTAACAATTATCAAATGCATCTTGTGGTTGTTAATTTCTGATCACACAACCAAACGGAGAACTCAGCTGGAGAGCATCAGTAGCATAGATTAAGCCCGAAAAACCTGTCACAGAAATATAAGAATCCGACGGTGGTTCGTCCACCCAGGGGCACTCCTACGCTCAAGTCAGTAATCAAATATTTTTCAAAGATAGTAAATTGTGTTTAACTCACATGAAAGAACTTACTGCTCATAATATATCACACATACTTGAGACCCACGGGGGTGCCCTGCTTTTATAGCTAGCATTGACCTGATCTCAGTAGAAACCTCTCTTCAGTTGACTCAGGCTCAATGCCTATCTTGGACTCTCAGCTAGATAGGAATAAACTCCCTAAGAGCTTATCTTTATCTAGACTGAGATTCTCCTCTGTTCTAGGACTCTTGTCCCTTATCCGCTCATCTCGGATTTCGGTATCTCCACAGATAACCTCAGCCTAGCCGAGATCACCTCGGTATCAAGGCCAGGCCACGTGGCACCTCGGCTAACACATCGGCGTCACCTTGGCCACATGCTGTCATTCACAAAATATGCCCCCACAACTGCCCCCTAGGTTCTATTACTTTGACAACCTGAGGTGATGGAACCTACATTGCTTATTCATATATTATGTCGGCTAAAATTCATTCTTTCCTTCGACCGAGATCATGACTCGTTGGTTTCAAGTGCCCAGGACTCAATTGTCCATCTTTATCAATGACCAAGAACCAGGTTCTTTGAGTATCTTAACCAAGATCATTCCTCTAGCCAAGGTTTTTGCTTCATTAATCAAGAATTCCAAGAGTTTTGTCTACGCATGAGATGTCACGCACAGTCTTCCCAACCGTTTCCTCCACGCGTCACTTCCCCAGTGGATTGTACTTGACACGCGCTATCAGGTCGCTTCGCCTTTGCGCACTCGCTTGACAAGCACGTCGTTCAAGGCTACCTCATTATGTTTTGCCGCCTCTTTGCATATTTGACAAAACTTTCCCTTCTCTCTCTGTCTTTTCACTTTTGCAATTCACAATTTCCCTCGTCTTTCAGACTTTCTTTCTCTCTAACATTTCTCTTCCAAACCTCTATTTTCAAGTTCTCAAGCTCTGCAATCACTCCATCCACCGCCTCCGGTGAAGTATTCATTACTCTGCTTTCACGATTGTCATCATTTGACTTCGACGAGCATCTCTCCGACGTCATTTCCTCGGTTTTACTTGGCAAGTCTCCGATTTCTTTTCTTCAATTTCAGTCTTTCCCTGTTCTTGAATATGATATTGTTATGCAACTACTTGTATGTTTGTTTAAATGCCTCACATGTTGCCATTGAATCCACTTTCTGTTTTTTCATTTATTCTTATGCTCTGGTCATTACGGGTCATTTCTGGTTTCTTGAATCTTCACCGTGCTTTGAATTTTATCATTTCGAATGTCAAACGTGCTCGTTTGCGACTTGTGCTATTCACTCTATCTCTGTGTCTACATACACTGTTCGTGGTTCTTGCACACACATACGCACTGTTAATGCATTTGATACTTTATCAATTTGTCACTGCTCTTGACTTTTGCACATTCACACACACCTACTCAGTGTTCTTGAATCTCTATTGTTTTCTTGAGTCTGAATCATGTTCTTTTCTGTTCTTTGACTTGTTTTCCAGATTCTTGACTTCGATTCTTGTTTCTGTAGTTTGAGGTTTGGGGTTTGCTTTAGAACCCACACACTTAGGAAAAATTGAAACAAGTTTTCCCTTAGATCTTCAGAATCTTTAACCCTTTGCCTTTAGGATTTAGCAGAGGTCTTTAACCCCTTGTCAAGCTGTTTTATCAAAATCTTGTACACCGAACCCACTCTAGCCGAGATTATGGGCATGTTTAGGTAGAGAGTAGACACCCCTTCCAAACTTGAGTACTTTAGGCAAGAGTTTCCAGCTGACGTTCAACTCTGGCTGGCAGGAAAGGATGACTCTATCATGCCTGGGACGACCTACATGCCCTTTCTCATAGTCTCCATAATTGAGGGCGGAGTCAGGTTTTCTCTAGACATTCTTTTTAGGGAAGTCCTCTATTACTATAAGCTTAACCGCATGTAACTGGCCGTAAACTCCTTTAGAATCATCAACGGCATTGTCGAGTTGGCACGCCGACAGAATGCTAGAATTACACTATCTGACATCCAATACTACTGCACTATGTGTGGCCTAAAAACCAACTACGGCTATGCGTACTACCTTAAGCTAAGATCGACACAGTACAAGTTGATAGCTGACATTCTAGATTCCAATAAGGGCACAACCGACGACTACCTGATTGTCTCAGGTAATTGGGAGCTCGTGCCTGATGATGAGCTCCATCTTTACCCACTGGTTCGAGAAGTTTCTAGGGATGACAAGGGTAAGGACTTAGTTCCCCCCACCCCAAAGTCCCTCTTTCTATTACTTAGCCATCTTTATACTTTGTATATTCTAACATTCTCTCTTTATCCTTGCAGCTATCCCTCAGCCAGAGAAGAGCTTTCGTCAATCCTACGTGCCAAGCAAAGATCTGATTCGACTTCTCTGCCTTCCTATTGATGACCGCAAGGCCCCACTCTTTCTCAATTATATACCAACATATTGGAGCCCTCTGTTCGACGTTCCTCGAAAAAGCAAATCTCCCTCTTCTGCCATAACTCCCCCAGCCGCTTCATCACCTAGGCTAGATCAGAACTCCACATCTGATCCTGTAGACCAACCATCCACTTCTACCCTCCAGCTAATTCCTCCAGCTCAGTGCTAGGGCCGTCGTCAAGCTCTTGCAAACTCTCCCGCCTACAAGACTCGAAGTAGAAGACTCTGAGGTTTTGAGTTTTCGGAGTCTGACCCCTCAAATTCGCCAATGTTCTTCCAGCAATTCGCTTTGGCACCAAAGTTACTATCGTAGCGATAGCCGACGAGATGGGACGCAAACCGACCGTAGTTGAAGATCTTCTTGCCAACCTTCTTGGGATTGTGACTATCCAGTCCTCCCCTTCCCCATCTCAGTCCAAACCAAAGCCTAAGAGATTGAAGAAGGCTAAGACCAAGGCTACAGTGACTCAAGTTGATTCTGAGGACACTGTGCCGATCTCAAAATTGGCCGAGATAAAAAAGAATACATCTGCTGTTGAGAAGAGGCCAGCCGAGGCCACAACGCCCGATGTCCCTTAACAAAAAAGCCCAGGTCAGACTGCACCGAAGGCCGTAGCAGCTTCCCTTGGAACATGATCTGGGCGCCCGAAGTCATGGTAGGAGACAGACCTTTGACAGTTGGCGACAGCACGATCCAGGACGTCGAGGTTGGCGCCGCCCTGTCAATGGCTATGCTCCTACCAGAAGACATGAATCACATGGCCGACATCCACGAGTATGAGAATTTCGGCCTGATGATGCAACACTCTGTATTGGTAAGTCTCTTCCTTTACCCTTTTAAGGTTTGTTCAATACTTAGTCAATTTTCACTAATCTATTTTTCTTCTTGTAGGCCATCCAGCATGCGCATTCATACGCAGTTAAGACCGAGATGACGAGGAAGAAGTTGGTTAAGAAAACCCAAGAGGCTGCCAAGCTCTTGTCCTCACTGAACCATGTCGAGGCCAACAATAGAAGCCTACTAGATCAAGCCAAAGCTGCCAAGGCTGCGCAAGACCAAGCCGAGGCCAAAGCCGAAGCTGTTGAGGCCAAAGCCGAAGCTGCCAAGGCCGACATTGAGGCTACCAAGGTCAAGGCAGCTGAGTTGGAGGCCAAACTGAAGGAGGTCATTGAGTCCAAGGATGTCGAGGTAAAAGTAGCTGACGAGAAGGCTTTCAAAGAAGGCCAGGCCGCTGTCCGAATATAAAGAACAAGTCAATCAGGCTTGTAACCGAGGTTATTACCTCGGCTGGACGGCGGCGCTTAATCAACTATCTGTCCCAATGGACTCACTTCTCCACAATATCAGCCAACTCCAAGTGCCTTGTCTTCAGCCTCTCAAGGAATCTGATGATGAAGCCGACGAGGATGATGTCGATGCTGATGACGATGATGATGGAGATGAGGCTGCTATTGGGGCCAAGTCCCTAACTCTAAATGATCAAGTTTTGGACTTGACTCAAGACGAGGAGGATGATGAGGTTCTCAAGAGCTCTTCTTCGAAAAAGTCATCCTCTGAGGCCGAGGTCCAAGCGGCTGAGAAGATTTTAAATCAGACTTTGCTCGAGATAGACACCGAGATTGCGGCAGAAAACGAAGCAACACTGCTAATCAAGGCCGACACACTACCAACAGCCGAGGTTGAGCAGTCAGAGACCCATGTCGATGTCCCTGACACTTAGGTTTTTTCTTATTTGTATTTTTTGCTTTCATTTGTAACTGTTTGAATAGTTTTTAAGTTTCACTTTGGCCGACGTGCCCTTTTTGTTTTTGCAAATGAACAAATTCTCTTTGAATGCATGCATGCCTTTTTCCTTCTTTCCTAAGTGTTGAATGCTTGATTTATTTGTCTTCACCACTTTGTATGCTTCCATACTTAGAATAATATTACAATTCTTCAAAGTATACCTTAACTGTATAATCACTTCGGGTTTAGAACACCTCGAATATAAGCCTTGACTGTTTGTCTAGGGCAACAATTGTAATACCTTGGCTAAAAAATATTTCGAAATATTTTTTACAAGTGCTGTTTCTTAAAACTTATTTAATCAAGTAGTGCTTTTTTACTTCCACTTGCTGTCTTCCATCAAGACTTCACCTTTCCAACCTGGTTGGTCATCTTGGGTAATATGTACCTCGGATACTTCTTTCATAATGACCTCGGCTAACTCCAACTTATAAATTTTTCTAAAATTTTAACAAGTGTCAAGCCCATTCTAACTTGTTAATTTTTCTAAAAATTTCAACAAGTCCCAAGCTTTCAAGTTTATTTATCATTCTTACTCCTTCCCTCCTAATGTGAACCTAAGTTCCCCTTAAGTTCACATTATGCATTTTTGGCCTTTCACCGAAGTCAAATTCAAACAAAGACTAGCCGAGGTGTTTGACCTTATTTTCTCTGTTAATCTAACTAAAGCAGACTTAGTTTCATTTTGAGTTTAACTCTGCCGACATGGCAAGTCTAGGTTATTTCAACTTAGTTCAACTCTATTATATGCAAGTATAATTCAACTCTACCATATAATAAGTCTAAGTCATTCGTCATGTTTCATTCAGAAACATCGCCAACTTAGTTCAACTCTATTATATGCAAGTATAATTCAACTCTGCCATATAATAAGTCTAAGTCATTCGTCATGTTTCATTCAGAAACATCGTCGGTCAGTTCTATCACACAAATTTCAAATTTATAAAAAATCAAACTAGCATTTTATTATTACTTTGGCTAATAAAATTATGACATAAAAAACAAAAATTAATGATAAAAAAACTTTAAATTGCAAGTATTCTAGGGTCTTGGTAACTCTTTGCCATCAATGTCTTCAAGCCAATATGTCCCACTGTCGGTAACGGAGATAATTCTATAAGGCCCTTCCCAGTTTGGGCCATGCTTGCCCTCCATAGGATCTTTTTTGTTGCCAACAACTTTTCTCAAGACGAGGTCCCCAACTTCGAACTCTCTTGGGTTGACCTTCTTGTTGTAAGCCTTAGCAAGCTGCTGCTGGTATGCCCCCAGTAGAATTGCTGCTCTCTCTCTTCTTTCTTCAAATAGATCCAGATCTTGGCCTAAGAGTGCCTTGTTGGTTCCATTCTCCACTCTTTGGGTTTTGATTCCAGGGATGCCATCTTTCAATGGGATAACTGCTTCAGTGCTATAAGTCATGGCAAAAGGAGACTCCCCAGTTGATCTTCTTGGCGTAGTCCGATATGCCCAGAGCACATTGGGCAACTCTTCCACCCACTTCCCTTTTGCTACTTCCAGTCTCTTCTTGATCCCATCCAAGATAGTCTTATTGGATGCTTCTGCCTGACCATTGCTTTGAGGGAAGCTTGGAGTGGAGTAGTAGTTCTTGATTTTGTACTTTGCACAAAAGCTTTTGATTAGCTTACTGTCAAACTGTGTACTATTATTTGCTATTATTGCGTTTGGGATCCCAAACCTGGTATGATGTTCTTCCATATGAAGTTCTTCACATCAATATCTTGAATCTTCGTAAGGGGTTCAACCACTACCCACTTGGTAAAGTAGTCAGTTGCTACTTGCAGAAACTTCCTTTGTTAAGTCGCTTGGGGCAATTGTCCACCAAGATCCATGCCTCACTGGACAAATGACCATGGGCTAGATACTGGGTTCAAATTAGCTGCTAGTTGATGTATCATAGGTGCAAACCTTTGACACTTCTCGCACTTCTAACGTAGGCTTCAGCATCCTTCTGCATGTAGGGCCACCAGTACCCCTGAGTGATAACCCTATGAGCGAGTGATCTGCCTCTAGCATGGCTTCCACAGACTCCTTCATGGGTCTCATACAGAAAGTCTTCAACCTGGAAGGGATGCACACATCTCAAAAGGGGTCCAGTGAAGGATCTCCTGTAGAGATGGCCATCTGCTATTAGGCTGAACCTGGTCGACTTCAATCTGGTCTTGTGTGCCTCTTTTTGATCGTCTGGCAGCTTGCCATCCCTGAGGAACATTACTATTGCATCCATCTAGCTTGGTCCCATCTCCACACACATTACTTTGTGCTCTGTGATCTGGGGCTCCAACGCACACTTGGGCCTGACAAATAATCAACCATTATGGTCCTTGCCTCACCTGATTTCATTCCACTAGCCAGGTTTGCCAAGGTGTCGGCTTGACTGTTGTCATCTCGGCTAACTTGCTATAGTCGGCAATCTTGGAACAAGGAAAGCAATCTGACGACCTCTTTAACAAGGCTATCATTCGTTCATCTCGGGCTGCATACTCGTCTGTTTCCTGACTCACAATAAGCTGGGAATCACGGATGACTGCCACTTCATCAGCATCCATTGCTGCTGCCAACTTCAACCCTGCAATTAGTGCCTCCTACTCTACTTCATTGTTTGAGGCCTTAAATCCCAAATGAATAGACTGCTTATTCGTCCATCTGGCGATACTAACACTACTCCTGCCCCTACTACTTGATGGCTTGAACTTCCATGAACAAACAGGCGGAAGGAGTCGCTGATGTAGGTGTCGTAGGGCTTTGGTTTTTCTTCTGTTTTGCTACAGTTGGGTTCTTAGGCCCCAGTTGGGTTTCTTCCTACTCTCCTGGGCATCCTAAGCCGTGGCTCATGGGAGTCCAACGCGGGATAGCACCAGGGGTGAATTCGGCCACAAAGTCGGCTAGAACCTGGCCCTTAATTGTTGTTCTAGGCCTAAACTCCAAGTCATACTGGCCCAACACTACTGCCCATTTGGCTACCCTGCCTGTTAGATCTCCTTGCTACAACATGGACTTTAAAGGATGCTCAATCAGTACCACAATCTTGTGGGCTTGGAAGTAGTGATTTAATTTTTTCGAAGCCATCACCAAGGCTAGTGTCAATTTTTCCAAGGGTAAGTACCTGGTCTCTGCACTTACTAGTATTTTACTTACATAGTATATTGCCCTTTGTTCTCCCTTCTTTTCTTTGATTACCACTGCACTCATTGCGTGCACTGAAACTGCTAAGTATAGGAACAATTTTTCTCCAGGTATTGGTTTTGACAGAACTGGAGCTATTGTTGGTACTTTTTTAAGTCGGCCAAGGTGACTTCGCACTCTTCTGTCCACAAAAAATCCGTGGCCTTCTTCAACAAACTAAAAAATGGTTTACACTTATCTGAACTTCTGCTAATAAACCTGTTTAGGGCTGTTGCCTTACCGGTCAAAATTTAGACCTACTTGGCTGACGTCGGGCTCTTTAAATCAAGAATGGCCTTAATTTGATGTGGGCTTGCCTCAATACCCCTTCTGGTAAGCAAGTACCCGAAGAACTTACCTGACCCGACTCCAAATACACATTTCGAAGCATTGAGTCAGGGCCAATATGTTCTCAGGATATCGAAAATTGCCTTTAAGTCAGCCAGATGATTCCCAGGTTCTTTGGTTTTTACGACTATGTCATCAATGTACACTTCTACTATTTTTCCAATCAGATGTCTAAATATCTTGGTCACCAAGCTCTCGTAGGTTGCCCCTGCATTTTTTAACCCGAAAGGCATCACTCTATAGCAGTATAGCCTTTTTGGAGTGATAAACGTAGTTTTCTCTTCATCTGGGGGATACATCGCTATCTAGTGATATCCCCTATAAGCATCGAAGAAGCTCATCCTTTCATGTCCTAAAGTGGTATCTATTAACAGATCAATCTTGCGCAGTGGAAAACTGTCCTTGGGGCAAGCCTTATTCAGGCTGGTGAAATCAACACAAACCCTCCACTTACCATTCTTCTTTTTCACTACCACAGTGTTGGATAGCCAAGTAGGGTAGTTGACCTCGCGAATGGCTTTGGTTTCCAGCAGTTTGTCCACTTCCTCCCCAACTGCCTCAACATGTACTAATGTCAGCCTCCTCGCTCGTTGGATGACAGGTTTAGCTGACCTGTCCACATAGGGCATATGACATGTGACCTCGGGGTCAATGCTTGGCATCTCATATGGCGTCCAAGAAAATACTTCCATGTTGGCCTGTAAGAAAGCCTCTAACTCCCTTTCCTCATCCTCGGCCAAGCCTGAGCCGAGAAGAAAGAAGCGCTCTGCATCTCCTTCCTGGACCAGAATTTTCTTCAATGTTTCTTCGCTCTTCTCGGTCGGTTCTTTGCCTACATCATTTAGAACTTCCATGTCCTCGTCCTCAATTTCCACTTTTTCTGTCTCTCGTACATTGCAGTTGGATTTTATTGCAGCCATGGAGTAATTCTTTGCCTGTACTTAACCCTCTCTGACGTCCTTAATCCCCTGTTCAGTTGGAAACCGCAATAGCTGGTGCAGTGTTGAGGGAATATCCCTTATTGCGTACAACCATGGCCTTCCCAAGATAACATTGTAAGGGGAGGGGGTGTCAATTACTGTATACTCTGTGCTTACCTTCCTGGTGCCTGCCTTATACCTCCAAATTTATTGCTCCCAAGGGCCATGTCGGTGTTCCATTGAACCCGACCATTAGGCTATTGGACTGCTCCAAATCATCTCGGTGAAGCCCAAGCTCCTTGCAACATCTGACATACATGATGTCACAAGAGCTGCCTTAGTTGATCAAAATGCGCCTTACCTGGTATTCTCCAACCTTGAGGGTCACTACCAGAGCATCGTTGTGTGGATGCTGCACCATGTCTAGGTCTGCCTCAATGAAGGACACCATCGATCCCTGGTACTCGTTTGCCCTAGGCCTTTTTTGCTGAATCTGATACACATGCTGTAAGTGTCTTACCTTTTGGGTCTCTCCTCACATATCATTCCCATTAACTTTTGAGTGAATCACATTGATCACTTGAGGTTCTGCTTGCTGGTGGTTGTGGTTATGGTAATGCTGCTGGTGCCGGAGGAAGCCTTGCATTCTCTTCCCCCGTTCTAGCCTCATCTACTAGGTCTCTTAAGTGACCCTGTTTGACCAGGTCTTCCAAGTGCGTCTTCAGGGCTCTGCACCCCCGAGTCAGGTAACCATCCTCATTGTGGTAAGCACAGTGCTTCCCGAGGCTTCTCCCCATAAACTTGCTAGGAATCTTCTCTGGCATTCTATAATACGGCTGGTTCCTGATCCTTTCTAGTACTTTATAAACCGGGATCCGGAACACAGTGGTGATTGCCTGTGCAGCCTTCAGCCCTGTTTCTTGCCTTTTAAATACAGTATTACCTTGACCTCACTTCGGCGAGCCATTTCTCTTCACTTGCTTCGACGCCTTCGTTCCCGGCGTATCCTGTTCTGCTCTGGCATATTTCTCGATTCTTGCCATGAGCTCCTCCATACTCTTTGGTAGAGTCTTTGCCAACGACTTCCGAAGCGTGCAATCATCTTCTAGGCCATTCTTAAAAGACACGACCGCCAACTCCTGGTTACATCCCGGTATTCAGTTGAACACCTCATAGTACCTTTTGGCATAAGCCTTGAGGCTTTCACCTTCGTTAATTTTCAGAGCCATCAGGGAGTCTACCCTTAGTGGCTGCAACTTGTTTGTAACAAACTTGGCCACAAACATCTCGGCTAGGCCTTCCCAACTCTTCAGAGTTCCTTTCGGCAACTTGTAAAACCAATCCGATGCGATTTCCCTAAAGGATGGGGGAACACCTTACACAACAACGATTCGTTCCCCGTATACAAAGCCATTGAATTAAGAAATAAGTCGACGTGGAAGTTCGGATCGGACTTACTGTCATAAATTTGGAACTTCGACATATGGAACCTTTTTGGGGCCTCAAACCTATCCAACTCAACTAAGAACGGCGTTCTCAATTTGACAGGGGATGTGACCTCGACATTCTGCTGCTTCCTCTAGAGGTAGTCCCTCAAATCCTCCTTAGTCCGACTAGGAGCTCGGCTGTCAATGAATTTCAGTCTTTTTAGTGCATTACTTCCAGTGTCGTTATGTGTCCTCTTGGACTTCTCTTCATTCACCGTGTTAAAACATAGGCCCTTTCCCTTGGATATTCCGGGGCTCTTTGACATACGTCCCCTTGGTCCGAGGTGTCCTTTAATAGTCACCTCTGATTGACTCTCCTCGCCTGACATCCTGTGAAGGCCGATGTGAGGGCTCCTTTTCCCTGCCATGATGTGGGACTGTTGGGATTGTTTTCTGCCCTCCTTTTTGGGTTTCAGTCTTGGCCCCTGGCATCGACGTGTCCTACAATGAAAATGATAGTTGCATGACGTTGTTCTGCATCATGAAGTTGACAACCGATTATAAATCTGTTAACTTGTTGGTCATTCCCTTCATCTCGCTGTCCCTCCTTAGGCATCTATCTTTCCAAACCTGGAGGTCACTTTCATTGTAATACTCATCTCGGCCTGATTTCTTCGGGGCTTTTCCATCTTTGCCGACGTCCTTGTCCTTGGGATTCTAATCTTGTGCTCCTTCATTATGGTTTTCTTCCTCGGTATTAGGATCGGCATGTTTACCACTCCTACATAGGATGTCGTCCACGATCTTTTCTTTTTGCCTGTCGTTGGCATCTATTCTCCTTAGATTCCCACAAACGGTGTCAAATTGTGGGTGTTGATTTCTAACCACACAACCAAACGGGGAACTCAGCTGTAGAGCACCGGCATAATAGATTAAGCCCAAACAACCTGTCACAGAATGATAAGAATCCGGCGGTGGTTCGTCCACCCGATGGCACTTCGACGCTCAAGTCAGTAATCAAATATCTCTCAAAGATAGCACAACCCCAACCCCAATCGTTTAAGGTTTCTATTTAATATAAATCTCTTCTTCACATTTGAAAAATTACACTTATTCTCCTGTCAGAAGAAAATGACATATTTGTGCCTTAACCTTTATACATATAAAATAATAAAATAATGCAAATATTCTATTCATGTCATTTCAAAAGTAATAACAATCATCTTCTTTTGTTTAACTTACACAAAAAAATAATTTTTTTTATTTTTCGTGGTTTTTTTTTTACTGATTTTTTTAATACTCTAAGCAATTTTTTAATTTTTTTTAGATACACCTAATACATTAATACTTAAGAATTATAATATTTTATGATTTTTTTAAATTCACCAAATACAAAAAGATAATAAAAAAAATTACAAAAATTCAATTCATTATCTTATTTTGTTGTATTCAATGAATTTTTTAAAATTTTTTTTGTACAAATTTTATATTTTTAATATATATCTAGATTAAATTGATCTAATCTACATATAATGGTGGAAATAAATATGAAAAATTATATTCATATATAAAAATTTATACAAAAAATATTGTAAAAGTGATATTGTTATAAATATAAATCATGTTTATGAGTGTTTTGTTTTAAAGTGAAAGTCATCATTAAGTTATATCATTGTATTTGAAAATTTTATATAAAATTTATGTTTGTATATCAGTACTCAATAAGAATATGTTCAGATAGAATTTAGAAAAGTATAGAATGTAGTCATCATGATAGGAAGAAAAAATTGTAGAAAAAATGACAAGATGGTCATTTAGAAAATTTTAAGACATGACATCAAGATAATTCTATTTCCACACATCATTTACCCCCTGTGCACGTACTTAATGAATTAAATTTTTATTACACTTTTACCATTAAACAAAATGGCAACTATAGACATCAATATACAACAAATCTTAAAACTAAATTTTCTCTGTACACATCTTTGGGAATAAAAATATTCAATGTACATCTTTTGAAAAAAAAAAAAAAATCACAGTAAGACCTACATTGTTCTTCTATTGTTTTTCACTCTCACCATTGTTGCACCTTCTCTTTTTTTTTTCTTTTTTTTTTTTTTTGGACAAAAGAATTGCTATTCTTTGTAAATTCAACTTCCATAGAATTGCGAAAAAAAAAATTTCAATGATGAAAACTTTTCATATGATTTGTTTTAAGATTTTTTTGATCGCGATGAAAATTTACTATTATCGTTGATTACGAACCCCTCCCCCCTCCCCCCCCAAAAAAAGTCATCAACTTCTATTAATCTTTTCATCATTTCTTCACTGATTGACTCTAAAAAATTGCTGAAAATGTGTTGGTGGATTGTTGAATATCCCGGAGTTACTGTTGTGATGTGTGTAAATGTGTTTTGTGTGGTGTGTGTTTAAATTATGAGTTAAGGATATATTTAGAACATTTGATGTGGGAAATGAGAAAAACATAATATATAACTAAATTAATAAATATGTGAACTAAGAAATGATATGCACAAAATATAAATGATGTGTGAAAATAAAATTACCCATGATAACAGCAGTTCAAAAGACAATTTGTAATAAAATTATTAACATCAGAGAGTCAAATGTAATTTTTTAAATGGAAGAGAATCGGTGTTAAACAGAAACATCATAGGGGTTCAATGTAATCTACCCTTTTTATTAGTATTCATGCGAAAAAAAACATACATACAAACAAGACTGCTCCTCTAGCAAATCCACTGGAATCACAGACATCCATGGCCGTGGAATACCCACCGGCGGACCCAACTGGTGAAGAAGCTCAATCGGAGCACCACTGCCATACCTTACCACCTCCGCCGCCCAACAAAACCTCCCTCCTCCGCAACCGCAAACCCACAAAAGCAGACCCAACACCCAACTCCCAAATCAATGAATTCATTGATTTTGAGCAATTCAGTGAGTGAATTCATCGAACAAAATCCCATCAGGCTCTGTTTCAAACGCCATGGCACTGTATTGATTCGTTTGGAGGGTGAGATTTGATGGATTAAACGAGTTGATTGTCTGTTCTGTGTAATGATATGGGTTTATGTTTTCGAGAGCGAAATTACTGGTTTTTTACTGGTTTATGTTTTGGAACTCTCTCTCCTCCTGGGTTATAGTTTCTTGGATGATTTACTTTTCTCTTTCTCTATTCAGTTTTGGAACTCTTTCTCCAAAAGCATTATTTGATAGGAAGCACTTCAATGGACAAACTAAAATTTGAGTAGAGTGTCAAGTTTTGAGTGGATGATATGAGTTGAAAAGAGAATAATAGAAAAATTGGGTAAAGTCGGGGGGTGACTTGGAAAATTAGTTAAAAATTGATTTTTTTTTTTTTTTTTGGGTTTTTTTTGTACTTTTTTATCATTTTATGTGTAAAAAATATAAAAAGTGATTTGACCCAAAAACTTTTAGTTAATTTCTCAAATTGCCTTTCAATTATGTGTCTAAACTACTGTGATTGAATAGAGATTTGAGGAAAGAAATGGGTATCCTTTGATTTGAGTAAAACTCAATTTGGTGTAAGTTTGAGTAAAAATTTAGATAAGGGTTAGAGATGCTATTAAAATTAAAATCAAATCAGAAAATAAAATAAAATAAAGGGATGTCAATTTAATTTAATAGATATAGAAGGGTGTTAGTGTAACTTACCCTTTATTTTTTAGCAATTTTCGTTCTAGACATGATTTCTTAGCGGTGGTGAACACCCTTCGAGCAAAATAGATTTTCATCCTATATCTGTTTCACTAAGAAAAAGAAATTTTAAGACAATAACATTACTCGTATCTCTACTTATTATCATAATATTTTTGTTTAACATTCTGTTTATTGTTTTGCTAAACTAACAATCTCAACATAAATGTAATAGTTTTTTGGATTTGAGTTGTTGATTTTCTTGTGTTTCTTCTGTGTTTGAAGTATTTATTTTATTTTATTTTTTGTCTCTGTTTTTTAAAACTTCTTTTTACAGAGTTGGTATTGATCTTCCCACCATTGAAGTCCGGTTCGAGCATTTAAACGTCAACTCAGAAGCTTATGTTGGCGGTAGAGCACTGCCAACAATTCTCAACTTCTCCATCAACATTTTAGAGGTGAATTCTCTCAATTATATTATATCACATAAACATGTTCATGTCTGTGTTGTAAATTAAACTAACCTTGTTTTCTCTCTCTGTCTCTCTCTTCAAAAGGGGTTCTTGAATTATCTCCATATTTTTCCAAGTAGGAAGAAACCATTAGCAATCCTTCATAATGTCAGTGGAATCATTAAGCCTGGCAGGTGAGAATAAAAATGAAGTTGGGTTTGTTTTCGTTTTCATTTTTTTTTTTTTTTTTTGGTATTTCTGGAAACAAAAAACAATGAAAGTTCTAAAACACTCACCGTTTAAATTTTATTTTTATTTTTGTGTGAAAACAATTTTTAAAAATATGAAAAACAACTTTTTGGTATTTTTTTAAAAGGCAAGTCATTCCCAAAAATAAATTCTTAAAAAAAAATTTCGAAAATAGTTTCGACTTCTAAGTTAGTCTGTTACCGAGTCACCAAACACATCCTACTTCTCATTTCATTGATCCGGTTTTGCAGAATGGCATTGCTCTTAGGCCCACCAAGCTATGGGAAGACCTCATTGCTGCTAGCTTTGGCTGGAAAACTTGATTCAGATCTAAAAGTAAGAAAACTATGAGTTTAAATCGTTCGATACCAAGTGCTGGGGACTTGTTTTATCTTGTGATTTCAAATGAATCTTATTATATGAGGCATCTATGAACACATAAAAGAAACACAATTAGTCACAGAAAACAAATGAATGGATAGGATTTTGATAAGTGAGTCCCACCAATAAATCTTATAAAATCTTGTCCATTCATATTTTTTTGTGTCAGGTTTTGTATTTGGTTTCTTTATTTTTTAGCATTGTTGTATTTTTACTATACAATCATCTCTAAGTAGATCATGCTATTTCAATCGTGCCAATGTCATATTTTAGCATGTTATAATGTCAAATATAATATTTTGATATACCCACTTCAGTAGTGCATATGCTACTTTTGTTAGCATGATAACTGTATAATTTAATTTCTACCATATGACACAACCATGTGTACCTAATTATATGTATTCGCAACGTCTTTAAATTATACTTTTAATTAAAAAACATGTACTCTGATATAATATCTATAAAAACTTCAATTTTAAAGTTTATCATGAGGGCCAACACTCCAATTGATTGAGTTCATATCAATCTTCTAAATCCATCATACATTTCATAATAATCTTATTCAACATGCGTGGTCACTACAAGAAGGGTAAAGTTTTTAAGCTACTTTCTTTTATGTATTTGAAATGTCTTCAAATTGTATTTTGAATCAAATTTTAATATGATGCTTAATATTTTTAAAAAATATTAATTTTAATTTTTACAATAATTTTTTAATTTTACTGAATCTATATAAAGAAATACATGGCATGACATTTTTACAGTCAAACGGTCATTATGCTAACTTGTGCCACAATACTTCTATCATGCTAAATTTGGCACAATGAATAGCACCCTGTTAAAGTGATTTATGTGTCCATTGTGTCAAATTTTAGCAATAGAACAATATATAGCACACTACTAGAGTTGCTCTAAGGGGCATTTTATGGAAGCAGAGAGCCGAGATCATTATCCCCCCCTCTACGGATGTAAACATATTGTCAAACCACGTATATGTTGTGTTATGTGTGTTTGATTGTTTCTGTTCTACTGATTTTTCTTGTGATTGGAACAGTTGAATTGGGTCTGAATCAGTTTTGTTTGAATTTGAAAATTTTTAACAAAATTGTCTAGGAGAGAGAAAGAATCAAACATTAAGCCAGATCCTGATCTTAATATTTACATGAAAGTAACATTTCACTTCCACACAATAACATTTCACTCATCTTTTCTCGTTTTCTTTTTAAATTCCTACTTAAATTTATGATTTAAACACAACATAAGCTTGAAGGAAAGAGAAAAGTAACAAAAAAATTATTTTCAAACTAGTCTAAAACTTGAATGTAGTTAGGATTTGCATAATGTAGTTGGGATTTGCATATATATATATATTTCAAATAAGTTTTTGTAAAAAAAAAAAAAATTTATACAGAATCACATGACTTTTTTTTTATATAATCTCTTCATTTTAAATCAAAACATTTATAAATTATAAGCATATGACTAATATTTTTATAAATAACATGTTTTGATAAAAATATAGCTTAAAATTGTCATCATTTATTTAGTTTTATTAAGTAAAAATTATAGGTATAAGTATAATTAATAATATCATTTTATCGATATGTGAAAAAATTAATATTTTTATAAATAGCAATTTTTAATAAATATTGCTTGAAATGGTCAACATGGTAAATTTATTGTTTTGAGTACAAGTTATGGTTGTAAGTATGTCATCATAGCTTTGAGTTAAGTTTTATGACTTTATCCAAAGTTCATGACAATCGAAACCCTTTGGCCATGTTTGTTTGGGCGGACTGGATTAGCATTCCCATGACTAATAGTCCCAGGACTACGAATCCGTTGGATTATGTATTCTATCTTAACTAATAGTCAAGTTTAAAATAATTAGCCCGTACTTCAATTGTTTAACCAAACATCGGATTAATAATTTTATTGGACTATTAGTCCAATCCTAAACTCATGTCTATCCAAACAAACATGGCCTTTATATATTAGAAGAAAATAAAATGTTAAAAATATAAAGCAAAGTCATCCTTTTGTTTTATTCATTAAAAAAATAAAATAAAATAAGATTACTGTACATTAATAACTAAGTCAAACATACCCAGTATTACAAAAGATTGGTTTGATCCCTTTAAAAATAAGGCAACAATAATATTCTTTATCTAATTCAAAATATATCTATATATATATACTTTTTATTGTCAACCTTTTTTGTCATATCCTCTACTTGCAAAGATTCTCACTTGTAATTGCATTTTAAAAAAATAAAATATTTGGAACAAATCAACGAATACATAATACATAAAAGTAGTAGTTAATACTGATCATGGTCTATTAACTAAAACCAGGAGCAAAGCTATTAAGGCACTGTTCATGATCTATCAACTAAAATCAGGAATGGAGCGATAAACACTGTTTTTGGTATATCAACAAAAACTAGGGGCGGAGCCAATATGGCACCGGTAGGTCGGTACCAATGGAACCCCCATTTTCTTAAATAATTTTTTTTTAAAATTACAAATGCATATATTTAGCCTTGGTTTGGTAAACATATTGAGACTAATAAACATATAAAGACAAAAAAAAAAAAAAAAAGCTACAAAATCACAAAATGACAAAACACTTGATTTTTGATGCAAAATTATCAAATTAATCCATATATGAACAAAAAGTCAAAAAAACATCATTTCCAAGTGGAGGGTAATTTTGTCATTCCAATGCAAAAAAATCAAAAAAGTCAAACAAAAAAACTAAACAAACAAAAAAATCTCAGGCTAAAAAATTTTAAAAAGCCAAAAAATCAAATTTACCGAATGACACCTAAGACTAAATAGACATTCTTAAAGTGGCTTCTTCTAACCTTTTGATTCATCAGTCTTATTATGACCAACATATTTTTTTTTTTTTTTTTTTTTGAACGGCAAATTATTATGACCAACATAGTTACACACACACACACTTACTCTCCTTTTTCTCTTTCATTTAGGAACAAGTTTTTTTTAATAATTTTTTGACTTTTTAGTTAAAGTATAATGTAAAAAATACTTGTATGTTTAAGATGACTTGTTGGTTTTTTATGAAAAGATGTACAAAGTAGAAAGAAAAAAGAAATCTTTGACTTTTTAGTATAGATTGTTGATTTTTGATTTTTTTTAGTGACTTTTTGACTTTTAAACTAAAAAGTGATATTACCAAATAAGACCTCAGGAGTTTAAAAATAAATATAATTTTTGGACTAAAATAGCAATATCCTTTTAAATAAGGTAGATTATGACCTATATATCTTCTCTTGGATCCATATAAAAAGTAGGTACACAAGGGACAGATGATCAATGACCATAAATCCAATCAGTTCTATTTTGTTGCGGTTAATCATTTAAAGTTTTTTGGGTTTTGATTTTCATAATTCAATACCTGCCATTATATAGTATTTATCTAGATGTGTTCATCTTTATATAATAATAAAAAAAATATCAGCCATTATTTTTTAAACAATTGTTGAAAATAGTATGACCATGAAATTGTTTTGTAGAAAATAATGTAGCTAAAATCATTTAATGACATTGATTTTCAATATATGTGTTCATAATAAGACACATAAAATAGTAATCTTTCAATTTTTTAATACAATTATACATTGCTAAACATATAGGGATGATAATTTGTTGCCTCAGTCCGTCCAAAGGGCCGGCCCTGGGCATAGGTCCATCAGGCCATGGCCTGGAGTCTCTCAAAATAGACTAAAAAAAAACGTCCCCTAGTATTATAATTAGTGTAATATATTAGGTATGTTTTAAGTCCAAAAAAAAATTAAAGAAAGTCCAAACTAATTTAAAATAAATTGACTCATTCAAAAATTGAAAGGCCCATTCAAAAAAATTAGTATTATTATCCATTGACAATAGACCCAAAAAATGGCCCCCTCCTATTATAATTTAGTATAATACATTAGGTATGTTTTAAGTCCAAAAAAAATTAAAGAAGGCCCAAACTAATTTAAAATAAATTAACTCATTAAAAAAATTGAAAGACCCATTTAAAATAATTAGTATTATTATCCATTGAAAATGATTTTGTTAAAAAACTAGATTATGCAAATATGATTGATTTATTTGTTTCAAAAAATGTAAGAAGAGCAAGAATCAAGCGATACATATTAGTTGTTATAATGTAATGCTAAGTATTTTTTGTAATTTTGACACAAATCTTTTATCCTTTATCTTCAATTTTTTTTTTCATTCAATGAAAAAAAAATATAAAAGACCCCAAAAATTTATCAATTAATTATCAATTTTGAATTTAGAAAATCTGAGGGTCGGGCTGCGTCCAAGTAAAAAAATGAGAACGGGACAGAATTTGATTTTCTTAACTATCATCTCATTCCGTCCAAATAAAAAGATGGGAGGGGACAAATTTTGATTTTTTTTTTTTTTTTTTTGCCCCCGCGGGGGGGGGGGGGGGGGGGGGGGTGCCGTTTATCCCGCGTTGCCCCACTTATGTCAATTACTTAAACACCAAAGTATTCATATACAGCTCTCATTTTTTAATATTTTCAACAAACATCACTCATGCATCAATTATTTTCTTTCATGTGTTGTATCATCTATATTATATCATACTAGACTATTTGGCATTTCCTAAAATAGCTTATTTTTTATTTTTTTGTCACATCACTTCTTTATTTTTTTATATATTTTTTTATAAAAAATCAAAAAATACACTTATTTAAATCATTTCAAACAATTCTTTAATATGGTCTCGTCTTAGGATCAGTGATGGAAATTATGTTGACATCGCCTCGTTCCTACTAGGGGTGAGCATGGTCAGAATTGGTCCGGATTTAGGTAAAACCAGGACCAATCCGTTATCTTTAGTTCTTGAAAATTAAAACCAATCCAATCTGTTTAAATCATGGAACCAATCCGTTTAGACACAGATTAGATCGGTTTAGAATCACGAATTCACATAATTAAATAATAATAAAAATATATAACATTTTAATTTCATTAAAACATAAATATAGCATCAAACAAAAGCAATAAATAAAAACAATAAACAAAAGCAATAAAACTGGATATACATTACATAAGGCAGAGTTCTCTTCTTTATTAAAACTAAACATAGCATCAAACAAAAGCAATAAGAAATGATATTATATGGGAGGGTCTATAGTATAAATATAGACTATTTGTATACGATTTGGATCGGTTCCAATCCGGAACTGTGGGGTTCAATCCGGAACCGATCCGTGGCCTATTGATTTTTAAATTTTCAATCCGGAACCGAATCATGAATTCAAAAAATCAATCCAAACCTACCGAATTGAACTGAACCATTACGGTATATGAATTTCTTGTCACTTTCCTAATTTTCCATGCCTTGTCAAGAAATAGAGTGAAAACATATAAAAATAGGAATGGGACAAAGTTTTATTGTTTCATCAAAACTTATTATTATGTTATTCAAAAACCCAAGAAGCATTTAAAAAAATTATTGTCAAAGTTGAGAGATGTGTCAAAAGATAAATGTGTTGCAAAATCGACTCTTATGTTAGAAATCTAACCTGGTAACTGACTTACGGGAGATTCATTTCTAAGAAAGCAGTTCAAATTTTGACGAATTGAGAATTTGTTTGGGTGAAATTATTTTTAAATTAGTAAAAAGTGTTTTATATTTTCCAATTATTTTGGGCTTTTTTTGTGCCCAAAAATACATGTTATTTTGTTTGAGTCTTGTTAACTACCGCTTACTTGTTAAGAACTGGGGGAAAAAAAATTTAAAAATTCAATACACATTTTATGTTTCTCTATACTTTTTATACATTTCATTGTAATTTTTACATTTATACAAACATTAACCATCGCCCAATACACAATAGTTAGTATATTCCTTCATTAAATACGTTGAGGACATTATACTCCATTTGTCTCAAATTATTTATCATTTTCAATATTCGTCTCTTTTAATTGAATCAATAAATAATGTATTTTTGCCCCCAAAAAAAAAAATTCATAACTTAAAATATGTCAATCAATTCTTTTAAGTAAATTCTTCAAAAAAAGTTAAAAAATGAATAAATTAATATAAATAGGAGTAATACATGGCAGGATATTTTTATTTATTTATTTAGAGGGTCACTACAAGAAATGTCACTTTTGGCTACTAAAATATTGGTCACCAAAAGTCTAATATTTGGTCGTTGAAACGATTTAGCGACTAAAATATTTAGTCGCCAAGTTCGTCGCCTATACCCTGTCGGCGATAATATTGGCGATTAAACTTTGTTTGGTCGCCAAAAGTGAAACATTTGGCTACTAAATTTATTTTAGTCGGCAAATGTTATGTTTTCGCCACTAAAACCTTTAGTCGCCGAATGTGACTTTTGACTACTAATGTTCGTGTGGTCGGGGAAGGTGTTCCTTTTTTGCTACCAAAGAATTGGTCACCGAAAGTGAACATTTGGCTACTAAAGGTTATTTAGTCGGCAAACGTGACATTTCGGCGACTAAATTGTTAGTCACTAAAAGTTCTACTGTAAAATTTTGACCAACTAGTAGAGACTAAATATTTTGGTCACCAATAGAATACATATTTTTAGCGACCATGTAATTTTGTCGTTGTGACTTTTGCCGACTAAAATTGTTCATAGCCAAAAACCTCTTAAGATTTTGCCGTAAAATTTTGTTCGTTGTGAATTTTGTCGTTGTGACTTTTCTCAATGATGTTTAGTTACTCCTGCCAAAGGTCTAGCCATCCAATCACTATGAGGATTAATTTTAGCTCTGTGGCATCTCAAGGATTGCGCACACACACACACTCATTATGTGAGCTCTCTTGTTTGTCTTTGAGTCGTGTATTCCCATGTAGCTTATGCTCATTAATCGATGTTTACCTGATTTTCTCATGATACTATGCTTCATGTTGTCACAATTGCGAGTTTGCGGGCTTCATGGTTAGTAGATTATCTTATCTTAGTGTCATATTCTTGCTATTGTGCTCACCTCCTTTTCTTTCAGGTCCCACTTGATGTGTGAGTGTTTTTTTTAATCTGCTCAGCAGAGTGTTTTTCTTAGTGCTATGGTTTTACACATTCGCTCAAACGAGAGAGTTTGCGCTCGAGCGCACCTTTTCTCACCCCTGTACTTTTGCAGGTTGCATAGATTCTGGGAGTTTGTTTTCCTAGCTGAAGCAATCGACTCTTGGCTCGAGCGACCCCGTGTGCGTAAGTGGATTAGCTCGAGCGACAATATGCTCGCTCAAGCATCCTGTTTTGGTTTAAAAACTTGACCTCCGTCTTTTTAGTCTCATTTTCCCTCATTTTTCTACGATTGCTCTCTCTTCTTGGGCAATTTCGCCTCTATTGCAGTTCGTAGCGTGGATTTTCCTAGGCAAGGTGTTTATTTCTTCAATCCGCTTCTCCTCCTCAGGTTTTGGTACTTTTTTCTCTCTTCTTATTGTGTTTGTTTTGTCCTCTTGTTTCTGTGTGTTGCTCTGGTTCATTTGTGTTGTCTAGGGTTTTCGTTTATGTTTTAATTCCCTGTTCCCTCTTATATCCTCTGTTTTTTGTTTCTTTTGTGCATCTTTTCTAGATTTTGTGCAACTTGTCACTATTTTGTGATAGTGTTCTGGTTTTGGTTCCATTATGCTGTTGAACTCATGCTAGTCCTTGTATGGGTTTTGTTTGGTTTTGAGGAGTTGTTTTGATAGTTTTTTTGCTTACACAGTGAGGTTTGAGGTCTGCCCTAATGTTGTGCTTGAATTTATTGGTTTACTAGTGTGAATCACAATACTATTATTCTCCTGGTTGTATTTATTCTTGAATTTATGGTACTAATGAGGTTTGTTATTTTGATTTGTTTTTTGGGGGTTGCAATTGGTTATTGGGTTTTCCCTATTGGATTTGGGGTTTTATTTGTGGTAGTCTTTCCTTTATGTCTGTCTGTCTTGTCCATCATGGCCAAGTCTTCCAAACGTCGTAAAAACATGTGTCACGTCCCTCGTTTAATATAGCCAAATTCCAATCCCGAGAAAAATCCATCCTATATCGGGACTTTTATATTTCTTAGACAATTCACTTAGAACGGAATGTCCAACCTAGTGCCTTTGAGTCTATTCCGATCCGGTCTCTTTTTGATGCTTTAGGGGGTGACCAGGTCCTTCTTTTCTCCAGTCCACAAAACCTCAGTTGGGTCCAGGAGTTCTACTGTAATATGCACTCCATTTGTAAGGAGATAGCCCCATCTTTTCACACATGGGTTCGTGATAAAGCCCTAGCCACTGATGCTTAGGTCATTAGGAGGTTTCTTAATCTTCCAGAAGTCTGAAATTGTCACTACCCGTTTCTTGCCACCCGCAACATTGCGGATTTTGACCAGGTCGCCACTGAATTATGTGGCACTCCTCGGACTTGGATTGTCAGGGCACTCATTCAGCAAAATGAGGTTCTTTCCCGTTTCCGACTCCTAAATATCATCGTTTGTGCCAACATCCATGTTACCACACACTTCTCTCACATTACCCAAAATCAGGGTTATGTGTCATATTGTATCAACCGTCGCCTTCCCATCAACCTATCTAAAATGATCGTGTCCAAAATGATTGGTGGGTTTGAGGGTCGCAAGTCTTTGGGGCTCCCTTATGGGTGTTTGCTAAATCGGTTTCTTACATCTCTTGGTGTCCCCACCTTTGAAGATGACAAGTTTGCCTCTCCCATTAAACTTGTCACCAAACTAACTGTCTCACAGAGTCAAGCCCATGCCAAGGGGGGTTCGTCGAGAGTTGGGGTTTCTATTACAGGTGATGATCCACTCGCCAAGGAGGCCACATTTGATACGGCTGATGCTGGTGCACCCGAGATACGTCCTCGCTCTTTCTGTGGTCAGCTGCAGTGGTTAGAGTAGTCTGTCACACATCACCTTGATTAGATGGATGCCTGGCTGGATGCCTTTGATGGCCGCCTCGCCTAGCAGTCCTCCATGCTTGCCTAGATCCTTTCTCTGTTATAGATGCAGTTGCAGCCTCCACCGTCTTCTCAGTGATGTTTTCTCTTCTTCTTTATTAGACAATTTTTGGCCTGTTTTTGGACAGTTTTCTGTTGCCCCTGTTTTTGTTTCCTTTGTCTCCCCCCGATCAAAAAGAGGCATAGTTAGTTAGTGAAATATTGGATATTGGGACATTATTTGATAGTATATGTTGGGATATTGGATATTGGATATTGGTTTGGACTACACAATTGAGTTTTTGGGATATTGGCTTAGATTTGGGTTTTCATTCTTTTATTTGATTATGTTGATCTGACATGTTCTTTATTTAATAAATTGTTGCCTAGTACTTTGTTTTTTTTTTTTTTTTTTTTTTTTTTTTCAGGGTGTGTTGCATCAACAGGATGGGTTATGCCTAGTTCCGTAGTTTTTGTGTTTGATTGTTTGTTTGGTCTAATACGTGTGTTTTCTAGGAACGTTGTTAGAATGTTTTGTCTGGGAATTGACAAAGGAGGAGATTGTTAGGTCCCTTAGTCTTGTCAATTCCGCGAACAAATATAACTTATCGAGTTGTAATTGTTCCTAGTGTTTTGTCTTGCTCGCTCGAGCGAAGAAGTCTTGGCTTGAGTGAAGAAGAGTTGCTCCCAAAAGTTTCTTCGTCTGCAAAAATACTGGGAAGGTTTATTTGCGCTCGAGCGAAGGAAGCTTGGCTCAAGTAAAGGCACTTGTGGAAAGCACACGTATCAGTGTTGTCGGTCGAGCGAGAGATCCTGCGCTCGAGCGACCTTTACGGCCCCTGTTTTCTATAAATATCTGTTTCAGTCCATTTTTAGGTTTACAGCTTCCAGATATTCTTTGAGTGTTCTAGGATTTTCTTCTAGGGATATTTTGCTAATTTTCTTTGATGTTTGATTGAGTATTATACTTATGGTTGGACGAGTATACATCAAAGAGTTATTTGATTATTCTACTTCAAAAGTGTTCTTCTTCGATGGAATCCAGAGAGTCAAGCGTGGAGTATTCGAAGGAGTTTGATACTGTGCGCTGTCGTTGATTCGACAATGGATGTTGTGGATTCAACATCAATCTAATCAATTCCGAGACAAAGGTTGCAGTGAAAAATATACAGATTGTTGAAGACAAATTGACAGCATTTGGGTAATTTGTTTGGTAATTTTGTACTCTGTCTTCCTTTCATAGTGGATTGATTTGTGGCGTTTTGTCCGGAGTTTTTTTAATCACAATTGGAGGTGCTCCAATTGTGGTTCTTCAACGTAAAAATCGTTTGTGTCGATTTATTATTTTTTGAAGCAACAATCTAAATCACTTTCGTATATGCTAGATGATTTAGATTATTAGTTTTAATTGTTTGGGAATTGGTACAATTAAATCTTGATCTAATCACGAATCACTTAGATTTTTCACATACCTTTAATAAAACTAAAAAATAGCAATAATATAGATAAAACTTTACTGTTATTTCAATATATTGACTAAATTTAGGCAAACATTGCATGATTATTTTTAAACCAAAATCAAACAACAAACACAACCAAAAAATAAAAGGAAAAAATATATCGAACTCTAGATGCATGCAAGAGCGATCAAACTCGGGTTTGTGAAGTTCTCTTTGAACAGCAACATTAACTCTTTAGGCAATTCAAAGGTCAATAAAAAAATAAACAGTAATAATAATGACAAAAAAAAAAAACTCTATCCTTAGTATCTATGTACATCCACTCAAGCTATAAAAATTAGAATTTAATAGATGAACCTTGCTATTCTCCAAAACAAATTTGGATTTTGTTTGTGTCACCAAATCAAGCTTAGCTTTAGCAGAGTGTAACTTAATCACTAGGTTCTTCACTGCATCATCCTGAAATTCCAAAGACAAATGAAACACTGAAACTCCATAATAGCCAAAAGGATCATGAAATGATATGTCCATACCACATTTTCTAAAATGATATAGCTCTCAACACTACACTTCCTTGCAAGTTAAGTTCAATAAGTGAGAACAACTTACCTTGTTCGTAAGATTTTTATTTATATTTTTGAATTGGGGGACTACTACCCAAAATCGAGCAATTGTTTAGGATTAAATGCAGTTATGGTAGTTTATTAGCTTGAAACAGGAAAGCACTATCAATTTAGATATTTTTTTCTTCATGATAATTCCAGGTCAGCTATCATACTGTTCAGATGGTTGTCATGTTTTCCCATCAAAATAAAATCACCATTGAAACACAATGCAGCAGTAACAGATCAGAAGCAAATTTTCATAAATGCCATCTAACATTAAGAAAAACTTCTTTGTTAATTACACATCATACCTTCAGCCTCACCTATTTGCTCACCAGTTTTATCCTTGATCTGTATGGATTAAAATCAGTAACATTACAAGAATTTCTGTTTGGAAGTAAAGAGTTAAATATATATATTTTTTTATAAATAAGAAAACTTTATTAAAAAGGCATCAAAGCGATGCAAAGAGTTAAATATAATGTGAGAAAGCTAGATAAACCAAATTATTCGAGACCTTTATCCAATGGGAACTAACTGGGTGTACCATTTTTTTTTAAAATAGAAAAAACAAAATGGATCAAAAGGCTTTTCACTTTTATTAGTTTCAGTGTCATGCCCTTGATTTGATTAAAATACACGCGAAAATTATTGAGGCAATTAAAAAGAAGTTTCAATATACAACATTGCATTTACAATTATCGGTGACTAGTCATTGAGTATATTTGGCTCAATAACAATATTATGGTGTGCTAAGGATCTTCCAGAATATGCTCAGTGATGGATAAAAAAAATTGGACAAAAAAGACAAGAAAGAAAGAATAACAGAAAGAGAAGTAATGGATTGATATGAATATATAACGAATTTACCTTGTTGAAATGTTCATATTGACGGTTACCCAGACTCAAGACACCATATGTAAGTTGTTGAAGCCATGCTCCCCTTTCATTTTCCTGAAAACATTACCAATACCTCTTCATGCAAATTTCTAAAAACAATGCACTACTAAAGTTAGTTCGACAGTGACAAAACTACCCACCTCAATAAACCATTTGTAGAATCTTGCAGCATTATCAGTTGGCTCTCCATCTCCATAACTACAGTGAGCAACTCAAATGTAAATTAAATAAGCGCCTCACCTCCACAAGGTTCAATTTGTTAAAAAAATGTCATGCATTTCTAGATAAGAAAATTTACAAATCTATCTTACGTTGCCAACATGAAAAATACCAAAGTCTCTTTCTTTAGTTTTTGTTCATATTGATCATCATCAGCAGCATAATCATCCTAACTCAAGGGAGGGAGGGGGAAAGTGATATCAAATAATCTAGAATTAGAAAATCCTCTTGAAAGATCAAATGAGAAGTAAATCCTTTGCAAGTTTAGTTTTTGGATTGAACATGGTTTTTTGAGGATAATCACAATAGTCTTAATTGATGGACAAGAAATGTAAACCTGAGGATAAAAGAACAGCAGACCTGCATGAGAACTGATGTAGCAATCTGAGGTCTGATTCCAAGTTGGAAAAGGGAAAGCTTAAATTTAGCCGTGAAATCTCCGAGTTCATCTAAAAAATAGAACGCATAAATAATCTTTTTCAAGAACAAAATGGGAAAAGGAAACCTTGGTTAGCACAATAATAACCAAATAAAAATTTGTTTACAGATATCCCTATTTCACCAAAACTTCACCAATATCCCTATTTCACCTCTTCCAAAACCTGGTGTAGTTCATAAACATTATGTGATGCATTAGAATTTTGATAAAACAAATGTCAAACATGAATTCTTGAGGTGTTGCAAAACAGAGAAATAAATCTAGTCTAGAAATAATTCTTGAGGTGTTGTAAACTTATTGGAGGGCCAATGAGTTTATTGTTCCACTTAGTGCAACTAAGCCTAGAAACTACAGTTTAAAAATTCAACAATAGGCCCAAACAGTGAGCTGGATTCTAATTTTGACAGACAGTGCCACACCCTGAACTAGGTTAAAGTTGAATATAAATATTCAACCATTTTAAGATTTTCCCAAAAACAAAATAAAATTAATAAAATAAGAAAATTAAATATACATGGTTTTGCATTGTAATTAATAATGGGTATGCATCTTAGAGTTAGATTAGATGAATAACAAATCTAAGAACAGTTGACCAGTCACAACAAAAGTCAAAAGCTTACACGTACCAGCTAAAACTAAGCCATGTGATGTACTACTGCTACGTGATGTGGTAGGAAGACTGCCTGGTGGATGCCATGATACCGGTGGATCGGGTATGACTCTCATCTTAAGTGTGGCATGAGTCTCATTTGAACTAGAACTATTAGACCTTGATTGCTCACTCTCATTAGGAGAACTCTCAGAACTAGAACTCACAGCTAATCTATAATGAAACTACAAACATAAAACCAACTCTTTTTTTTTTTTGATGTAGTACATATACACATACAAAATATCATGTTTTTAGTCCTACATAAGCAACCTGAAAAATCTAGAAATTCCCTAGATGTTGATTTGTGATTATGTATCAATTTTAAGCAGTATATAACAATCCCAATCAAACAATCAAGACAAAACGACACAACGATTTTACGTGGAAAAACCACAATTGGACACCTCCAATTGTGATAAAAAAAAACCACGGGCAACTGCCACAAAACAATCCACTAAGAATGCAAAATGGAGGCCGTTGGATAAACGATGCAATGAGACTAAAATGACATACAAAATGCAAAATGGACTTACACTAACATGAGTGAGCCTCAGCCACACTCACATAAGAGGCCGTCGGATAAAAGATGAGATGCCTCGAAATGCATGCACACGGGCATGCAAACCGAGGCAATGGAATACACGATGCAATGAGACTAAAATGACATACAGAATGCAAAATGGACTTACACTAACATGAGTGAGCCTCAGCCACACTCACATAAGAGGCCGTCGGATAAAAGATGAGATGCCTCGAAATGCCTGTAGACACCCCATTTTTGACCGACCTTAAGACTCAGACGTCACCAGTTGAGCGCTCGGTGATGTTGCATTTTGTGCTCGTTCAGAAGTCTCAGAGTCACGGCCGTGAGCCCTGCCTCCGGACTTCCGAACCCTCTTCTGTACCTTGCCTCGGTTTGCGAGCCAGGCTCGATTTTCTCTATTTTTCTTCCTGAGGGGAGGGGGAGGTCCCGTAGACCATCTCTCAGTGGCCATGGGCTACATTTCGTGGCGTAGGCCATTTTGCCCATTTCGGAGCCCGGTTCCCGGTTTTCGGAGCCGTCAGGCCGTGTGCCTCGGTTCGGGACCGTCTAACCATCTCCGACTGCTCCGGTTTTTGGCATGCATCTCATTTACTCCCTTTCGAGGGACACTGAGGCCTGAGAGACCCACTCCGTGGTCGAACGCCACTTTCGGTGCTTAACAGCCTATTTTCGGGACCCCGAACTGCGTGTTTTGGCCCCTGAGCATTCGTTTTGCATCGGTTTTTGTTCATTTTTGGAAGGTACCTCTGTTTTATCACCAGGAAGGTCACTGAAGGGTGGGAGGCCAGCAATTGTCTCAGCAATCAATTATGCTCCTCCGGCGCCCTCCGACGCCCGTTTTTCTCACTTCCGAGCCAAAGTTGACCACCCTAGGAGCATTTTCTTCAAGCCCAAACCACATATTTGTGTTGTACACACATGGGAGGACCCTAATATCATATGGCCGGCCATTAACTCAACTTGACCCTTTTGAACCCCTCCTAAAAGTGGCTTGTTCTCTCTCCTGTTTTACAGTTGCCAATTTCCAACCACAGGGCCTTGTTGAGGAGACCTGGGAGGACACCAATATCTGGTGGCCGGCCAGAAAATCCACTTTCCATTTTTACCCTTGGCCGGCCGGCCATAGGGGGTGGCCAGCCGGCCACCTGCAGCCAAAATGCCAGGCCGGCCTGCTTCTTCAAGTTGAGTACATTCCAGCTGTGCCTTGGTTTTCCCCCAAAAATATCTCTATCCGGGGGACCCTTTTGGAGGAAAATAAGGGCTCATTTCCCTCCACTTTTGCCTTGATTCTCCTCTCCCTCTCTTGTCTATATAGAGGGCCTCCCAACTCTAGAGAAAGGGTTACAAGAATTGGTTTGAGCATATACATACATATCATTCCATTTCCTTCAAGTTTAGGCTCCATTTCTTCATCATCTTCAAGCTCCACCATCACCACTCCATTCCAGCAGCAAAGGGAGGAATTCCAGCAGCTTAGAGTCATCAAATTTGGTCCAAGAAGTAGTCAAAGTATTGGTCTTCAAGGGTAAGTAGACTTTCCCCCTTTTGTAGCCCATTTTTGCACCAATTTCTTAGCCTATTTTCTTATTGTTTTGAGCTCCGACCTTAACTAAAACTAGGTCTATTTTGAGCTATTCTACATGTTTGTTGAAGGGCTTAACCCTCTTTGAGAGCCCCATCTCACACTTGTTTCAATATCTCTTTGTATGTCAATATTTTGCATGCTTTATCTAGCCTATGTGTGATCTGTTTTGGAGCATCTCATGAACTGATATTGGGCTTATTTTGAGCCCCTCTTCAACATTGAAGAAGGGCTCAACCTTGTTTTCATGCTCCATATGCCACTTGCTTTGAATCCATGTTTTACCCTCGTTTTTGCATGCTTTGTTAGCCCATTTTGCTTCTGTTTTTGGACCATGATCAGGACTGAAAGTGGTCATTTTTTGACCTTATTGACATGATTTATTAAGGGTCTTTGGCTGTTTGGTGTTTATTTTGTATACCTCATGTTATAGCCTCTTTTGAGCCTCATCTTGCATGACATTTTGAGCACATTTGTATACTGATTTTGGGGCTGTCATAAACTGTAAATGTTCATATTTTTGGTCCCTCTTCAGTTTTGTAGAAGGGTATTTTGTTGTTTGAGCTTTGAATTTACCATCTACTTCAATACCCCTCTCTTGGCCCCTTTTTTTGCATGCCATTGTTGCCCTATCTATGCTTGCTGTTTGGCCATGTTTTAGACTGTAAAATGCTTGTTTTGGGGTTGCCTTGCTACTGTATTTTCATTCCATGTCCATATTGTGCATGCATTGCATAGCTATAGGCCATTTCGGGTGCCTAAATTCGCATTTCGGGACCATTCCTTGCATTTGGTGTCATTTCGCCATCTTTCGGGACTGTTTTCCCCCATATTTCAGTGCTGAAATTCCATTGGCATGTTTGCATATCATTTTCCATGTCATTTCATGCCTTAATGCCATTGCCTCGGTTTGCGTGCCCGTGTGCACACATTTCGAGGCATCTCATTTTTCATCTCACGGCCTCTTATGTGAGTGTGGCTGAGGCTCACTCATGTTAGTGTAAGTCCATTTTGCATTATGTATGTCATTTTAGTCTCATTGTATCGTGTATGCCATTGCCTCGGTTTGCATGCCTATGTGCACGCATTTCGAGGCATCTCATCTTTTATCCGACGGCCTCTTATGTGAGTGTGGCTGAGGTCCACTCATGTTAGTGTAAGTCCATTTTGTATTCTGTATGCCATTTTAGTCTCATTGCATTCCGTATGCCATTGCCTCGGTTTGCGTGCCCGTGTGCACGCATTTCAAGGCACTTCACTTTTATCCGATGGCCTCTCATGTGAGTGTGGCTGAGGCTCTCTCATGTTGGTGTAAGCCCATTATTGCATTGCGTATGCCATTTCATCCGTAGCATTGTGTATGCCCAGTTATGTATTACCTCGTATAGCGTGTATGCCATTCTATAGCATTGTGTATGTTAGGATTGCATATTAGTTGCATTTCACGCATGTCATGCATATTACATCGTGTTCGGGATAGGAGTTAGCCCGGGCACTGGAAACGAGGTGCGTTCCGTACTCCGAGTGACGGAGCGTGTCTCAATTCCCCAGTCACCGACACTCCGGATTATCCGTGATGGAGTTAGGTTTTATTGTAGCATTCATATGCATTCATCCTATATTAAGTTGTGCAATTCGGCTCCTCGGCCATCATGCATCGATATGCGTGATTGGTGGCACGAGGATCGAGACATGCATATATCTGTGAAATACATTGCTATGCCCCTTTCCTGCTCTCTGTTGCAGCATATCAAGAATCAGCGGTCTTCCGAAGCTTAGCGCGCTTTTCGAGAAACATTGCGAAACAGAGGCTAATTGGGGCATTCCAGTAGATTTCCGCGCAAGGCAGCCCCAAACATACATCGTTCATCAGAAGCAAGGCAGTCCCTGGCTTACATGCCAGTTTACAGTTTTCTTAGTTAATTTGTTAATTAATTAGGAATTTATATTATTCGGACTGTAATATTCGGACTTTATTATTCTTTCATTTGGGACTGTATATTCTTTTGGACCCTCTACGCGAGGGCATAATTGTAATGAGTGTGGGTGAGTGTGATGTATGTCTTCCAACCCCACGTCTTTCCTCCCTTTTATTTACCCGCTTATGATGGTTAGATTAGGGCATATTTCAATTAGCATACAGTATGACAGCATGTTTGCATCATTCATCTGTTTTGCATGCACCGGGCTCGACGCATCATACAAACTGCATTTGTATTTCAATTCCAAATTGAATACGTGTTAGTTGTAGCATTCCATATGCCATGTTTAGAATAGCCGAGCCTGCTATAGTTTGCATTTTTGCATGTGTTGCATTAGGCATTTCAGTATACTTAGGATCATGCATGATTTCTAATAAGCTTTTGTTTTGGCTTGGAGTACTCGGTGAGTCTTTATGCTTTAGCATCCTTGCATGCGTGTGAGTGTTGCCATGAATAGCATGCTTACCATGAGGCTAATTGCTTATGTGATATAACTGCCTTGAATGCCTGTGGGTGAAGGTTGGGTTATCTGAATTGGAATAATGCATTGATTGTTTGTTTTAAGCCCACTAGATAGTGGCAACACCATGTTTTCTAAGCCCACCTGAGGGTGGCAAAATCTGCATTTTAAGCCTACCTGCGGGTAGCAAACTATCTTTCAAAAACAAACATGAAATGTTTTGTTCCAATTCAGGCGACTCAGTCTATACTTGTATGCTGTGCGCATCACATAGTAACCTAGGCTAATAACCGGAATAAGAACATACAATGTTTTCAAAATAAGATATCATGGTTAGTAGAGGCCGGTCTTTGACCGGGCGAGCGGGGGTGCTCACGAAGTGACCTTCCCCAATCGTACCCAAGTTCCCGAACCGAGGCAACTTTGGTGATGACGGACATGTGGCCTTTGGCACCGAGTCAGGGTTTCCTAAATTTCCCATTATAAAATATTTAGGTGGCGACTCTGTATCTGGCAAAGCAGTCCATGTTTGGCACTTCTTTCAAAAAAATCTGTTTTCAAAACGATTTGCCGGATTTGGACTTTTTGGTTCAAGATTTGGAACCGTGACATTTGAGTCCTTCGAACTGTAGTAGACCCAATATCGAACCAGAACGGGGGGGACTCGCACTCCTCATCCCGGGATGCGTTCGGGAACGTCTACAGTTTCTGGCGACTCTGCTGGGGATTTAGAGAACTTGACTCGAACTCATGATATCTGGTTTTGACTACACTTGTGTGTTTCTTTGCATTGCATTTGCATTGGTGCGCCTAGGACACCGTGTTTGCCATCTGCTATTCCTGAGCGGTTTGCCGGAGGCTTGTCTTGTCAAGGCATGTCCGTAAGGCTGATCGGTTATGGGCTCTGCCAGTATGGGAACACAAACCCCGGTTTTACCGGGGCACCCTTTTTGACCATTCGACCTAGTGCATATTCGGATCCATAGTGACCATTCCAAGCTAGGACAGGTTGCTTACCCGTTTATAGGTTATTTGAAGCCGCTGCATGCGTAGTGAAACCCTAGTTCCTGACAAAATAGGACAGGGAAACCCAACCCCAACATAGGGGTGTTTTGGCTCTCACTTATCTGTTATGTGCTTGTTAGAGTGCGTCTCTACAGGGAATGCATGTATCAGTGTTTGAGTTTGGGCATCAGGCCTGCGGGCATCAGTTTTTGAGATTAGGCATCACGCCTGCGGGCATCAGTCAGTATTTGAGAATCAGTTGTCTGCGGATACCGGATTCAGTTTTGGGGAACAGTGATACAGGAACAGTGATCAGTGATCGAGGACAGTATATACCCAGCTTATCAACCGTGTGTTGTTATGCCCAACTGTGTGTTGTGTATTTAATTTAAGCTGTTATGCTGTCCGTTTATCTGGTTATTTATTTCATTTTCGCTTTATTTATCTTTTTGCTAGGGCAGATTTGTAGCACAATTGCTTCTGAACCCGTAGATATACCCCAAGCACTTTGGACACGAGGTCGCCGACTCATTCGATCCGAGGATCTGGTTGACGGACATCCAGTGTTCCACTCCCTACCCTCAGTTGCTAGAAGAAAGCCAAGGAGGCGCAGTATGTCAGAGCAGAGATTACCGGGGCAGCAGTCTACTTTAGCAGCAAACAGTCGGACTGAGGTTTCTGTTTCCGCTATAGAGATACACTTACCGGTTATTCAGATGGATCCGCCGAATACATCAGGGATGGAGGCGATGATGCGCCAAATGCATGAGAGCATGAAACAAATGCAAGAAGATGCCACCCGCCAAGCGGAGTTCTCCAAGCAGCAGGCCGCTGTCATGGCCCAGCAGGCCGAGCTGATCACTAGGCTGCAACAGCAGAATGCGGCATCTGCTTCACATCAGGCTCCTCCTCCACCCGGAGCTCCATTACCCGAACAGGCATCCATTGGTCAGAATGCCCTGCCAAATCCCCAGAATACCCCCCTAAACACCCAGAACACCCTACCCAATGTCCAGAATATTCAAGAGGACACAGGCCATCCAACGGGGCTGGCTCCGCCCCCGCTTCTGCCTCAACTGTCCAAGACCCATACACCTGCCAACCATCCGGACTCTCCCTTCGAGTTCGAGATAGACCATACAGCTCTGAAATTGAGCAAATTGGAGAAGCTTTTTAAGAAGTCCCAGGGGGTGAAGGCCATCCCAGACATTGAAGATGGGTACACCGATGTGGCCGTAACATTGCCAGACAGACTTAAGATGCCGCAAATTGACCGTTTCGACGGATCAGGGGACCCCATGGTCCATCTTCGGCTATTGTCGGACATTCTGCGGCCAATGGGCCTGACCAGACCTCAAAAACTTTCACTATTTGGCTGAACCTTGTCAGGTGTGGCCGCCATCTGGTATGCAAAGCTGAAAGATGATGTCAAAAGAAATTGGGATGAGATGGCTGAGGCCTTCGTTGCACAGTACTCGTACAATACACAGATCGAGATTACAACTCGTGATCTCGAAACAACAAGGCAAGAGGCCAAGGAGACTTTCTCAGATTTTGTAACTCGATGGAGGGCAAAGGCATCGATGATGACCTTGAGGCCTACAGACAAAGATCAAATTAGGATGATTGTGCGCAATCTCCAACCAAAACTCATGCAGAAGATGATCGTACTCCCCTTTCCCACATTCTCAGACTTACACGAGATGGGGGTACAGATCGAGGATGCGATGAAGCAAGGTCTGATTGACCAGGACCGGGAGCAACCCCGGAGGACATTTAACCGTAACAACAACGCAGGCCCGAGTGGCGCTGCAAATACCAGAACTTCGGAGGTCAGTATGGTCACCGCCAATCCCCCTCCCCAGCCAAGGCCCATGGCGGCCACACCCTTTTCCAGTACATCCGGGAGCAGTACCCAAGCCCCGAGATATCAGTCCAGGGGCCAAAGAACCTTCACTCCACTATACATGCCCTTGTCCAAGGTTCTGGGGGTCTTAATTAGAAAGGGACATCTAAAACCCCTGGAGCCGAGGCCGCCACCAAATCCACTCCCCCCCTCTCACAACCCAACCAAGTACTGTGCCTACCACCAGCAGCACGGTCATGATACCGACCATTGTTACAGGCTGCGTCACGAGGTTCAGGACCTCATCGACAAAAATGTGATTCTACCTCCAGACAGACCTAACGTCACAACCAACCCACTCCTTACCCATAACCGAGATCCACCACCCAAAAGAGTCAACCTCATCCAAACTGGGGTCGTATCCTACGATCCTAGTATCTATATTACTCCCTCCCACCTACCCAAGCTGGAGGTGATCCTTCCTGACTGCACTGACTTGTGCATGTTGGACACCTTCACAACCCAATCTGAGTCAAAGGTGGTGACCACTGAAGATGGAACAGGGCAGGTTTCAGAGGAGAACAAAGTTGTTGAGTCTGGGATGGAACGGCCTGGGAATTATGCTGGGGGAGCCTATGATCCAAGCGAATACATCTTCTCATTGGGCCGGTCTGAGCTGAATGTGGGGCTGCCAGAAAGAGCTGAACTGTGTATGATTCAGGGGGACAGAACTTGAACAGGGGGCAGATGATCTGACAACAGTGGAAGAGGACTTCGCCAACCTCCAGTTCTTCAACGACCAAGAATCAGGAGATGCAACAATCAACTGGTTTGAATATGAGGAGTCGGCGGAGGCCACCGGCTGGCTAGATGATCAGCCTGATATTGTGGAATTTCAACTAGAACAAGGCCCGGCAGGGGCGAGTGTATCAACGGTGGCCGGAAGGACCGAGAGTCAGAATGTATTGCCGGAGAGCGCCGGTACAAAGAATTCCGCTCGGACTTAAGCATTGTGGATGCAGAGAAAGTGGAACAACAAACTGCAGCGACGCAGACAGAACAGGAGAAGTTTTGGGATTCCGAGAGAATCAGAAAGGCAAAAGCCCACGAAGGGGCTGAGAGTGCTGTGGGCACAAGAACGGAAAATGCTGTGAGCATATGGGATAAAGGTACTGAGAGTACACATTTGCCAGAACCAGACAGGTGTCTTTTGGATGCTAACGGGATGTGGTGGGAAGACGACGACCTATGTCTTGCCCACACAGACGAAGATTGGGGAGTAAATCAACCAGACAGCACGTGGTACCTCGATGAGGTGGATCATATGACCAGGAGCGGGCGGTACTTCAAGCCCCCACACCTTGACCAGCCCGAAGCATCTGGAAAAGACAAAGAAGCAGAGAAACAGAGAGAGAGACAAATTGAAGAAGAAGCTGTGCTGAGGCAATTAAAGAAGATACAAGCAGACATCTCCATCTGGGGACTGCTTATGGCTTCGCGAGTACACAGACAGGCTGTCCTATCTGCTATGGACAAGGCCAAACTCTCTATCGACACTACACCAGAACAGCTGGTTGGGCTGGTTTTTCCGGGAGGAGGTTCCCCGGCTTTAACCTTCTCAGACAAAGAACTGCCGCCTGAGGGCGTGAATCATAACAAACCTCTCTACATCTCCGTGGAATGTAGAGATAAGTGGATACCGGTGGTACTTGTTGATACCGGGTCTGCTATCAATGTATGCCCAGCCAGAACAGCTTATGCAATTGGGTTGAAACCCGCGGATTTCATCCCGACAACTCAGGTAATCAGAGCGTACGATAATACTAGCAGGGAAGTGATGGGGACCGTCAAGATTCAGACAAAGGTTGGACCTGGACAACACGAGATAGATTTCCATGTCTTGGAGGTTCCCGCAACTTTCAACCTACTTTTGGGGGCGACCGTGGTTGCATCAGGTGAAGGCCGTCTCGTCCACTCTGCATCAGATGGTGAAATACCCCTATGGAAAGGGAGTAGCCATTGTATTTGGGAATTCATCGATCCATCCCCCTCCGGAGGTGTCTACACCAGTCCTAGAAATAGAGCACGGCATGGAGGACGTGTTTATATCAGGATTTACTCTGGCCGAGGCCCGGGTTGTGCAAAACATTATGGCTGTGAATGAAGGTATGTACGTCAGTGCTCAATCCGTCTACCTCATGAACAAGCTACAACACATCCCCGGGATGGGATTAGGAAGGAGCAGCAGGAAAGGCGTCGCAACATTGGCCGAAGTGCCGCACAACCCGCATACCTTTGGACTGGGTTATCTGCCCACCAAAGAGGACTGGGTGAGGAAAGGGAAAGAAATGGCCGGAAGAGCCAGAGCAAAGCAGGCTGGGAAGCCATTCGACTTGATGCATAGGCCCATTCAGGGTACCCTGAACGGACGCTTCGTCCGGGAGGGGGAAGACTTTCCATTTTGCGGCTTTCCAGAGCCGTGGATAAACGCGGAGAAGAAGCGCGTGCCCGGTTTTGAGATCTTCTTCGACCTGCAGTTATCCGGGGAGGATGTTGCCGAAGAGCAGACGGACCCATCAGCTGAAGTTGAGCAGTGTAGGGCAGTGGATCCTGAGGGCACAGAATTTGAAACGGGGGCAGCGCTGGCATGTCTACTCTCTGATCCTCCGATCGACCATAAGTGCTTGGGGGATAACTCCGAGGTTTCCATGATTGGGGATGAAACGGCCGCGAGCCAACCAGCAGCTATCTTGGATGCATCTATCGCACCCTCTCTCACTTGGCAATATGAGGAGGGATTTTTGTCCAGCAGCACCGGGTCAGGTAGTGAGCTGGAATCTGATTCCACCGAGTCTTGTGAGTCGGAATCAGATTCCAGCTCGACTGAGTCTGAGTCTGGTACTCCTGGGGATGTTAACCCGGATGCCACAGTCCTGTCTAGGTCGTCTTTTTCCTTTTCATTTGAGTCTGTTGTAAATGAATCGGACGATTTGGATGTGCCTAATGAGAATCAAGCAACTGTGGTTTCTGAGTACTTTTCTGTGCCCTTAATTTATTGCATTAATTCAGACTTTCAAAATTTGAAACGACGAGGACGAAGTTCCTCCGGTTTTGCAACGATTAATTGAGCAGGAGCAGGAGAGATTTGTTAAACCCCTAGTGGACGAAATCACTACCGTGAACATTGGTACTGAGGAGGACCCGCGGCTGGTCCAGATCGGGTCCACGTTGTCTTCGGAGGAACGCGAGCGCTTAGTCGCTTTATTAAAAGATTTCAAAGATGTTTTCGCGTGGTCCTACGAAGACATGCCTGGAATCGATCCTGAGATTGTACAGCATCGGATCCCTCTTGACCCCGAGGCCCGACCTGTCAAACAGAAGCTCAGGAGGATCCGCCCGGACTGGGCTCTCAAGATTAAGGAAGAGGTCACCAAGCAAATCGACGCAGGCTTCTTGCTGGTATCTGAATATCCGACTTGGTTAGCCAACATTGTTCCGGTGCCGAAGAAGGATGGCAGGATCCGGGTATGTGTGGACTTCAGGGATTTGAACAGAGCTAGTCCGAAGGATGACTTCCCCTTGCCGCACATCGACGAGTTGGTGGATTTCACAGCAGGGCACGCATTGCTTTCATTTATGGATGGCTTCTCAGGTTACAACCAGATAGTAATGGCACCAGAAGACAGGGAAAAGACTGCATTCACCACCCCGTGGGGGACATACTGCTATAGGGTCATGTCGTTTGGGTTGAAGAATGCTGGAGCTACTTATCAACGGGCCGCGACCACAATATTACATGATATGATCCACAAGGAGGTTGAGGTGTACGTGGACGACATGATTGTTAAGTCCAAAGAAAGAGAGGGCCACTACACCGCCTTGCATAAGTTTTTTCAAAGGATCAGGGAATTCCGGTTGCGGCTGAACCTTCAAAAGTGTACATTTGGTGTTACAGCGGGGAAAAATGCTGGGGTTTCTGATTACACACAGGGGCATCGAAGTCGACCCTTCCAAAATCAAGGCCATCCTAGAAATGCCCCCACCAAGGACTGAAAAGGAGGTGAGAGGCTTTCTGGGTAAAGTGCAATTCATAAGACGGTTTATCTCAAAATTAACCTTGACTTGTGAACCACTTTTTGGTCTCCTGAAGAAAGGCAAGAAATTTCAATGGGACGGCCGATGCCAAGCAGCGTTTGAGCAGATCAAAGAATATCTACAGAACCCGCCCGTTTTATCACCACCAGAACCAGGGAAACCGTTGATTCTGTACCTATCAGTGACTGAGACCACAATGGGCTGTATGCTTGCACAAGAGTCTGAAGACAGGGTGGAGAGAGCCATCTACTATCTGAGCAAGAAGATGCTAGAGTATGAGACTCGGTACACACCGCTGGAGAAGGCTTGCTTAGCTTTGGTATGGGCTACCAGGAAGCTGCGTCACTACTTGTTAGCTCACTCTGTAATGTTGGTTTCACGACTTGATCCCATCAAATATCTTTTCGAGAAACCAGCACTTACGGGTAGGCTAGCTCGTTGGTTGCTGTTGCTCTCCGAATTTGATTTGAAGTATGTCACACGCAAGTCAGTCAAAGGAAGAGCAGTAGCAGAGTTCCTTGCCGACCATCCGGTTGAGGGGGATGAAGCAGTTGAATACTTGTTCCCAGATGAAGCCATTTTGCATATCGACGACGAAGCTTGGACGATGTACTTTGACGGAGCGTCAAATCAACATGGGTATGGGATAGGAGTGTTGCTGATAGCACCCGATAATTCCCGTATTCCTCTAGCCTTCAAACTCCGATTCAAAGTCTCGAACAACGAAGCAGAATATGAGGCATGCATCGCTGGCCTAGAAGCAGCCCTAGAACTAGGGGCAAGACGGTTGGACGTCATTGGGGATTCGAACCTTGTTGTGTCTCAAGCGAAAGGAGACTGGAAAGTAAAAGAGGAAAAGATGATGATGTATCACCAGACCTTGGATTTGCTGATTCCTCGGTTTGAGAAGCTAAGTTTTACTCATCTACTAAGAGAGAACAACAGGTTCGCAGATTCTTTAGCAACTCTATCTTTCTATGATAGACATCCCGTGTGGAGTCCGGATGCGCCCAGTCATCATTGACCAGAAGTTTGTACCAGCCTATGAGTCGATTGCTGCTATAGATGAGGTTCAGGACGAACACCCCTGGTATTACGACATTTGGAATTTCTTGGAGAAAGAAGCATACCCGCCAGGGGTAAACGCCAAAGACAAGAGAGCAATCAGGAGAATGGCAGTTCAGTTCATCATCTGCGGAGGTAAATTGTATAAACGAGGTCATCTGGGAATGCATAAACTGTGTGTTGATGCCGAAGAATCGAAGCGACTAATGGAAGCCATCCATGGAGGAGAATGTGGAGCACATATGAATGGGGTAATGTTGGCACGGAAGATCCTCAGATAGGGGTACTACTGGTCCACCATGGAGGAGGATTGTATCAGTTTCGTTCGGCGATGCCACAAGTGTCAAATTCACGCAAATCGCATGAACATCCCGCCGAGAAAGCTGTACAATATGACTTCACCATGGCCATTTTCAGTCTGGGGAATTGATGTGATCGAGGCTGTTACGCCAAAGGGGTCGAATGGGCATGAGTTCATCCTGGTTGTGATAGATTATTTTACAAAGTGGGTTGAGGCCCAATCTTACGCAGTGTTGAAGGCTTCACACGTTGCAAAGTTTATCAGAAACAACATCATCTGTCGCTACGAGGTCCCGAATGAGATAATTTCAGATAACGGTTCCCACTTCAAGAAGGAAGTGATAGACTTGTTGGAGAAATACAACGTGGCTTTTCATAAGTCATCCACATACCGCCGCAAACCAATGGAGCGGTTGAGGCCGCCAACAAGAATATCAAGCGTATATTGCAGAAGATGGTGGAAACCTACCGGGACTGGCCAGATAAGCTGCCGTTTGCTCTGTGGGGCTACCGGACTTCGATCAGAACTTCTACCGGGGCGACTCCGTACTCATTGGTTTATGGGATGGAGGCCGTTCTACCTATTGAGATTGAGGTTCCGTCATTGCGAGTATTGGCCGAGTGTCAAATAGCCGAAGCGGATTGGCAGCAGAGCAGATTTGAGGAACTCATGCTCTTCGATGAGAGAAGACTGAAAGCACTGTACCACATTCAAGGCTATCAACGCAGAATCGCCCGGGCCTTCAACAAGAAGGTTAAGTCCAGGAATTTAAAGGAAGGAGATTTGGTACTCAAGGATAACCCAGCTCCCGTCCATGACCCTAGGGCAAGTTCAGACCTAATTGGACTGGTCCTTACATTATTAAGTCTATCTGGTCAGGTGGGGCTGTGGTTTTGATGGATCTGGATGGCTTAGAGTTTTCACAACCGATCAACATGGACAAGTTGAAGAAATACTACCCTTGAGAGGCTCGCTAGGCCGAAAACCCGAAAGGGCGACCTAGGCAAAACTTAGAGCACAAAAAATTTGAAAATATAAAAACTGAGCTCGCAAGGCTGAAAACCCGCAAAGGGCGGCCTTGGCAAAAGTTAGAGCGCAAAAGGAGAGTAAAAATACCCGAGCGAACCTAAGCCTGAACTACGTAAGGCTTGATTCCCATCTTTGGGATACGTAGCAGCTTCATCCTGAAGTTCAGCCATAAACATTTTCCCCGATCAACTTTGTCCATTTTGATCATCTCTGGCATCCTTGTCCATCAGCATTCATCGTAATCTCCGGTGCAGTGCTATTCAGACTAGGGGCAACTTTCCGTTGCCAGGAGGTGCTGTGGTACCATTCAGACTAGGGGCAACTTTCCAGTTGCTAGGATTCGGGGTTGTGCATCTCAGTGACAGATCTCAGGCATGTCCAGTTCTGATCCATATCGAAAATAGTTTTGAAAAGTTTTAATAAAAGTTGACTTTGTTCAAATTAATCTTTTCACAACTAAGACCATTTTTGGACCAAAGCGGAAAATTTTCAGTACCACAACCTTCAATTTCATTGATTTCAAAACAGAGTTCTCCTGCTCTTGCATACAATTGAAGTTGCTTTTTATTACACTCATAATGAAAACTTGAAAGTACTAATAAAGCAATAAATCTGGGGCATAGTCAAGTCAGGTGTCCCTGCGCCCCTTCCCGGAGCTCGTAAAAGCCTCTGATGCCAAGCTGGGCCCGGTCTGTGCCTCCTCATTGAGCCAATCCCAACACTCGTCAGACAAAGTGCAATTGAAAATAGGGGCGGGGGGCAAGAGCTCTCTAGTCCTCCAAGCCGTAGTATGTCGGGCAAGGTGTGCACCTCGGACCGGGAAGGCAACCAGATACTCTATCCCCTCCGAAGGGCAAGTCTGATCATGGCCGAACTGGCACAGAATGCGGAATGGGAAATAGAATACACAATGGGTCAGGCCAATCAACCGGATCCCAGTATCCTGGAACATGCTATAGCTCATCGCCGGAAGGTTAAGCCAAGGGCAGCGCCAAGCAATGCGTTCAGCTGACAAGTTGCACATCCATTCAACCCACCATCCCTCATCAAGGGCGTCAACCAGGCGTTGTCGAAAGAAGTAGCCGCGGGCTGAGTAAGCAGGGCAAGAGTCCACAACTTGTAATTTATCCATCAACCATATCTGGGGAGGGATGAAAAATGAGAGAATAAAGAATAGAGAGATGTGCGATGAGAGAAAAGTAAGATGAGGGTTTTGTGAGAAAAACCGAGCCTGAGGGCCGAGCGATGTGAGCAAATACATATGTGAGCTTGGGTGGGAAACATTACCTGCAGCAGTAGTGGACTCCCCGCAAACCTGGTTGTCTCCTGGCGGTAGAAGGCATCCAAACCCAGCAGTGTTTCAGCTAATGTCATGGCGATACAGCTCTTCCCTTCCCTCAAGCCTTGAGCAACTTCAATCAAACGGATGTTAGCTCCCCCGGAGCCCGAGACAAACAGAAAATGAGATAGCATGCACAAGCAGAGGGCATGTTGTCGAAAACCTTGCCGATAATGGTCACCGCGGTCACCGGCATCGGAGAATCGGTAAATCAGGCTCGGGATATCCAACATCCCGTTACAAATCAGGGATCGAGCATCATGCGCGTTGAGACCGCACATCCGCCCTAAAGCTTGGGCGTGGCCGAAACGAGACTGAGGCAAGATCTCTTCTAAGCGTTCAGACTCTATCAAGACTTGAAAATCTTCAAAAGTGGGACATACCTCTTGCCCTCCGAAGCTGAAAACGTGCGTCACCGGGTTCCAAAATCTCGCCGCCGCATGGAGGAAAGGAAGGTGCAATGGAGTCTGGCCCAGCGTGAATAGTGCATTCAAACCGAAACCCCGGAAGTTCAACTTTTCTGAGCCATCTAAAGAAGAGATCCAAGATGTGAGATTTTCTGCGAGAAATGCCTCCATTTTTGTGCAAAGCAGTGATGAAATGAATGAGTTCCAAAGTTGGAGCTTTATAGGGGGGAGGTAAAACACTATTCGAGGACAAGTGTCAGAATTCTAGGAGTTGCAGGAAAGGTGGCCGGCCGGCCACCTATTCTAGCAGGCCGGCCATCTTTGTTTCAAAAACTGGCCGGCCGGCTACCTTTCAGTCTCCAAAAAGCAAAATATGGCTGGCCATGCTCATTGGTCCTGCCTTGCCCTCCGGAAGGAAGTTTGAGGCACTTTCACGCTTCGGGAACGTTGGAGGCCTTCATTTTTCTCAGTTTCGGATGCGTCCCAATATCCAGATCGTCCGAAGTACGCTGTGTTGTATTTTTGTTTATCGAGTTGTCGCTTTGTTTATCGAGTTGTAAGTTTTGTCGAGCTGTCGCATTTTGTGTTTTGAGTTGTTACTCTTTGCTTACGCATTTTGTTAAATCTTGTTTATCGAGTCGTTAACATTGTTGTACTTTGCTTATCGAGTTGTAAACTTGCTAAGATTCTGTTATTTCTTAGTGAATCGATTTGTTTAGTTTGTTACGTCGGTTCATTACCTGACCCGGTAAATACACAAGGCACATTTCCATTCAATTCCATTTTTGTGCAAAATGATGCGATGCGATGCTGAGAATTTCAAATACAACACATTTTCAAAAGCTGTTTCATTCCATCATGTTTTACAACAAAACAAAGGTACGAGTTTTACAGAAAATAAAACTACCTGACAAAATGTAAAGTGCTACAAACTACTAGCAAAAAGTAAAATAAAAGTAGGAAACAGCATCAATGCCCTCGGGAGCGGGAATGAGGAAGCCCCCTCATCCTTTTCTGCGGGACAACCTCTGCACCGTCATCACCATCCGGGTCGGAGCTGTCATCCTCAGGATCCCCCTCAGCCTCGCCTCCACTCCTGGAACCAAGGCAGGAGCCCCCCTCCTCAGTAGATGTCTCTGACTCACGACCTGCCTCCTCCTCCTCCTCCTCCTCCTCCTCATCAGGCTCTGCCTCTATAACATGTACCCTACGTCTGCGAGACGACCCCGCTCCCCGAGCTCCTCGGAAAGGCCTAGATGGCCCAGCACCTCGACCTCCCTGAGAAGGCCTGGATGGCCCAGCTCCTCGAAAAGGCCCAGATGGCCCAGCACCTCGACCTCTCTGAGAAGGCCCGGGTGGCCCGGCCTGCGGCGGAGTATATACCGGAGGCATCTGAAAGTGAAGAGTTCAATACATTAGTTCAAATATGAAAATCGGATGCAAGTGCAGTATGTGAGTGGGATGTGTGTCAGATGTGCTCTACACAAACAGCCTATCAATGCAGTAGAATGTTCAAAATCAGCATATCATCAGAAGTATGATAAATACGAGAAAACTAAAGAGTACCTGGAAGCCCATGATGGACAACTGCGCCTCTCTACGCAGGACCATCCCCTCAAGTGAGGCCACCATCTCGAGCACCTGATCCATATACTCCCGGGGTGGCTGCAAATACAAGCTCAAGTCATCAATAAATAAGTAACTGCCAAAATGTCTGTGTGATAAGTGAAAAATGATGGAACATACCGGTGGTGAGTCAGGATCACTGACATATCTGTGACCAGGCATCGGAGGCTCTATGGGGATCGGAATCGGAGAAGTAGTCCCATACTGCCACCCCATCAACTCGGTCGGTATGTCTGGCCACCCAGGATGATGAAGAGTCGGAGGGATCGGAGGAATGAATCCGCCCCCACCTCGAGACGTACCGACCCTGCTGGAGGAGGGGATATCTGTAGCACGAGCCCGACTCGAAGATGGTACATCAGTGGGCCTCAGTGGCGGAGCGCGCACTCCTGTCAAGGGAGGCATCAGATATGTATGACGATAAGTGGCGTAGTCTCCCTCTGTAAGATGTAGCAAAGCATCGGTGCCCTGCATAGAGCTAATGACCTCCTGGGTAGAGAGTCTATCAGTAGTCCGCATAGTGGCTGGAGGTGCTGCAGGAGGATCCTGAGAAAGGTATCCCCACACCTGACGCAGAAAGCGTTCCCCCAGGAACCATGCTCTACCAACCGGTCCCTCGAGCAGGATCCTGTACTGGGAGGTGCCTGATCCTCCGGCATACTGAAATCGGAGACCATCACCCAAAATCGCCCAGGGCTGCCACGTAATCTGCGGATAACCAGTGCATGAATCAATCAGAAATCGGGAATATACAAGGTAGATCAAAGATGAAAACAGAAAGTAACTGAGAGTTCTGAAATACCTCTGTCGTCCGCACAGTGTCAAAGTACTGTCGCAGGTAGAAGAGAGTCTCGCGAGGTCTCGGTCGGTGCTGGCCCTCGAATACCAAGGAATACGGGGTCATAAGGGGTCCTGCCACCTCCATCTCCGGGGCTAATGTCGGAAAATATACATAGACCCATAACTGTGGAAAACAGTGTAGAATGTGAATACAAAATGCTGAGTGCAAAATACAGGATGTAAAGTGCGCCGTGTGTGTAATGAACAAGTAATGAGGAGCAGAAATGTAAATCAAGAGGACAGGACGTACCTCCCAGGCTCTCCAATAGCCGCCGAGTAAGTCTCCCTGCCTGCGAGAGGTAGCGCTCATATAGCAATAGAAGGTAGCCAGACCGGCGCCACCCCAGTCGTACCGACTGACCTGTGATAGGTCCACTAGGGCACTCAAAAGATACAACCCGACGGTGTTCCCCCTATCAGCAAATAGAGTGGTGCCAAAGAGGAACATAAGGAAACCGCGGGCGTACTGCTCAGCCTCCTCAGGAGACTCAGGCTCCATCTCCGGCCTCCGAAAATAGGAAGAGAACCAGGTGTATCTGACTCTCCCAGAAGCTCTGTCCACAGGCGGGCGGGCCCCCAATAGATGTAGCCAAGCAGCCTCTCACTCGCCCATATCCTCGTCGAAAGGAATGGGCCAACCTCCTATGTCTAGGCCGGTGAGTACAGCAAAATCTAGCGGGGTCATGGTCAGATCCCCGGTGGCGGAGAAATGGAAGGAGTTGGTGGTGTCCCACCATCTCTCTACCAGAGCTGCCAATAGTGTCCTACTGGCAGGACAATGTGATAACCCTACGCAGAAGGCCCCGAACCCTGCTAGATCAACTAAATCCCGGACAGCCTCCGGAAGCTCAGTGTACCACTCTCTCGCAGCAGTGGAGCCATATCCTCGCACGGTACGAGCGCCAACCTGCATTTAGAATGAATGCATGTGTCAGAATCAAATGAATGGGCTGTGTGCAAATCAAATGAATGAGCTGTGTGCAAATCAAATGAATGAGCCGTGAGCAAACGCAAGTAAATGGGCTGCGTGTTCAGAAAATTTGAGTTAGGGCTGCGTGTTCTACTCTCAATCAGTGTGGGCTGTGTGTTCACCTTTAACTTGGACTGCGTGTTCAGAAAATTTGAGTTAGGGTTGCGTGTTCTACTCTCAATCAGTGTGGGCTGTGTGTTCACCTTTAACTTGGACTGCGTGTTCAGAAACTTTGAGTTAGGGCTGCGTGTTCTACTCTCAATCAGTGTGGGCTGTGTGTTCACCTTTAATTTGGGCTGCGTGTTCAGAAAATTTGAATTAGGGCTGCGTGTTCTACTCTAAATCAGTGTGGGCTGTGTGTTCACCTTTAATTTGGGCTGCGCGTTCAGAAAATTTGAGTTAGGGCTGCGTGTTCTACTCTAAATCAGTGTGGGCTGTGTGTTCACCTTTAATTTGGGCTGCGTGTTTAGAAAATTTGAGTTAGGGCTACGTGTTCTACTCTAAATCAGTGTAGGCTGTGTGTTCACCTTTAACTTGGACTGCGTGTTCAGAAAATTTGAGTTAGGGCTGCGTGTTCTACTCTCAATCAGTGTGGGCTGTGTGTTCACCTTTAATTTGGGCTGCGTGTTCAGAAAATTTGAGTTAGGGCTGCGTGTTCTACTCTAAATCAGTGTGGGCTGTGTGTTCACCATCAATTTGGACTGTGTGTTCAGAAAATCTGAGTTAGGGCTGCGTGTTCTACTCTCAATCAGTGTGGGCTGTGTGTTCACCATCAACTTGGACTGCGTGTTCAGAAAATTTGAGTTAGGGCTGCGTGTTCTACTCTAAATCAGTGTGGGCTGTGTGTTCACCATCAATTTGGACTGCGTGTTCAGAAAATCTGAGTTTGGGCTGCGTGTTCTACTCTCAATCAGTGTGTGCTGCGTGTTCACCTTCAACTTGGACTGCGTGTTCAGAAAATTTGAGTTAGGGCTGCGTGTTCTACTCTAAATCAGTGTGGGCTGTGTGTTCACCATCAATTTGGACTGCGTGTTCAGAAAATCTGAGTTAGGGCTGCGTGTTCTACTCTAAATCAGTGTGGGCTGTGTGTTCACCATCAATTTGGACTGCGTGTTCAGAAAATTTGAGTTAGGGCTGCGTGTTCTACTCTCAATCAGTGTGGGCTGTGTGTTCACCATCAACTTGGATTGTGTGTTCAGAAAATCGGAGTCAGGGCTGTGTGTTCTACTCTCAATCAGTGTGGGCTGTGTGTTCACCATCAACTTGAACTGTGTGTTCAGAAAATTTGAGTTAGGGCTGCGTGTTCTACTCTCAATCAGTGTGGGCTGTGTATTCACCATCAACTTGAGCTATGTGTTCAGAAAATCGGAGTCAGGGCTGTGTGTTCTACTCTTAGTCAGTGTGTGCCGTGTGTTCACCTTCAAATTCGGGCTGTGCGTTCGACAAATCAATGTTTGAGCCGTGTGTTCAATTCTTAACTAATGTGTGCTGTGCGTTCACAATCAATCAATGAGCCTAGTGTTCAGAAGTTCAGGTGTTTAAGCCGCATGTTCAGAATGCAAGCAAAGTACTATGTCATAAGCTAAACTGTGTGTTCAAGCATGGCGAAGGTATGAAATGCACGAAAAATACAGAAAATGAAGTAAAATACCTCTCGTGCCTCGTAAGAGAGGTGATGCTCTGGCTCTCGCAGAAGTAGATCTCCGGGTGCCCGATCATTGAAGTCAGTGTAATGACGAAAAATAGCCCGCGGAAGAATGTGTACCGATGGGGCATATCTCTCGGGAATAAAAGGCCGGACCCTCGGGGGTAGCGTCATGGCATCAAAATCATCCCCGGCGCCTGGAGGACCTCCACCATGAGGGAAATTACCTGCCATTTCGAAAAAATGAGCCAAAATTGGAAAAAGTCAACAAAAGTCAACTCTTGGGAAATGGAAAAGTCAACAAAAGTCAACTCCCGAGAAAATCTTCCAAATATTGAGACAAACTTACCTCAAGTAGTGAAAATGAGAAAAGAAGCCCCGAAATCAAAATTTAATCGGTCCAAAGTGCTTAAAATCGAATGTTTTCGCGAAAACAACTTGCGTGGAAGGCTGAAAAGCGCGTATAAAGTGCAGATCTGAAGGAGAAAATGGTTTGGGAGGCAAGAGGAGAAGTTTTTGCAGCTGTGGGTGTGAGCTCAAAGTGAATGGATGAGAGAATATAAAGAAAATGAGGTGAAAAGACAAAACTGCCCCCTGTTTTGGGCAGGTGGCCGGCCGGCCACCTTTCCTAGCTGGCCGGCCATTTGCTTTATGAAACATGGCCGGTGGCCTCCCCTTGGGCAACCAGCTGGCCGGTGGTGATCCCCCCTTGCTCCCCTAGCTCTCTGCAAATTTTGAGGAAGATCGGAGTTCCCGGGACCTGAAAAAGTTCAAGAAAAGTGCACTTTCTGGCGCGAAATTGCTCCGCCGGAACTTCAGCTACAATTTCTGACATGTGTCTCATCATTACTCACCAAAATCAGAGTGTATCCTTTTTAAACATGTTATAACCTCTCCGGGAGGTGAACCAGAGGCTGCGATCGACTCGCCTTCGCCGAAATGCGCGTTTCTTTGCTCGTTGTTTCGCAACAAACGGGCGCCCTGATTTATGCTCGTTTTGCATTGTTGTGCACTTAACTTGCATTCTCATGAGCATCTTGCATTGTCATGCATGATTTCTTGGCATACCATACCTCTGTGCTTGAGCATGCGTTGTCACGCACGTTCCCTTTCTTGCATTGCGATGCATTCATTCGCCGACACTGCGCGTGTCAAACTTTCGGAATCACAGGAATCACATTGAATATATGTTGTTAGCATATTGTTCTTGTTGAATTTCTCTTTTGCAGGCACGATATTGTATGTACGGTTCATTTAAGGCTGGTGCGACCAGACGAATCGCGCAGGTATCGTATCTTCTCCGTGTGAGACGCGACGAGAATTGCATAATTCTCCGTATTCCCAACTGCATGAAATGTAGTTGTTGCTTTGCATTCTTGCTTAAAACTGTTGCATCTATTTGCGAATACTTGCTTCATTACAGCTTGCTGCATTTGCATGATCATTGAGTTACATTTGGCTTCCTGCATATCGCTTTGCATTTTGCCCCCTTGCCTGCGGGCACGCCTACGGGCACATATCTCTGTGCATCTTGTATGATTGTCTAAGTCTTCGGCCTTGTCAAAAATGGGTCGTCTCTGGGCTTTGACATTCACTCCCATCACTTGTGACTTCCGAGTTCTGTCAAAGAGGGGCAACTGTAGACACCCCATTTTTGACCGACCTTAAGACTCAGACGTCACCAGTTGAGCGCTCGGTGATGTTGCATTTTGTGCTCGTTCAGAAGTCTCAGAGTCACGGCCGTGAGCCCTGCCTCCGGACTTTCGAACCCTCTTTTGTACCTTGTCTCGGTTTGTGAACCAGACTCAGTTTTCTCTGTTTCTTTCCCTGAAGGGAGGGAGAGGTCCCGTAGACCATCTCTCAGTGGCCGTGGGCTACATTTCGTGGCCGTAGGCCATTTTGCCCATTTCGGAGCCCGGTTCCTGGTTTTCGGAGCCGTCAGGCCGTGTGCCTCGGTTCGGGACCGCCTAACCATCTCCGACTGCTCCGGTTTTTGGCATGCATCTCATTTACTCCCTTTCGAGGGACACTGGGGCCTGAGAGACCCACCTCGTGGCCGAATGCCACTTTCGGTGCTTAACGGCCTATTTTCGGGACCCCAAACTGCGTGTTTTGGCCCCCGAGCATTCGTTTTGCATCGGTTTTTGTTCATTTTTGGCAGGCACCTCTGTTTTATCACCAGGAAGGTCACTGAAGGGTAGGAGGCCATCAATTGTCTCAGCAACCAGTTATGCTCCTCCGGCGCCCTCCGACGCCCGTTTTTCTCACTTCCGAGCCAATGTTGACCACCCTAGGAGCATTTTCTTCAAGCCCAAACCACATATTTGTGTTGTACACACATGGGAGGACCCTAATATCACATGGCCGGCCAGTAACTCAACTTGAACCTTTTGAACCCCTCCTAAAAGTGGCTTGTTCTCTCTCTTGTTTTAGAGTTGCCAATTTTGAACCACATGGTTGTGTTGAGGAGACCTGGGAGGACACCAATATCTGGTGGCCGGCCACTAATTCAACTTGACCCTTTTGACCCCTAGCCGGCCGGCCATAGGGGGTGGCCGGCCGGCCACCTGCAGCAAAAGTGCCTGGCCGGCCAGCATCCTCAGTGTGAGTACTTCACAGCTGTGTGCTCTTTTCCCCAAAAAAATATCTCAATCCGGGGAAAAGTTTTGGAGGGAAACTTGATGCTATTTCCCTCCACTTTTTCCTCCACTTTTCTCCCCCTTTCTTGTCTATATAGCTGGCCTCCCAACTCAAAGAAAAAGGTTGGAAAAATTGCCTTGAGCTCATATACACATATCTATCTCATTTCTCTCAAAAATCCCTAAGTTCCAACCACATTTCTTCATCACTACCAAGCACCACCACCACCACTCCATTCCAGCAGCAAGGAGAGGTTTTCCAGAGGCTTAGAGGCAGCAAATTTGGTCCAAGGAGCAGCCAAAGCTTTGGTCTTCAAGGGTAAGTTCACTTCACCCTCTTTTTGGCCTTATCTTACACCAATTCTCTAGCCTATTTGCTTACTGTTTTGGGCTCCGACCCTAACTGAAAGGGTCATTCTTTTGAGCCATTATTCATGTTTGTTTAAGGGCTCAACCCTGTTTGAGCCCCCCATTTGATACTTGCTTCAATACCCCTTGGTATGTCACATTTTTGCATGAAATTTCTAACCTATGTGTGATCTGTTTTCGAGCATAATGTAAACTGTAAGTGGGCCTATTTTGAGCCCCTCTTCAACATTGAAAAAGGGCTCAACCCTTTTTGGGCCCCCTATCTTGCACTTACTTCATAATCCCTCCTATTTACAGTAAATTTGCATGATTTGTTTGGCCTATATGTAAATTGTTTTGGAGTGTTCCATGAACTGTGAGTAGGCTTATTTTGAGTCCCTCTACAACATTGTAGAAGGGATCAACACTGTTGGGGGCCTCCATGTTGTACTTGCCATTATACCCCTCTTTGGCCCCCATTTTTGCATGCTTTGTGAGCTTACCTTGTCTTTGTTTTTAGGCCATGATCAGAACTGAAAATGGCCATATTTTGACCTTCTTGGCATATCTCATTAAGGGTCTTTGGCTGTTTGGTGATTTCTTTGTATACCTCATGTTATAGCCTCTTGTTGGCCTATTTCTTGCATGGCATTTTTAGCATGTTTGCATACTGATTTGAGGCATGTCATAAACTGTAAATGTTCATTTTTTTGGTCCCTATTCAGTGTTGTAGAAGGGCCTTTTGCCATTTGGGCTTTGCCTCTATCACTTGCTTCATTGCCTCCCTTGCGGAGCCATTTTTGTATGCCATTTTAGCCCTACTTGTGATTGCTGTTTGGCCATGTTTTGTACTGTAAAAATGTGAGTTTTGGGGGCTGCCTTGCTTCTGCTTTTTCATGTCATGTTCAAATTATGCATGTATTGTATAGCTACAAGTCATTTCGGATGACTAGTTTTGCATTTCGGGAGAGATTTCATGCATCGGGTATTATTTTGCCTCATTTCGGGGCTGTTTTGCCCCTCATTTTGCTACTGATTTTTGCATGTTTGCATGTCATATTCCATGTCTTTTCCATGTCTCATTAGAGTGGCATTTCGGTGCCTGAGGGTCCGTTCTCGGTTTGCGTGCCCGCGGGTACGCACTTCGAGGTGTCTTGTTTTCATCTAATGGCCTCCTATGTGAGTGTGGCTGAGACTCTCTCATGTTGGTGTAAGCCCATTATTGCATTGCGTATGCCATTTCATCCGTAGCATTGTGTATGCCCGGTTGTGTATTACCTCGTTTAGCGTGTATGCCATTCCATAGCATTGTGCATGTTAGGGATTGCATCTTAGTTGCATTTCATGCATATCATGCATATTGCATCGTGTTCGGGATAGGAGTTAGCCTGGGCACGAGAAACGAGGGCGTATTCCGTACTCCGAGTGACGGAACGTGTCTCAATTCCAAGTCACCGACACTCCGGATTATCCGTGATGGAGTTAGGTTTTATTGTAGCATTCATATGCATTCATCCTATATTGAGCTGTGCAATTCGGCTCCTCGGCCATCATGCATCGATATGCGTGATTGGTGGCACGAGGATCGAGGCATGCATATATTTGTGAAATACATTGCTATGCCCCTTTCCTGCTCTCTGTTGCAGCATATCAAGAATCAGCGGTCTTCCGAAGCTTGGCGCGCTTTTCGAGAAACATTGCGAAACAGAGGCTAGTTGGGGCATTCTAGTGGATTTCCGCACAAGGCAGCCCAAACATACATCGTTCATCAGAAGCAAGGCAGTCCCTGGCTTGCATGCCAGTTTACAGTTTTCTTAGTTAATTTGTTAATTAATTAGGGATTTGTACATTATTCGGACTGTAATATTTGGACTGCATTATTCTTTTATTTGGGACTGTATATTCTTTTGGACCCTCTGCGCGAGGGCAAAATTGTAATAAGTGTGGGTGAGTGTGATGTATGTCTTCCAACCCCACGTCTTTCTCCCTTTTATTTATCCGCTTATGATGGTTAGATATAAGGCATATTTCAATTAGCATACAGTATGACAGCATGTTTGCATCATTCATCTGTTTTGCATGCACCGGGCTCGGCGCATCATACAAACTGCATTTGTATTTCGATTCCAAATTGAATACGTGTTAGTTGTAGCATCTCATATGCCATGTTTAGAATAGCCGAGCCTGCTATAGTTTGCATTTTTGTATGTGTTGCATTAGGCATTTCAGTATACTTAGGATCATGCATGATTTCTAATATAGTTTCTGTTTTGGCTTGGAGTACTCGGTGAGTTTTTATACTTTAGCATCCTTGCATGTGTGTGAGTGACTGCCATGATAGCATGCTTACCATAAGGCTATATGCTTATGTGATATAACTGCCTTGAATGCCTGTGGGTGAAGGTTGTGTTATCTGAATTGGAATAATGCATTGATTGTTTGTTTTAAGCCCACTAGATAGTGGCAACACCATGTTTTCTAAGCCCACCTGAGGGTGGCAAAATCTGTATTTTAAGCCTACCTGCGGGTAGCAAACCATCTTTCAAAAACAAATATGAAATGTTTTGTTCCAATTCAGACGACTCAGTCTATACTTGTATGTTGTGCGCATCACATAGTAACCTAGGCTAATAACCGGAAAAAGAACATACAATGTTTTCAAAATAAGATATCATGGTTAGTAGAGGCCGGTCTTTGACCGGGCAAGCGAGGGTGCTCACGAAGTGACCTTCCCCAATCGTACCCAAGTTCCCAAGCCGAGGCAACTTTGGTGATGACGGACACGTGGCCTTGGGCACCGAGTCAGGGTTTCCTAAATTTCCCCATTAAAAAATATTTAGGTTGCGACTCTGTATCTGGCAAAGCAGTCCATGTTTGGCACTTCTTTCAAAAAAATCTGTTTTCAAAACGATTTGCCGGATTTGGACTCTTTGGTTCAAGATTAAGAACCGTGACATTTGAGTCCTTCGAACTGTAGTAGACCCAATATCGAACCAGAACGGGGGGGGACTCACACTCCTCGCCCCGGGATGCGTTCGGGGACGTCTACACACACCCATATGAGACATTTTGTAAAAATGTTGGTAAAACATTTGGGGTCCTTAGCATTACTCATTATGATTGATGTGGAGCATGATCACATGGCGTCCCAAGACCAACCAATAATTTTTGCTAGTCTAAGTTGTCTAACTCACCATATCTTTGGACTCTCTTTGACTCTAAGATGACTTTTAAGGGCCTGTTTATTTTGAGAGGCAGGTTAGGTGTGATTATTAGTTGAGGGGACTATTATTTGGGGAACTAAGAAAAATTGTGCTTGTTTGATAACCAGTGAACTAGTAAGAGCATCTCCAATGGTTTGCCATTGGAGCTGCCATTGCTATAATATAGCAGTTGTGTTGAATTTTGATGCTCCAATGGCAAAACATAGCAGCTGTCAAATTTGAGAAATGCCAAAGCTTGTGTCAAATTTGACACAAGCTTTGGCAGCTGCCATTCATGCCAACTCAGCCAAAACCAACGGTTTCCCTCCCTCCTTCCTTCCTTCCTTCCCTCCCTCCCCAACAACTATTTCACCATTTTTATGTTTTAGAATTCACCAAAAAATTTCATGAATAATGCAACATTTTACCATTTTACCCGAAATCAAATGGTAAAAAAACAGATTCACAGAAAAATTATAGATTCAAAAATTACAGATTCATCAAATTCATCAAAGAGATTCACAGCAAAAAAAATTACAGATTCAGAATTCAGATTCAAAGATTCACATATTCAAATTCATCAAAAAATTACAGATTCAAATTACAGATTCAAAGATTCACAGATTCAAATTCATCAAAAAATTACAGATTCATCAAACAGATTCACAGGAAAAAAAAAAAACAGATTCAGAATTTAGATTCAAACAGATTCACAAGAAAAAAAAAATTCAAACAGATTCAGAATTCACCATACATGGTTTTTGAGCATCTTTTTGAGCATATACCGTCGCCGGTGACCGATCGTCTTTTTGAGCATATACAGTCGCCGATCAAAGACAGAGAGATGAGGGATAGAGTGAGACAAAGAGAGAGGTAGATCTGGATAGCCAGAGTGAGAAAATCGAAGACAGTGAGAGATATGGACGATGGGGATGGTAGATCGAAGATAGTGAGAGAGAGGTAGATCGAAGATAGTGAGAGAAAGGTATATCGAAGATAGTGAGAGAGAGAGACAGAGTGTGAGAAGAGAGTGAGAAGATTCACCGATCGAAGAGAGAGAGAAGAGAGTGAGAGTGAGAGACGAATCTGAGAGTGAGAGGGACATGGAGGAGGAATGAGAGAGACAGTGAGAGGGAGAGGAAGAAAATGTTGATGAATAAATCATCACAACCGTTCAAGATCAACACGTGGATGATGGAAAATGGCATTTGATAGAGCCGTTGGGCTCTGTTTGGCTTAAAAAAAAATAAACTCAATGTGCTGGGTGGGTGGGTGGGTGGCTTAAAAAAATAAACTTAATTTTTAAAAATAGAGTCGTTGGGCTCTGTTTGGGCATTTGATAGAGCCGTTGGGTCTGTTTGAATTTTTATAAATAGAAACTCTTTATTTGAATTTTTTTTCACAGCAACCATTGCACATTTCATTTTTCTTTTCTTCTCTCTTCATCTCAATTTGATTTCATACTAAACTTCTGAAATTATATTATTTTTAGTTTTTTCACACAATCACTATGAAAGGTTCATCAAAAACAAAGAGAGGAAAATCATTTACTACTGAAGAAGATGTGGCAATTTGTAGAGCTTGGTGTCACATTACTGAAGACTCAATTGTTGGAAATTCGCAATCGCATACTCATTTTGGGGGAAGAATTTTTCAAAATTTTTGCTCGCTGCAGAATGATCACTCAAAAACACAAGTGTCTATCTCATCTCGATGAGGTGTAATAATGAAATGTTGCAACAAATTCCGTGGATATCTAGCACAAGTTGAAAATCTACATCTAAGTGGGGCGTCACAAGTTGATATATAGTAAGATTTCATTTTTATTTATTATGTTAGTTTTTTTTTTTTTTTTCGTCTTACATAAAATTAACTAATTAATTAATTAAATATTTTTTTGATATAGATGCTTCAAGCAAAATTGTTATATCATCAAGATGAAAACAAACATTTTATTTTTGAACATTGCTGGCCAATTTTGCAAAACAATATCAAGTAGCAAGATGTAAATCCTACGAATACGGTGATGTCACTACCCAAACCTGCCCCTATGGGTTTAGCACCGTAACCGGCCAGTAATCCGTGATTACCAAAAGTTTACTTAACAGTAATGACAGTAATATAGGGTAAAGGGCTTGGCGGAAACCAAAACAGTAAATAAAAGATGTCCATTGAGCTGTGACAGTCTGTATGCAAAAAGACTTTTCTGAACAGATTCACATTAAAACCAAAATAGTATATACATAACAGGTGCACATAACATCCAGGTTAGGGACCAAGTCCGTTCTTCAAACTGTACAGTACAAGTCTAAACAGTGTTACAGAACAGAAGCAAAATGGTGAACTGAGACACCCCAAAAAGCCCTGGCTTGGATTGACATGGAACCTCGAAGTGAGGCGCAATGGTTGGCTTGACAAAAAGGGAGCTATCCCAACGTTCTTAACTCCGATCCGGTGCCTAGACACCTACATATAAATATAAACAGTGAGCTAAAGCCCAATGAATAACAAATGCGTAAAGAGGTTAAGAATGAATGTCATTTCAGTCATTAAGCAGTCATATCAGTCATTTAAAAATCATAGCAGTCATACGTGGTACATCTAATAACAAACAGTACAGTAGGTCTTAACAGACCGAACAGTCAGTTGATGGCCATCATAACAGTAACAGTAACAGTAGTGGTTCCAAACATAGGAACCGACAGAAATCTCTGTGACAGTAGCAGCAACAGTACAGTAACAGTAAATTGCTAAAGATGCCACGAATTCAGTTTACAAATAGGACAAACATTCGTTCATTAACCAATAACGTTTCAGTAACAGAACGGTTGATCATTCAGAAAATATTCATAATTGAACATATTTTTACAACATTGTTACTCACAGAATTCTGAGCTATAAGCAGCTAATGAGTGTCCTCGGATGCCAACCCTACACAGTTATAGAACGAACACACACTAAGTTACACACTTGGGAATCAACAACTTAGTCCCTATCTTGACTCGGTATGGTTCTAAATCAATGACCTCATTAAGATGCCTTAAATTCGGCCTAGGAATGCCTAGGATGAAATAAGGATGCAAATATGTACTTTAAAACACTTTTCAAAATTTTCATAAAACAGGGTCTCGCTCGAGCGTGGCTTTATTCGCTCGAGTGAGCTTGTCAAAATAGTGGGGTCGCTCGAGCGTGGACTTCCTCCCTCGAGCGGTCTGTAAAAATGCAAAAAGTACTGGATGTTGAAAATCTCCGCTCGACGCTTGCTCGATGCGCGCTCGAGCGTGAGACACATCCTTCGCTCGAGCATAGGTCTCGTCGCTCGAGCATGCGTCTGCGTGCACCAAAAACCTGAGAGCTTGCAATTTACGCTCAAGCCATCATTCCTTCGCTCGAGCGGGGCTCTGAACAAACGATGGTCGCCAAATTCTGGAATTTTTAGATTTGCCTTCAAAGCTCAAACCAAGCATTCAACACCTCAAAACTCAACCTTTTGGGCCCATTTTCTGGCAAACACTTGGAAACCAACAATATGACATGTTTTGAAGATCAATTGATAAAATCAAGGCCCAAAAGTGAGACAATTGAATACAATTTCAACTCAAAATTCAAGAACATGAAGAACAATGCAAAAATCATACATGCATGAGTTCCCATGAACTCTAATGTTTCAAAGCATGACCAAATGCAAGTTTTAGCTCAAGAACATGGTGAATTCGTGGACTACATGCAAAATATGAACATGCATGTGGAAATTCATAAAGAACAACCTTAAATTGCAAGGATATGTACATGCATGCATGGAATCACTCTTAATTCAACGCTTTACTCTAATTCTTGACCTTAAGCTCCTATTCCTCCATGAATCATGCAAGAAGTGACTTGAATTCATAAACAAGAAAGTAAATATCCTACCTTAGGTCTTTAATTTTAGGTATAGAAGCTCAATTATGCAATCAACCTTCACATCTCTTAAGTCTCCAAGCCAATTCTTAATTGAAGCTAAGTTTTCTCCTCTCTCACTCTTCCTCTCAGTTTTGTCTCTAGAGATGAACAAGAATGATGCATCAAAAGGCTCCAAAACAATGTTGTAGGTAGTGGTCCACTAATGGCAAAAGGGTAATTAAGGTAACTAATGTGATTCAACATTATATAATCTAATTTAATCATTCCAAATCAATTTCAAATTAAATCTACCATAAAATCACATAAATTCTAATTAACATAAAACACCAATCGATTTCTGATTCGGTCGCCGATAGGACCTTCAATTCGCAATTCAAAGATAAAACATGAACATATCATTTAATGACTAACAGATAGAAATGCATTTAAAACAGTATACTCTTGCAATCAATTCAAAATCTCAGTCAAATCAGTTACTTATCATTCTCAGTCACAGTTTAGCATTAATTAGAGGTGAGGGTTGTCACAGGTGAAGTCAAGGATACATACACCATTTTCCCCTAATTCAGCCCCCGATTCCCCTATGGATAATTGCATTTCTCTTAAAGATGACACCAGTCCAAGTGTTGGTAACAATCCAACTGTTGGTGAGGGCAGTGTCTCTGCAAGGGGTAAAAGGCCGATAGGTAGGAAATCTGCAAAAGAATTATTTCGGAGAAATCAAGTCATTGAAACTGAAGTCCAAAAAATGAGTACACAAATAGACACATTTAACCAACACCTTGCTGAGAAAGAAAAGAAAAAAGAGGAAAGAGAAGAAAAAATGATTCAAGCACTACAGGAGATGAAAGAACTTGAGATAAAAAAACATGAGTTTGAGATGAGAAAGGAAGAACACCAAATAATGACTACGGACATTTTTCATTTGGACCCTCAAATGAAAGTGTATTACACAATGCGAAAAAATGAGATTTTCGCCAAATGGTCCTCAAATGTTAGCAGCCCAAATTACTATTTCCCCCTGCCTCCTGATGAATAATTACGAGATAATGTATTTTTAAATTTAGCAATGTTATTTAATTTTTGATGTAATTGTTAGTCTTTATTTGCAATGTAATTTTTAATTTGTAATGAAATTTCATGTTTTTTTTATTTATTTTTTAGTATTTTCTACAAAACAATGTAATATTATTTTTTCAATGTATAATGTTCACTAATTTGTGTTATAATTTAATATTTTCAATAAAATATAATGCAAAAAAATAAATATGAGGTGATATGTTTTTTGGTGGAATGAATTAATCGAACAAATTTTGTTTTCCAATTTTTCATTTTTTTTATTTTTTATATTTGTCTAGTTAGGAATAATATAAATATATAATTTTTTTAACAAACAGGTAAAAAAATGTCACAAAAGACAAAAAATAAACAAAAATAAAATCACAAAAAACCTATATCCAAACAACATCTTCAAACTTGGAGGGAAAGTTGGTTGAGATTTGCCAAAAATAGCAAATGACCATTGGAGCACCATTGCTATAATTTGGCAAAATAACACTATTCATTACCAAATTATAGCAATAGCAATAGCAATATAGCAACCACCATTAGAGATGCTCTAATAGTTCATGTTTATTTTGAAAAATAGGAGTGAGATTAACCATAAAAAATTTTGCAAATATCCTTTGTATTATTATCAAATTTGAACTTGTACCAAGTAAAGATAAATATATTTTTACTCAATGTTATTTTTTTTTTCTTTTTCTTTAATATTAAAGAATCCAACTATCAAAATTAAATTATTTAATTGTTCAGATTTTTCTTTTTGTTGAGATCAACCAATTCATTTTTTATTAGTAATCATCACAGAAAAGAGTTGGCGTAGGATAAGTTATCAATAAAATTTAGTAATTAAAAGTAAAAATCTAAAATAAATTGATAACTTGATTCAAGAAAATGTTTCAGCTTGCTTTAAACCCAAAAAAGATGGATCAAATCACATATCATAAACCCAAAAAAATGAAGAAAAAAAGAAAAGGAACAAAAGAAATAAACCCATTTACAAATCACAAACCACACGAAAATAGGGGAAAAAATTGGGATAAAGAAACTCGCAGATCAAAACCCATTCACACACACAAAAAAGAAAAAGAAAAAAAAAATCTCAAATAAATTGATAGCTTGCTTAAAAAAAAAAAGTATTACCAATGCAACAGCAGATACAGCTAAGAGTCGTTGGGCTTCTCTTCTTGCCTTTGTTACTGCTACTACTTCCACGAAAGTGATGAGCCTAGGGCAACAACATGGGTAAAATAGTAAATCTCTTCCTAATACCAACGAATTAATTTTTTAGTACCAAGTCTTTGGGTAGACTATCAATCCCAACACTCAAGGCCTATCATAATCTGAAGGTATTATGAATCCTTTCCCAATTTGCAAATAAACACAATATTAATAGGTCCCACCTCCATCTTAATCCAATCCCTCTCTCTATCCCCAAAACAAATGGGCCTTAAAAGAAAAGGGTTTTCCTTCTGTCATTAATTTAGACTAGTGAAAACCGAACGATGTACGGAATGTAAAAAAATTAATAAAATATTTTTATATAAAATAATATAAATATTTATATTTTTGTATACAAATTATTAAAAAAAAAATTAAATCTATAATTTAAGTTGGGGCAAATTACACAAATAGTCCCTATAGTTTGGGGCTTGTGTCACTTTTGGTCCCTGACTTTTCAATTGTGACACATTTGACCCTGAATTTTGAATCTTGTTTCAAATAAGGACAATTGAATATATAATTAGATTTTTCAAGGGTAAAATTGTCAATTTGATAAAATATAAACTAATTTGACAAAAATAAATGTCAAGCAAATATTTTTGAATTTTTAAAAATTATTTCTACCTACTAAAAATAAAATTATGTAAAATTGATAAATCTTTTAGACATTTATTTATTTATTTTTACCAAATTAATTTTTATTATGTGTTTAGATGATGATCATGTAAAATTAATTTTAAAAAATTAATTATGTAATTTTTATTAATTTTAAATAATTTTATCATTGGTGGATAAAATAATTTTAAAAATATTAAAAATATTTTTTTTGACATTTATTTTTGTCAAATTAGTTTATATTTTATCAAATTGACGATTTTACCCTTGAAAATCTAATAATATTTTCAATTGTCCTTATTTGGAACAAGATTCAAACTTCAGGGTCAAATGTGTCACAATTGAAAAGTCAGGGACCAAAGTGACACAAGTCCCAAACTACAGGGACTATTAGTGTAATTAACCCATTTAAATTTTACAATTTTATCGTAATTTATGTATTAATTTTTAATTTGTTATAATTTTAATCATGTAACCTTCCAACCCCCATGTTAGAGTTGTAAACTTGGACGAGTTCAACCCAAGCAACTCGAGTCAAGTTTGGAATTTTTTAAGGATTGAGCAACTAATTTTTAGATGAGGACCTATATAAAATTAAAACATTCAAATAAATTTGAGTGGACTTGGGTATAGACACCAAATAATCTGAGCAATTGAAACAAAATTGTATATATAAATATATAAAATTATTTATTAATTTATTTTTTAATAATAAATAAGAGTAATTAAAATTTTAATATTAATGAACAAAAGCAAAAGCAACAAGCTTAAGTTTTTTCAATATATTTTTTTTTATATTATATTTAAAAAATATACCTTTCAAAAAAGGGATTATCGAATAAGTTGATATTTAAAAAATTACATTTTATAATGATATAAAATAATTTAAATATAATAAAACTAAACTTCTTACAAAATAAAAGTATCTGGATAAAAATAAAAATGAAAAAGGTAAGAAGAAAATTTAGAATGGTATTCTTATTTGATCTCAAAATAATTCTAGATAACCAATGAATTATCACCTATAACCTTCATTTTTTTTAATAAAAAAATATATTTCACGAACTATCACTTTTAATAGGAAAATAATATTTATTTCTATTTGTTTTAGCATAAGTCAATTTTTAGCAATTTGAACCAAATGTTTATCATTTTTTACTTTAGTTTGCTTAATTGACAATTGGGATTAAAAAAAATTAACATGATCCATCATATTTCACAAGTATTAAAAAAGTTTAGATGGATAATAATGAAAATATTTGAGATTCACAAAAAACACCCACAATGATATGGTATCATATGTGTCAACTCTTGATTTGTTATACGCTCAATAATAATTAACATGGGGTTCAACTCCCTTGCCACATCATTATGGGTGAAAGTGTGAATCTATAGCATTGCTAAAATAATAAATTATCACATATAGCTCTCATTTTTTTAGGATTAAAGTGGTTTGGGCCTAGAACACTTTACGTCATTATGATTCAAATATAGTCGGAAAACCCTTATGTGATTTTGAACTAAAGTGACACCGTTAGGTTTTCCATCCAAACTAACGGAAGGTGTATCACACGCACCATTTTTATAACAGGTTTGATT
>CM069916.1:15167259-15273897 GCA_036172215.1 Camellia granthamiana
TGAATGTGTCATTTCAGACGTACACATTAATATTTATGTGAGTAAATGTAGTATTACATACCATTAAAGCCATAACACAACCAGTCACTCGTTCTGGACGTCGATGATGAAGTTCAATGGAATTCATTAATGTGGACTTGATGGTTTCTGCCCAATCATATTCCCTCATCTTGTCCAAATGCTCCATGTGTTGATAGTATGTCCATCCAATTGTCTTGCCGGTTGTGGAATAAAAGAGCTTTAAACAAGCATACAAACTTATCAACTTAGCAACCTCCTCATTATCTGATTTCTTTCTCCCAACCAATGCGTCATCGATTAAAGATCGGATATTTTTCGATGTAAGCCTCTATGTGTCCTTGCACTTCTTGCCGATAAGTCCAAATGTTGGCTTCGAACCATATGCAGTTTCCATTGGCACGGATCTGCAGTCTACTCCAAAAATTAATTTGATGTCATGTGCAGACAATTTGACAAATTTGGAGCCAATTTTGAAAGAATTTGATGCAGGGTTGTATGTCTCTATAATCTTTGCTATCACATCATCATATTTCATGCATGATGATAGTTCAATTTTTGTGTTTATCAGTGCATCAAAAATCATCCAAAATGGAGTTCTCTTCAAACATTTCAGTTGCCCATCAGTGAACTTCGTTGTTGGACATCAACTTTACCAAGCCAGTCATATTTGAATGGTAGTTCACTTTGTTCATATCGACATTAGGTTTCACATCAGCTGGAGCTGTCTCTTCCTTATGGGTTTGTTCTTTCTTTATTTTTGTCTTTGGTGTTGATATAACATATGTTAACAAAATGTTAAACAAAAATAGAGACAAGACATTAAGAGGAATGAGTAATTAACAGTGCTATTAAAATGAATATTGATGAGCACCAAATTTCATAATATCACTCATAGATAATCTGTAAAGAATTAGAGAATATGACAGCATCTAAAAATTATTTTGAATGAAAAATGTGAATATTGGAATATGAACTATATGATTTAACATTTTCAATGTAAGATGAAAATTAGACTCCAAAGATTTACAATGTGAACATTCATACTTGAAACACAAAATGGCAATGATAGAATATCGATAATGTGACTTAACATAATCAATGTAACATGGATAACAAACTCTAAACATTCACAATGAGAAAATTTATGATTCAAACGCGAATGTCAATAATGGAATCTTGACAATGTGACCATTCACTCAACATAATCAATGTGGTGTGAAAAATACTCCAAATACTAACAATAAGAAAATTCCTACTCAAAAACAATTAGCACATTATTTTGAATAAAAAATGTGAATATTGGAATATAAACTATATGATTGAACATTTTCAATGCAAGATAAAAATTAGACTCCAAACATTCACAATGGAAAGACTTATACTTCAATCATAAATGTCAAACCAAAACCTTGATAATGTGACTCAATATAATCAATGTAACATAGATTACAAACTCCAAACAATCATATTGAAAAGATTCATACTTCAAACATAAATGTTAGCAATGTGACAATTCACTCAATATAATCAATGAAATGTTAAAATAAATTCCAAATATTAACAATGATATTTTGAGTCTATTGTAATCTCAACAATATGGATTAACATAATCGATGTAGCAATGGAAATAGACTCCAATCATTTACAATGTGAACATTCATACTTGAAACACAAAATGTCAACGATGGAAAATAGAAATTCAAACATTCACAATGAGAAACAGAGCATTCATAAACATTCCTAAATGTTGAGTCCCTAAACACTAAAGCTGAAAAACAGAACATTCATAAATGGGACATGAAAAACAAAGCATTCATAAAGAAGAAAATTCTAATCTGTAAATTTCAAAGGCTAAATGTCGAATCAATAAACATTAAACATCAAACATTGAAATGTGAATATTCAGATTTTAATGAAAGAATATGAACTAGTGGATTTAATTTCAGAAAATAATATGAAATTGAAAAAAACAACTTACTTTTATTCACCATTGTAGACATCGATTGGAGTGAGGATCGCAATTGCCGGAATGAACAGTTATCGGCGATCTCAGTTGCCGGAATGGATTGTTCTTGGCGATCAATGTTGTCGAAATGAACAGTACTTCGTGATTTTTGTTGCCGGAATGAACAGTACTCACCAATCGTAGGGTTTTGGTCGAACACGAAGGAATTCAACGTTAGGGTTCTAATTTGGAGAAAAACAAAATTGTAGAGTTCAAAGAAAAAAAGCGCCTATGATATGATATGAACATAAGAGTAATATCGTCTTCTTATCTAGGACAGGACTAAGTGGAATATTATAATAAATTTTGGACTAATTGGAACATAAGTAATTAAAGATAGATTTATGGAAAAAGCTCCCTTATTATATGTACCTTATAATTAAAAAAAATAATAATAAAATCATAATTAAACATTACTTGAGGCATAACCAAATATATTAAAATAATATATAACTAAAAAGAAAATTAATCATAATTAAAGAAAAAAAAATGATATAACTAAATGTACATATGATAAATAGTGTTTATTGTAAAAATTTTCAATGATTATACAACATTTTTTCTCTCCAAATAACGTTACAAGTAAAATTTAAAAAATTGACCCACACTTGAATGTTTTTTTAAAACTCTTCTTACATGCATTCTATTTTGTCACTTCATTCAAGCGATTGTGAGAGAGAAAAATTATATAAATATAACATTGTCGAAGAATTTATTCTTAAATAATTGTTACAATTTTTTGTGTAATGTAGTGAAAATTTTCCATTATAATATTAGAATGAATATAATTACAATCCTTCCTAGTCAACCATGTGGATCAAGATCCTCTCATTATTCTCTCCTTGCCTTCTTACTTGCTAGGACATTGGGCCCACTTTTGGGCCTAATTTCAATGATCCGAATCGTTTATATTTTAAAATTTGTTGAGTATATCATACTTATAAAAAGTCAAGTTGATCGGATATCAGCAACTATGTGTTCGATTCATCGAATTAAAAACCATTTTAAAAAAAATAATAATAATAAACAGTTTTTCGAACACATATTTTTTGATATCCGATCAACTTAATTTTTTACAAGTATGATATACTCAACAAATCTTAAAATGTGAACGGTTCGAATTATCGAAATTAGGCCCAAAAGTGGGCCCAATGACGTAGTAAGTAGAGAGGCAAAGAGAAAGTAAGGAGAGGATCTGATTCCAACCATGTCCCCATCGAGACCTCACCAACCACGAATGGAACCTAAGGGTTCGTTTGGAAAGTGAGTTGGCTCTTTGGCTCTTTTAATCTGGGACTAAAAAATTTTGAGAAGGCTTTTTGATTTTTTTATAAGAGAAAAAATATAATGATCATGAGTTGGATGTGATGTTTTGTCTTATTAGGCTAAAAAACCTATTTTGTCTTTTTGTGACTAAAATAGCCCCAAACCCAACCCAACTCTTCTTCTCAAATGAAGCCTAAATAAGTTTGGGTAAATTACATTAATACCTACTAAGGTTACTGTTTAACACAGATTTTCCTTTACATTTAAAAAATTATACTTACCACCTTTTAGATTAAAATAACATATTTATTCTTTAGTTTTATACATGTAAAATAATAAAATAATACTGATATTTTATTGATGACATTTCAATAGAAATAACAATCATCTTCTTTGATTTAACTCACACAAAAAATTGAGTTTTTTTATTTTTCGTATTTTTATTTTTACTGAATTTATTTAATATTTTAAGAAATTTTTTATTTTTTAGATACACCTAATCTAAATATACTTAAGAAATATAATATTTTGTGATTTGAGGAAAATGTAGGTTGTGTTTGGTAAAGACTTTCCAAAACTAATTCTATCATTACATTTTAATCCTATATTTAGTAAGAGTTTTTAAATCATGATTACAAATCAATTTCAAAACACATTTACAAAATACGTTAGTAAGTAAATCAGATAATTTTCAAATTTTTAGTCCACCCAATCGTCTCACTCAAACATCTTCCCGAATGTCAGTCGGTCGTCCGGCCGGTCTTCGTCAATTGTCTTTGCAGCATCATGCACTTGTATGTTGAACTTTGTTTGTTTCACTGCTTTTTGATGTAGACTTTCAATAACTCTCTTTGTCTACAGATATTCCCCCCCCCCCCCCCCCCCCCCCCCCACCCCCCCCAAAAAAAAGTAAACTCCATTGAAGAGAATGGGTTGGTGTAGACTTTCAACAACTCTCTTTGTCTACAGATATCCCCCCCCCCCCAAAAAAAAGTAAACTCCATTGAAGAGAATGGGTTGGTGTAGACTTTCAAACAACTCTCTTTGTCTACAGATATTCTCCCCCCCCCCCCCCCCCCCCCCAAAGTAAACTCCATTGAAGAGAATGGGTTGGTGTAGACTTTCAACAACTCTCTTTGTCTACAGATATTCTCCCCCCCCCCCCCCCCCCCAAAAGTAAACTCCATTGAAGAGAATGGGTTGGTATATAAACACCTAAACACCTACTTGCGTATGTGTTACAGTTTTTGCATCTCTATGCTCTGTATTTTTTGAAAAATTATTAAATTTTATTGAAGTATTACATGATATTATTTACATACTATTTCCAAAATATGAAAAATTATAATATAATTCAAATAGGTTATTTTTTATTTTTTAGTTATTTAACATAGGTGAGCTACTATGCATGTTATGCTCGTAAATTTTTTTGTTACGTAATTAGTTTAGAGCATTACGTAGATAATGTCACTCTCGCATTGTGCTTTAAGACTATTGAATAATTAATATTTCTTTAAAATATGTTTGAATCATGGATTTAAATAAAGGAAATAGTAAAACTATGTTAATGAAATATAAGTTAAATATTTTACTATTTTCTCTTTTCATATTCTTATCTAAATTTATGATCAAACACAACATTAATGACCTATTATATGCGCTTTTGCAAGCTATTTATTTATTACCAACACATTTTTTTTTCGTAAAGGAAGACGGTGAGGTGAGGGATTGAGGGAACTGCCCCATACCGGACCCATCTCAGTGATATGGTATGTCGGTAATTTAAATAGTTTATTTTGTAAAATTTGTTAAATAGATCACTCATACAAAAAAATAAAATAAATAAAAATTGAATACTAATTGTTACTTGGACCATTTATACATGTGATGAGATCACAATTTTCTCAACTTGATCCTAATTAAACTCGAAGGAAGCCTTGTAATTTTCTAAAAATTATTTATTTTGAAGCTCAAGCTCAAGCTCATTCAAACATATTCACTTTCAAATAGCTTTGACTTAAATAATAATTTAAAAAGTAGTTGTATTGGAAATATCTATATATATTTAATAAAAAAAAATCGAGTTATAACTTATTTTTTTGATGAAGATGCTTTGCCAAAAGTAGAAGCCACCACCAGAGGGATGGAATCTCACATAGTAGATACCTTTTCACCAATGTTTTGTCTTCAACTAATGATAATCTCTTGAATATTATCTATTTGACCAATCAATTAAGAAATAAATTTAAGGAGAAAAAAAAAAAACTATTTTGGTTGGTTTGATGAGAAAATTATCGTATTGTAAAGGACAGATATATATATATATATATATTTATTATAAAAGCAAGTGATTGCATGAAGGGCCATTCAAGTTGATTACTACCCTTTCCTCTAATCATCATTATATTCCTCAATTTTGATCCTCTCTTGTCACTTAGTTTTATAAGGGATTTTTTTTTTTTCTTTGGATCTAAGGTTAAATATATGTGTATATATATATATATTTGGATGATATAAATTTTGAGAGAAATGAAATTATTAGTAATAAAAAAATTTTATTGCTACTTTGGGGTTTGATTTTGTTAGGATTCTATAATAAAAAAAAATGATATAAAAGGTTAAATATGGTGAGGCCAATTATTATTTTTTTATTCTTAAATGACTAATATTCCTTCAAGAAAGTGAGATTCTCATAAAAAAATAAAAGAAAAAATTTATATTTAGTGTGTTTGGTTTAAGTTTTCTGAATTAAATTTTTTGAAAAATGAATTTTTTTGTTTTTCGTATTTTTTTATTTTTAATAAATATTTTTAAAATTGAGATTCTACACTTCCATTCTAATCCTATATTTGGTAAGAGTTTTCAAATCATGATTACAAATCAATTTCAAAACACATTTAAAAAACATGTTTGGTAAACTAAATAATTTTTAAATTTTTGGTCTAACCGGTCGTCCGACCAGTTGACCGGAACCGTACTTTTTTATTTGTTTTTTATTTTTTATGTTTTTGTGGTGAGATTTAGGCAGTCATGATTGAATTGAACCTACCCACAGCGGATGAGCATTTAACAGGAAGCTTCCTCCTATTTCTTGAATATACAAATTATTTGTTTTTGATATTTTTTAAATATACCAATTATTTTTTTAGACCAAAATAATAAATTATTTTTTTGAATTGAATTTTAAAAAGAGCTTGGTTATGAATTTTGAATAGAATTTTCAATAGAGTTTTAAATTGTATATTTAGTTATGAGTTATAAGTTTTGGAATTAAGTTTTGAAAACTCTTTTCAAAACTCATAACCAAATAACTTTTCTCATTCTATGTGGGTGTTTGGGGAGTTATTATTTTAATAGGCTATTTTAATTTTTAGCTATTTTAGGAGACCAAAATTTTTGTATTTAGAAAGATAAATTTTTTTATAATTGGATGTGATATTTGTGAGATAAAAAATGAAATGATTATGGATTTGATGTGACATTTTGTCTTACTGACTATTTTAACTTATTTTGGTGTGTTTTGAGAAGTTGGTAAAAAATTGACTTTTTATTTTTTAGTTTAATATTTATTTATGGTGTCAAATCAAATTAAAATGACCAAAATACCTTTACCTAACGTAAGAAATTTATTTTTTTGTCATAGGCCCTAATTTGTAATTTCACACTTGCATTTTTGGCCCTTCCCAAACCAATTTTGTTGCATTTTTGGCCACTTACGTTTTTGAAAAATGATAAAAAAAAACGTGACTTTTTATGAAAGCTCCCAAAACGGCACTTTGTCTTTTAGTACTATTTTAGCCAAAAAAGTCAAAAAAGTTGCTTCCCAAACACCTCTTGGCATCGTTTGGGAAGATGGTTTGCGGCTATTTTAGCCACAACAAACAAAACATCATATCAAACCCATAATCATTACACTTTTTTCTCACAAAAAAAGTCAAAAAGTCATTTCCAAACTAAGCTTTTTAGCCTAGGCTAAAATAGCCAAAAAAATCAAAAAGTCAAAAAGTCAACCCATTTACCAAACGAAACCCCTATATGTCACATCAAAAGTTTAAAACTCAATTCAAAACTATTTTCAAAACTTATAACCAAATAAATTTTATTTTTCAAATCATAATTCTAAAACTTACAAATTTAAAATACAATTTTATTTTCAAATCATAATTCTAAAACTCTATCAAATACTATCGTAATTTTTTATATATAAGAAAAGAATCTGTATTAAATAAAACTTCGGGTGTCAGTGCAATTTACCCAATAACTTTTCAATTTCCTCGTATCAAAAAGGAAAAATTGATTTGACATTATTTCATTATTTTGTGATTTGATTTTGTTATTTTTAATTTATATTCTATGGATGTAGTGTTAGCGTTAAAAAATTTCACCCTAATTATTTGAAAATATCCAGGTATTCTAAACAAATTAATAAAAGTTTCACAAATTAAATTAATCTCATATTATTATATCAAAATAGAAACAAAAAAAATACTTTATTTTTAATTTAAAAAAAAAACTGTATTAACCTTCAATTTTATTTTACTTATTTTTTAATTTGTTAGATGGAATTAAAGAAAATGTACATTTAAAAAATTTACTTTTTATTTTTATTTTTTCAAAGACTGTGTGAGAAAAAAATGTTACAATTATTGAATTGACCTTTTTTTTTTTTCATAAATGCACCTACAAAATAAACCATTTAAATTATCAAAATAAAACATATGATAAACTCCATGAACCTCTCAAATTAACTTGATATAAGTACAACCCCATTTACAATAGAAATTAGCATTTGCGACGGCACACTTGCCGTATCAAAAAATGACTTTTTGCGACGACACAACTTGCCGTCGCGAAAAATGTTAGTTTTTGTGACGGCACAATTTGCTGTCGCGAAATAATAGAGTATTTGCGACGGCAGAAAATATTGTCAAGAAAAAGGAGAGTACTTGCGACGGTAGAAATTGCTGTCGCAAAAGAAAGAGAGTATTTGAAACGGCAAAGATTGCTGTCGTAAAAAAATAGAGTTTTTGAGACGGCACCAGCTGCAGTCGTAAAAAAAAAAAAGGTGAGCTTTTTGCGACTATAATAGGCACCGTTGCAAAAAATATATATATATATATTGCGGCTTTGAGACGGCTTTATATATATGTAGTCACAAAATGGTTTGAATAAATACAACGGCATTCTTTTGTCGCAAAAAAAATTTAAAAAAACGACGTCCTCTTACTCTTTTGATATAATATTACTCTTTTCATCCATTTTTTCATCTTCCTATCTCTGTGTCTCTGTCTCTTCTCTTTCTCTTTCTCGCTCATCTCTTTCCTCTCTCTGTCTCTCTCGTTCATCTATCTTCTCTCTGTCTCTTTCGCTCATCTTTCTTCTCTCGCCCATCTCTCTTCTCTCTATCTCTATCTGTGTCTCTCTCGCTCATATCTCTTCTCTCTTTGTCTCTCTCTTTTTCTGTCTCTCTCTCGTTCATCTCTTTTCGCTCTTTTTTTTTTTCTCTCTCTCTCTCTCTTTCTCTCTCTCTTTGTCTATCTTTCGCTTATCTCTTGTTTATCTCTATTTTTCTGTCTTTCTCTCTCTATCTCTTTCTCTTTATCTTTTTGTCTATCTGTCTATCTGTCTTTCTCTCCCTCCCCTCTTATCTATTTACCGAGCTCCCTCTCGATTTATCGATTCGCTACAAGAAAATGCACTTTTAACAACCACTTTGTCTGTCTGTCTCTCTCTCTCTATCTCTCTCGCTCATGAGTCTCTCTCTTCTTTCTTTATCTCTTCTCTATCTGTCTTTCACTCATCTCTCTCTCTCTCACCACCCATCTCATCTACCACATTTACCACTACTGCAAATGCCATTCTATTACCATAACTACTACCACTGTTGCCAATCCACTTCTACGACTACCACTACTACCACCATTGCCACCACTCCACTACCACCACCATCACTATTGCCACTACTACTACCATTACCTCTCCTCTACCACTGCCACTAATCTCCTCTACCACTACCACAACTTCACCACTAATCTCTTTCGCCATCATCACCACCACCACCACCACTACCACCACAATCACCTCTTAGCTACCACATTCACCACTACTGCCGCTCATTCTTACCACAAAAAATTAGTTCTTGATTTTTAGTAACCAAAAAAAATGGGCCGCAAAAAAAAATATTTTTCATTAAAATATTACCCCTACTTCTACCAAATAAAAATAATAATAATTTTTTTTCATTAAAATTAAAATGAAAAATAAATTTTTAACCTTAGTAACTAAAAAAAAATCAAAAATCAAAAATCAAAAAAAAAATTCATTAACTATAAAAAATAAATAAAATCCCATAAGTGTGATCAATATATATTCTCAGAAATAGTCCAAAATCCCAAATTTTTCCAAATTTCCTCAAACCCTTTGGCGCCTATAATTTCTTTTTCCCTCTTCTCTCTCTCTCTCTCTCTCTCTCTCTCTCTCTCTTCATCTTCATCTCCATCTCCATCTTCGCGCTACTCATCTTACTCTCATTCCGACTCCTCCACCGGCAAGAGCTCAAATCTGCAGAGCATCAATGTAAAAGCACACTATAATATAAGGAACCAGGGATTCTAGAGAGCTCGAATTTGCTAAGCAAGTTGTTGCCCTCGTAAACCCTAACATTGGTATGTATTCTCTTGTCTCTCTCTCTCTCTCTCTCTCTCTCTCTCTCTCTCTCTCTCTCTCTCTCTATTTATTTATATTTTATTTTTTGTATCTTCAAGACTTGAATCTCATGCTCTAGGTTGACAACCCTATGTGATCTCCAAATTCGACTCCCTCAAGTAAAAGCTCTCTCCTTTGTTTCATGGTTTATATATGTGTTTGCATAATTTACTCTTTAAATTTCTTTTTTTCACATTCATTTTTGTTCTACATCTGTTCTTTGTCTTTTATTACATTTACTAAACTTGTTTGAATTCGCTGTTACTGTTTGTGTATATACATATTTGTCAATTTGTGGTGATTTGTGATTTTGTGTTTTTGATTTAGGGTTTTCATCATTTCATTATAAAAAAATTTTGATTAATTCTTATGAAATTTTTATCCCAATATATGTAGAACTAGGTTTTTTTTTTTTTTCCTTCTTCTTCTTCTTCTTCTTCTTCTTCCTCTTGCCCTTTTGATTTAGGGGTTTCATGATTTTGTTTTCATTGTAAAAAAATTTCAATTAATTCTTTTTGGAAGATTTATGATCAATTTGGTTCACTCAATCAAAATCAAAGTAAAATTATTAGTTGCGAAATTCTAAAATTATTACTCCCCCAAATGAGTTTATAGAGCAAATTGTAACTGTTACTCCCACAAATGGGTTTTACAGAGTTACTTGCATATAACCTAAAATTTTGCACATCATAGTATTGTTTTCATTATTTTTTTAATCAGCAGTTTTATATGTGCTTGATTTCATGAAGTAGTACATATATTTATGTATTTCATTATTTTTGTTTTTATATGGTCTTTGAAGAATTTCTTCAATTGCTACTAAATTAATTAGTTGACATTTGCTTTTCAAGTGTTTGTCTATCTTATATCTGTCATACTTGCAGAGCTTGGAAGGCTCAGCTTAATTGATTGGTGTTGAGTGAGTTGATCAAAGTGAGAATGGCTTTGTTGTTCAAGTATAATAAGAGGTATTACATGTGATTTTGTTAAGTGCATCATATGCTTTATGTAAAACTAGTAATATTTGAAAAAACTTGACAGGCTTTTTAAATAATTTGTGTGTATTAATAGTTAAAATAAAAAGTAAGATTAGATTACGAAGATAAAAAAATGAATCAGGTAAAATAAAAAATATATTTTTTTATATATATTTTAACTAGTAAAAAACCAAAAGTTTGGTTAAAATTATTCCCCAAATTTGTTTACTTTAACTTCAATTAAAGTGAGAAGAAATTGATATAGGAAGCTTCCCCCCTGTCTCTTCCTTTGACCAGCCATGATGGTCGCATTATTTTATGTAAATCAAATAGGTTTGTTGAGTCATAAAACATCATAGTACAATACATGTTTCTAAATTTTCATGCCTTTCATTCGGCCATCTTATTGGTGTGTAACATATATAAATTATGATATTTATAAAATTAATTATCACAAATGATCATAATTAAATCTTTTAGATTGTGTTTGGTTGAAAGATTTGATAAGATAAATAGAAAAAGAAAAATAAATAAAATGAGAAATAACTGATAGGATTCGAAATACAAGTAATGCTTGGTTGAGTTAAAAAATGGAGAAATAAAAAAGCCTAAGAAATGGAGAGAAAAAAAGAGAGCCGCGTGAACTTAAAAGACAAAAAGTATTTTCCTTTTGTTTTTTTATTTCTCTCATCAAATCTTCTAACCAAACATAACCTTAAGGATATAACTAAAAAAAATTGAGTCATAACCAAATACATAAGGTATAATTAAAGATCTTTTAAATCATAATCAATATTATAATAAATCATAACTATCACCATAAGTATAACCAAGTGCAAACTAATACCATAATAGATTATTATTACTAAATAGTACAAGCGTGGTAACAAAGACATGGTATCCAAATCTAAAAGAGTGTTTATGATAGAATTTACCATTCATTAATAAATTATCAATAACAAGAATCCTTTCTTGTTTTTTTTGTTCTTGTTTTTTTGTTTTTGAACAGAAGAACCCTTTGTTTTTTTTGGAACAAAGAAGATTCCTTTGTTGAATGCGTCACAAATTGAGCGCATTGAAGACCCAATTCCCATGTCTGTTGGTTTGGCGTGCGCAAAACTTGCTTTGGGTTGTAATCATGTATATAATTAATAATTGACATGTAGATGATGATAAATTATAATAATCTATTTTGGCTTTTAATCACTATTAAATAACATGCACCAAGTTCAATAATTAATAATTATTCACAAACTGGTCCAACCGATCCACTTTATTTGATAAACATAATGTAGATAATGAAGACCCATTTTCTTATGTGATCGTAAGCTTCTTCAATGCTATAAGATTAAAGAATTTTTTTTTTATATAGAGTCAAAAATACCCGTCTTTATTTTCCTCAATTTCACCCTTAATTTTTCTTCTATTCTTTTTATTCTTGGAAAATGGGAATAGATTCTTGGTGAGACGGCACTGTTTGTAGAGCATACACTGAGCTTGTCTAATCCGCACAGTTCATTCTTACTCTGACGGTCCACATTGGTCCAAATCTACGGCTGAAGTTGACCCGCCAAGTTCATCACATACGGACTCCTCCGTAGTGGCGGGACTATTATCGTACTAATCTTTTTTTCAAACTGATTAATCATAGCCAACCAAATTTGGATTAGTCATTGCCAACCATATTGGATGCATGTTTTCACATGTCGATAATTGGGGTACCAGTAATTGGAGAATGAATTTGTTCAAACAATTTTTTTAGTGTGTAAATAATATATAAAATATAATTAGTCTAAATATAAAAATTTCATATCTGAAAAGTATAATTATTCCATTCAAAATAGTAGATTCTATTTAAGGGTACAATTTGGACAGACTTAATTCAAACAATTTGTGCCTAGCCTATTTTTTTTTAAGGATTGAGCAAAATATTTTTAAATTCAGTACGGATTTAAGTAAAGATTCAAGAACTTGAATTAATTCGGGGCGGGCTTGAACAAAGATATCTAATAACTTGAAACCTATGCTATATATATATAAATATACATATAAATTAATAGTTGATGGATGATATTAAAGTAATTTAAATCGTCAGATCATACTGAATATATATTATATATACAAGTAATACAACACAAAATCTTAATTTTTTTCTCTCATAAATTGTAAAAATCACCATAACAACATCTTCCTTACCTTGTATAAATTATTTATTTTAATATAATTAATGATTTTTATTAAAAAAAATATAAATTGAGGCTAATTTTAACAAATTAATTAACTTGGTTGCACTAAAAAAAGAAAAGAAACATTAAAATTTATGTGCAATTCGATCAACTCGGACAACTCGGGTTAAACTTGGGCCGGCTTTGGACAGACAAACTTGGGTTATAATTCGAGTTTAGATAGGCTTAGGTAGCTCTCAGTACAACTTGAACTGAGTTTGAATAACCTCTCAATCCTTCTCAACTCGCCTGAATTGCACTCCTAATTTCACTATTCTAAATCAATCAAAATATGTGTATTATTTAAACATTTTTAAACATGTAAACAAAATCAAACTTTAAAACAAAAAAAAAAAAATGTATTGGTTAGGTTTTTTAAAAAATATTTTTTAGAAAATTCTACTTTTTTGTTTTTCGTATTTTTTTGTTTTTACTGAATTTTTTAAATATTTTAAGCAATTTTTTTTACTTTTTAGACATACCTTACATAAATATACCTAAAAAGTAAAAAATTTGTGAAAAAAACCCTTTAAAAATTCACTAAATATGAAAAAAAAAAAAAAAAAACGAGAATTCAGTACTTTTTTGTATTTTTATGTATTTATTAATTTTTTAAAATATTTTTTCACAAATTTTTTACTTTTTAGATACATCTAAGTAAGGTGCATCTAAAAAAGTAAAAAAAATATTTAAAATTTTAAAAATATTCACTAAAAACAAAAAAACACAAAAATAAAAAAAAAATTAATTTTCAAAAAACTTAATTCAAAAAATTCAAACTAAACGCACTGATTGGTGTTTCGAGAGTAGCTAGCTAAGTACTTGGTTCAAAAAAAAAAAAAGAAGCAAACAAACTGAGTATAAGTAATTTTAGAGCATCAATATCAGGCTCAACAAATTTTGAATTAAATTAGGACTGGTTTGGCATAGTCTAATAAAGATAAAAAATTAAAAAATTATTAAAAAAGACAAAAAGTTATCACTATTTACAAAAAAATATATATAAAAATAATAAATTTATACCCATAAAAAGTACAAGTCAAGTTCAACTATTGTAATGAAGTGATGGTGTTGTCTGCAGACTGCAGTGGTGGTACAAACAATCAAGCGGATGCACTTCCCTTGTCATAATACACAGGACAATGCTGTTGGGCCTGTAGGGGCCTATCATGGGTCCCGTTATGATAATCTGAACCGTTCAATATGTAGAACTCGTCGAGTACTATACACTTGTAAAATATTACGTTGATCGGATATCGATAACTATATCATCAAATCAGTTTTGTATCAAAAAAATGGACGGTGAACAAATTAATAGTTGACAAAAACTAATCCGATCAGATAGCTATTGATATTCGATCAATGTGATTTTTTATAGGCATATAGTACTAGATGAGTTCTACATATTGAATGGTTTCGATTATCAAAATGGGACCCGTAGTGGGCCCCTACGGGCCCAACAGTACCCGTGAAGCCTCATCCTATATACATATATGTTCTAAAGTTATCACCATTTTGAAAGCAATCCGTACTATCCTTCAATCAGCACTGTTAGTGTGCATAGGACAGAGGGGTAATAACATAATTTAGCTATTTTATACAATATTTTAATATACATTTTTTCGTAAAAAATCAAAAAATTATCCCAAACAACCATCTTTTATTCCTCTATTTTTTTATCTAAAAAGTCAAAAAATACATTTATTTAAAACACCCCAAACAACCCCTTAATCTCAAAAAGTTTTTTTTTTTTTTTTTTTAATTTTATCTAACATTTTTTGTATGTACACTTACATTAGACTCTCTATTCTAAAATTAAATTTTATAAAATATTCATTTTGTAATGTTAAAAAGCAAATGGAGAAGTTACTAATTTTGTATTATTTATCGATATATATGCAGTGTCATATTCTTTTAAAGAAAATTAATGATTGTGTCAAGCAGCCGACTTATCTCATCTTCACGTTCTCAAAAGAAAAAACAATATGTAATCTAGTGTAATAGGATTTGTATTGTAAATATATTAGTTTCATATTCTTAAAAAAAAAAAAAAAATTGTAGTCGACGAGTAAAAGATCGGGTGATCAACCACTTAGTGATGTCAGTTTTGCCTTTGGGTGGTCAATATAAGAGCATCCATACTAACCTTTTCAAATTTTTAGTCAAATTAAAACTATTTTGCTATTTTAGCTAGTCACCTTAGTACTTACTGCATCAAACTTTCTATTCTAACTTAATCGTATTAAAATATTATTTTCTTATTGTGTTTATTAGTCTTTTCTTTTTTTATTAAATTGATAAGTTATCAGCCAAACAATTCTTAAAAAGAAAAAAAATAATAATAATAATTTGTCGTTGACCGGTTGACTGACCAGACTTCCGGGACAGACATCCGGTAACACTAATTTAGCGATGAACAGTACATCACTTGTTGTAGCAAGATACTGTAGCAATCATAAATTTTGCCGAGCTGCAAGCGAGTTTGATGAATTTGATTTTTTGAAATTTATCAGCAAAAAAACGATTTTACCGAGTTTGATGAGGATGCTCTAATAACATTCACATCATTCTCGTCAAACACATTTTTAGATTAAAATATAGTGCAAAATAGAAAAATCAACTTTCACAAGACTTCGAGGTGTTTTGAAAAAATGGTTAAAAGTTGACTTTTGACTTTTGACTTTTAACCAAGCTTTTAGCTTTTTTAGAAAAGTGATTTGAGAAGTTGATAAAAAGCTGCTTTTGATTTTTTTGATTAATATTTGTTTATAATGTCACATCACAATAAAATGACTAAACTACCTCAACCCAATGTAAAAAATTTATATTTTCACCTATGTAAATATAAAAAAAATAAAATAAAAGATATAATTGTAATTTTATATGTGAATTTTTTAGACTTGCCAAATAATTCCTTTCTAAAAAAGCCAACCTAACTTTTTTAGCAAACAACTTACAAACGTAACTTTTTACTCACTTGCCAAAAGAGTACTTCATCAACCTCGCTACATATTTACGAAATTTGTGATTATTATAGATGTACTCTTGTACTGTTCACAAGTTATATATTGTTTTATTATTTTTTCACTAAGTACACTACAAGAAAAGTAAGATTTAACAACGTTGATTTGACGGCGTTTAAAAAGACTCCTCTGTTTCTAATATTTTACAGCGTTTTTCAAACGTCGTAGTCTTATTGATTAATACGACACCCCGTTTTAACTTCTGAAGGCATTTTTAAACGCCTTCAAATGTTTTTCTCTTTTTTCTTTTTTTTAATGTAAACTTAAATAGCCTATTCTCTATCTCTCTCTCTCTCTCTAAATCCTTGATTTCACTCTCTTGCTTCAAACCCTTTCGTTTCTCTCAATTCAAACCCCTTCATTTATTAATCGATTAATCTGCAACCTTCTCTTCAAGTATTCGATTCACCCCTTCGTTTATTTGATTCAAGTATTCGTAGATCGTCGATTCGCAGATGATAATGTGCCATCTTGAGTTTGTGTTCGAGTTCGCAGGTTTTTCTTCATGGTAAGTGTTGATCATTCTCATCTCTATCTTCTCACATTCAAGTTCGATTGAAGATGATACTTACTAATGGAATCATTCAATTCAGGTATGCTAGGTTTCATCTACTTTATCATTCTTAGATCAGATTGATTGAAGATCTGTTGATCGATTGAAGGTGATTTCGAAGTTCAACCTTCTTCAACTCGGTGATTCAATCTCAGATTCAGAGAAGAGTGAGCACCATCATCTACTAAGTTGAGCACCATCGCTTCAGAAAATCTCAAGCTCTATATCTCTCTCAAGTTCTTCCTTCCCGTCGATTCTTCTCCTAGGGTTTTCAATCAATGTTTTGAAGAAGTTTAATCTCTGTTTTTTATTGATCTGTTTGGGTTGATCAATCAGTGTTTTACACATCTCATTTATTTTTCCCCAGATCACCAAAACTGATTTTTCAACCAGTGTTCTTTATTTTGCACTCTCTGTTTTTTTATTACCTTGTTTTAAACCCTAAATTAGCATCAACAATATTAGCCTGTTTTTTTCCTATGCTGATCTGATTTTTGGTCCCAATTCTGATGTATGCACATATTATAATTTTCTTAATGGCATTGTTAGGGTTGCAAAGTTTAATGGCTCTAGCTGATTTTTAGGAGTTAAGTTTGTGAATCTTTTGTACTTATTCCAATTACAAGATTAGGGGCTTTAAGCAGGAAATAAGAGTGAAAGATGTGACTGTAAACGGAACTTTCTGTCTACATACAAATAAATATGGAAATCAATTGTTCCAATTAGTAATAGATAAAAAGATTATGTATAATGAATGATAGAATGCTGCCAAGCTTACAAATTAATATATTTATAGATTCTCATTAGTAAAACTCAGTGGCCATGTGGTCATGATTGTCTTGATTTCTCTTTTGGAAAAAATGTTCCCGAGTAGCATAATGATTCTATAAATAAGGAGCATAATTTCCAAAAGAAAATTTAATGTAATCATGCTATGACTAAAAGTCTACAACAGACATCACTAGGTGATTATGAATGACATACAGGGTAATATGTCATGATTTCATGCTGTTTTTATTATTGTGGTCTTTACTGAAGCTTTGATTTTTGTTTGTTTTTTCCCTCAACTATGCAACACTCAGGTACTTTTGGACTCATAATTAAACATAGCTTTACGCTTTATGCACAAATATATCCTTCATTTTCAGTGGCTTGCTAATGTTACTCTGTTTTATGTGGGTTAGTATGAGCATGCGAGTACACATTTATGTGCATACGTGGATTTCTATTTGCAGCATGACTTCAATTAATGAATCACTTCAAGTATGTGACGGTAAAAGTTTGTATGCATCCTTCAAATTTCAGTTGATGCTAGTTACTTGGGTGGATGAGTAGCTTCAGTGATCAATATCTTAACTCTTTGTAAACTTAAATGGGTTGAGCTTGGTTGCCCCTGAATGTCTACTTGGATACTAAGCCTAGCAACCAATGTATAATTGTTTTGAAATATGCCTAAACATGTTTATTCTGCTAACCACATGCCCATGAATGTCTAATTGGGTACTCAATTTCATTATTGACAAAAATGGAGCTCACATCAAAATTCCAACTATAAAAAGAGATATGATCAAAATAGTGAAAGGTGTTTACACTTTCCGAATTTTGGGGTTTTGATCAAGATTAGGCAAGAATCACTCCAGGTTGATGTTTAACTCCTCAATGTTCAAAATAGTCAATTCTAATGCAAAATAACAAGTTTAAATATACTTAAGAAGTAATAATGAATCAATAAATATAATTAAATGTTTTTGAAATTTGGATCGTTACACTTTAGCTATATACCTTGCCCGTGTTAAGTTTGTACTTTCCACGTGTAGGAGGAATCCAACCAATGTGGACTGATTTCGTAGGCCTGTGATCCCTATTAAATTATCATACAAAAACTTTGACTAGTACCCAAGAGAGCCTGAGAGGGGTTGGCTGTTTTGGACCAACAGTCTCTAACTTTCATATTCTCCTCAAAAGATTTAAGGGGGCCGATTCCGGTCTAATTGTCAAACCAAAACAAGGTATTGGACACATTCTTAACTAGGACTTTCAAATACTTGTTAAAGAGGTATTTCTCTTCAAGTGAGGCTTTCAAGATGGTATAAGCCCTTCCAAAATAAGAGTTGTTCTTATGGTACTTGACATTAATGACTCTCGATCTCAAAAACTCTTTTTCACTAGACGCTGTCCTTTTCCAGAAAAATGAAAATGCTGTAACAGCATCAAAGGACTAAAGAGGAATTCTGGAATGATAAAAGGAACATCATTCATGTGAACTAGGTGAATATAAGCAATTAAAGTCTTTAAATAGGAACAATGTTCAATTCTTCACATCAAATGTATATATACAGCAGTAGAAGAGTATTCATACAATCATATTGAACAACCACAATGATAATATTTTTCAGTCGCACTGAAGTCAACAGGGTATCATCTTATGCCAACAATAATAGGTATGCCTTCATTATTTGAACCATTTATTAATTTGTGCCAGTTAAGCTCCAAGGCCCAATATGAGAATCTAAGTTTATTTTGTTTTTGTAGTTCCTTGCTGTTCAAATGTTGAGCGGAGACATGGTGCCTCACCCTCAGGTATTTGTTATAGTTATTTAACTGAGAATGGTATGCATTCATCTTATATATTTATAACGCTGAATGATCAGTCGGATCAGCATCGTACTACCATACCATTTGAAGCAGATTGGCACAACCGGGCATTTAGGCCACAGGTACATGAAACTGCTTAGTTTAATTTCATCAATTTCTTTAATTGAACTATTTATTCTAATAATATTAATAATTTCCATAACTTATATTAATGTGAACCCAGCTCAATATTCAACAAGAACCATATAGAATTAATTCCTACAGAAGAGTAGCGTACAATGAGACCAAGACAGTGCAACTTCTGAGCCAAACCCACATTCAATCTCCGAGTTCACTGAGACCTGGGCAATTTGTCAAGGAGAGTGAAAACTCAATGCTTCACATGTTTTCACGTTCACCCTCAACAAACTATCAAGTCTGTATTGAAACCCATTTCATGAGTTGGGTATAACTGAGTTAATTAATTAGACCGGCTAATAAATTGTTTTAATTGTGTGGTTCTAGGTTCAGTATCCTAGCAGCAGCAGCAATGGAGGTCAAATTGGAGCCACCACCGGAGGCAAGCACCTCTCCCTGTCAATGAGCAACAATCAGCAAAGGCCATTCATCAATGCTTTGCAATTGTTTGCAACTGCTGCAGCATCATCAGGATTCCCACAACAGATTACCCGACCCCAAAATTGGCTACACCAGAAAAATGGATTTTACTCTCTGATGAGACCCTCTTGACCCAACTTTTTGTTTTTTGCTTTTTAAATCGTTTTGTAACAAGGCCTTTCGAGTTTGTAAGCATGTAAAGATTAATGCTTTGAGCTTAAATTTCTTCTTTTCCAGTCTCAAAATAGTATGTCAAACCCAAGTCACGAGTACATAACTTGGTTTCAATATCATATGAGATAAATTCAACCTTTGCATAATCAGGATCTAAATATTCATGCGTTCTATTCTATATTTGTGATTCGTTTATGTGCTTCTAACACCGTATATATGTATTATTATTTAGGCTGCCCTCTTATTTATTACTACATCAATAGCAGGTCCTTGTCCATATTTAAAAAATAATAATAATAATAATAATAATAATAATAATATCACGGCGTTTCTCAAAACGTCACCTAAATTCTAAAGCTAACGGTCAGTTTTTAAAAAAAAGATACAATGGCGTTTTAAAAACGTCGCTAAAATCATAGTGACGTCATAGTACCATTAGGGTGAGACATTTGGTGGTGTTTTTAAAAACGCTGCCTATAGTAATATAATGACAATTTTAAAACGTTATAAAGCTATAGTGACAGCCACATTGCTGGTGTTTAATATTAAACGTCACAAAAAGAATTAACAACGTTTATTGTATCTATAGTGGCATTTTTTACGCGCTGTTAAATGTTATTTTTCCAGCAGTGTAGGCACTTCCCAAGCATCGCTAGCTTAATTGGATCCACGCAGACAGTGAAAACATAAGACAAACTTATTTTAAAAAAAAGGGTAAATTATAAATACACCTTTTGAAGTTTTCTTAAAATAGAGATTGTTCCTTATAGTTTGAAAAATTACAAATACTTCTTTATTAGAATTTTTTATTTAACAGAATTAATTAAAAAAAATTAAATTTATAATTACTCTCCTATACAATAATAAAATTACATAAATTATTAATTGAAACATATTTTTAATATCATTAAAAATTATTAATTAATTTGATGATTTATTCATAAAAAGAGCGATTTGTTATGAAATTAAAAACCTTAAGAGGGTGGAATGTAATTTTTAAAACCATAAAGGACGATTCATATTTTAATCAAATTTCAAGGAGTGTATTTGTAATTTACCCTAAAATAAATAAAGGGGCATGTATTCATAAATTTATCTTTACTTGTTCCTAGTTGTTTTGGGATTTACTTATTTTTTTATTTATTTTTGTTTTTGCTGAATTTTTTTAAAAAAAATTAAAAAAATTTAAGGTTGCATTTGGTAGTGTTTTAAAATAATGATTTGATAATAAAGTCTTATTTTGAGTTTATGAGTTTTAAAATTATGATTTGAATGAAAAAAATTTGTTTTGTTATGAGTTTTAAATTGAGCGATGTGACATGATATTTGATTCAAAAATTTACAGCTCATAACTAAATTTAAAAAAAAATTCCAAAATATTATTTATTTAAAATATAAAAATAAGAGGTGCCAAAAAAAAAAAAAAAAAAAAAAACACTGTTTCGGTCAACCGATGACCGGGTAGACGTGTTTTGAAATGTGGGTGTAGAATCAATTTTTGAAAACTGTAATCAAACACCATACTAAAACCAAAGGATGAAATCACACTTTGAAAGTCTAACCAAACACAGCCTAGGTTTTTTAGATTCAACTTAACAAGACGAATCGAAAATTATAATTATTATAAAAAATTTTAAAAAAAAAATTAAAAGAGATAAAAATAAGCAATCTTTTTTAGCTTATTTTGGCTTTTTTAATTAATTTTTTTTTTTGAAAAAAAAAAAATAAATAAAAATAAAAATTTATAGATTTGTCTCAACAAGATGGATTGAAAGAAAAAAAATTCGGCGTAATTTTGAAAAAAAATCGCTAAAGACCAAAAAAATTCAACAATAAAAGGTGGCTTTTTTTGGGTTATCAAAAGCGGCAGTCTAAATTATTTTTTATATTCTAACAAGTCTTATGGATAATATAGTTACCAAAATATCTCTAATAATAGGGTTTGACTTCTCTCAAATTATCATCTCAACTTGAGAGAGCGTTTGGATTTGATAAGCCCATTTTGGAATCGATTTCGGTAATCCAAACCGTTCAATAAAAAAATTTAAGATGATTGGACGTCGACAACTGTATATTTGAATCATATTTGTTTTAAGAAAATGGATGACAAATATAATTCAAGAATAACTACCTATTTTTTGTAATACAAATTTGATTTAAACACATAGCTGGCAATATCCGGTCATCTTGATTTTTCGCATTAATATTCTACTCAACGAATCCTAAAAAGTGAATGGTTCGAATCAACGAAATGGGACTTATAATGGGCTCCACGGTCTCCTCAAGTTCTTTCATGTTTAGATGTGAATATGAGAGAAACATAATCCCTAATAATAATAGGGTGAAATGCAACAATGATTGAGATCCCCTTTTTTTGGAGACCCCACAATCCCTTTTGGATCTCAACCATTGATGGTATGGGCCCCACACATAATGAGTGGGTCCCACACATACATCAATGGTTGAAATTCAAAAAGGTTGTGAAGGTCTCCAAAAAAATGGAGTCCCAAGCATTTTTCGGGTGAAACGTGTATTAATGTTCACATTGACAATGTAAATATTCCATGATATAAACATTCACATTGTCAATGTGAACATTCACACTGTCAAATTTATTTAATATGAATATTCACATCACCAAATTGCTAAGGGTTTAAAAAATATTTATAAGGGTAAAATTATTCATAAAATACCTTAAATATGAGAATTAACATTTGGTGAATCAAATATCCAAAATAATATATTTATTGTAATATAAAAATATCTCATGGACTAATTGGAATATAAATACTTGAAAGAAAATTTTCTAATAAATTTACTATTAAATGAATAAATAGAATTTAATATTAAATTAATATGACAATTGAATTATGTTATAATGTTGTCACTCTTGTAGGAAAATACATAGTTTAATAGGCAAGCTTATTTTAAAATGAATAAATTTTAATATTAAATTAATATGACACTTGAATTATGTTTATCTTCTCTATGGTCATAATGTTAGGAAAATTCTATTTCCACATTTTTTTTTTTGGCTCTCTATGCACACATTTAATGAAATAATTTTTTATTATAATTTTATCATAAAACAAAATGACCATAATAGATATCAATACACTCTAAATATTAGAACTTATTTTTTTCTATACACATCTTTTATAATTCTCAATGCATATTTTTTTGAAAAAATAAAAAGCAAAACCTTGTATTTTTTTCTCATATCCTCCATTGCTATACTCTATTGTAGTCCATTATTTGTCATAAAATCCTCTGATATTTCTTCTTTTTTTGTTCCCTGAGTTTGTGTAAGTTCATAGTTCATTGCTTCTATCATTTTTCCATTCAAACCCACCAACATTCTTGATTTTCGTGGTTTCCTCCATCAATTAGAAGTTGGAACCATACAAGCTCGGAGAACCCATCTTCGCTGAGAATTCTTGTGAAATTTTCTACTTTTGAAAATTCTTCAATTCAGGGACACTCGAGCCTATATGGACAGAGAGATGGCGAAAGAAAGGTGAAGAATCTGGGGAGAGTCAGAGGTCGGAAGAGTTGATTACAAAATCATTTATTGTGAGAAACTTAAGAGTCCTAATTTGAAGAGTAAGGTCATGAAATGAGGTGGTATTAAACATGAATTTAGTGCATAGATTGTGATTTTAAGAACTCTAAAAATGAGCGTACCAAATCGCATGGAGCAAGTAGTCCAATCGAGGTTTGTGAGTGATGGATGATGATGATACCGACTTCAATCAGCTGTACATAAACCATACAATGGTAGAAAGAGAGAGTAGGAAATAAAGAAAATGCCATAGAGAGAGGTTCATAAATCACGCATTTATGATTGAAGAGAAACACGGTGGATTTGGCTCAAATCCTAAAAAAGGAAAATAAATAACGACAATGCTACGTAACTCAAATTTTGTGGCTCAAAAGTGGCTCAAATGACCAAAACGACGTCGTTTTGAGTACAGAACAACATACAAATGACCAAAACGACGTCATTTTGACCATTTGAGCCACTTTTGAGCCACAAAATTTGAGCTACGAGACATTTTCCAATAAATAATGTGGTGTGTACAAATTATGGGTTAAGGTTATAATTGAAACATTTGTGTGGAATGAGAATAACAATATATGACTAAATTTATAAGTATGTGAACTAGGATATAATGTGTATAGAGACTAACAAAGTGTATGGAAATAAAATTTTCTCATAATGTTGTCACTCTTGTAAGAGTTAGAAAATTAGGCACTCACGAGCTGATCCTATTTATCAAATTTATTTCCTAATAAGTCTTATTCTTTTTCTTTTTTTCACCTATTGTTATCCCTAAAAAGTGTTGGGGTAAAATAAATATTTTATGACTTATTGGTGTATTAAAAAAGTATACATGACTTATAATTAATTATCATATAGGTCTAGCTCATGATTTATCCAAAAAAATATAGCATGTTATAAATCTTTAAAAACAAATAATAAACAAATATATAAATATAAGGAAAAGTTTTTAAATTCCTGATATTAAAATTTTATAAAATAAATGACATATAATATTTTCATAATAGTTAAGATTTCTTAACATTTTTACAGAGAAAATTTAATTTAGAGAAATTTTACCCGATTCAGAGAAATTTCAATTTTTACAGAAAAATTTTAAAATTTCTTTGTGATCATACCAAAAAAATTTCTCTGAGTCAAATTTTTTTTATAAAAATATTGAAAGATCTTAGTTAAAAGCATCTCCAATACATTGTTAAAACAGCTGCTAAAGCCATAGCTGGGGAAAAAATGACTTCTCCAATGGCATGCTACAGTAGCTGCCAAATTTGGCACCAACTTTGGCAGTTGCCAAATGTGCCAACTCATCAAAAATCAACTGTTTTCTTCCTTCCCTCCCTCATCCTTTCCAGCAAAACAGAGTTAATTTTTTGTAAAACCAAATTCACTATTTTTTTTAAAATAGAAATTATTTAAAACAGAATTTTTTTTAAACATAAATTATTTCAACAACCAAACCCTTCAAAAAAAAAAAAAATCATAAACAACAGCAACAATCAAACAATTTCAATGCAAACAAGAAATTTCAAATGAATTTTAAACAATAAATACCAGAAATTTCTGGTGGTTGATGGATTTGAGACGAGGTTTCGATTTTTGGCGACAACTCTGTTTCAATTTCTGCGATCTGCGAATGGGGCTCAAATAGGGCTCCTTGATCTGCGAAATGGGGAAAATGATCTACGATCTTGGTTCTCATGTTTGTCTTCATCTTCTTTGTGATATGCGAAGAGGGGCTTGTGAGAGAGAGAGAGAGAGAGAGAGAGAGAGAGAATGATCTCAGTTTCTTGCGTATCCTCCATCTGCTACTAGTGGTGCCGGTGGATCTGGAGAGGAGACGAGGGAGAAGGATGAAGAGAGAGAGAGAGAGAGAGAGAGAGAGAAGGTTCTGGTCGGTGAAGGTTTTAGATCGAGACAATAAATGAGAGTATGAAAAAGATTGAGAGAGAAAGAGACAAGTGGTCTGAAGGTTGAAACATTATTTTGAAGCATTATTTTTTGAGAGAGAAAGAAACTGAGTGGTTTGAAGGTTGGCACCACTGTGAGCAATTGATGTAATCCAAGGGTACGAAAATGGGTGGTTGTGAAGGTTGAAGCAATATGTGATGAATTTTTTATTTTTAATTTTGTAGTGGCATATAAATCGTGTGATGAGTTATATAAATATTTTTAACTTTTTACTTTTTTTTAAAAATCATATTTGTCTAGTCAGGTAGAATTTAAATAATTTTCAATGCTATTATGAAATATACAAAGTTACTAAAATGAAGACAATAGAATTATAAATGAAGACAATTTTCTTAAAATTAAAAAAAAATTTAAATGATGGGCTGAATTATATTTATATATTTTTTTAATTTGTTATATTTTGTCTAGTCAGGTATAATATAAATATATATATATATATATATATTTTAAAAAAATAGTTGAAACAAGGTTACAAAAGATAAAAAAATAAACAAAAACAAAATCAATAAAAAAAAAACCCTATATCCAAACAAAATCTATAAATTTAGAGGGAAAGTTGGTTGAAATTTGCCAAAATAGCATGTGACTAATGAAGCATCATTGCTATAATTTGACAAAATAACACTATTCATTGTCAAATTATAGCAATGACAATGCTATTTTGACAAACACCATTGAAGATGCTCTAATAAAAACAAATATCTTGGACCACTCTTACTCCACAAAGTTAAAGAGGGATGTTTCAATAATTTTTTCTAAATATAAATATGCATTTAGAGAAGTACAATTATTTTAAGTATTTTATTATGTACGAAGACATATAAATAATATTAACAAATAGAGGTCTTGTTAACATGTGATTTTGAAAATTACATTAATCACATCTAAAATGATTGTACAATTTTTATTATATTAACTTTATGCAGAATGTATAATTTTTTTTAAAATTTCTTAAAAATCTTAAGGGCATACATTAACAAAATCTTATAAGTTTAAGGTGTTTGTTGTGATAATGCGCAACTTTGAATCAATGTAAATGATTAGAATTGTTTTTTTTTTAGTTTATCAACAAAAAAAATAAAAATAAAAATAAAAATATGTTCTAAAAATGAGCCATATACTCTAGTAAGAAGAGGAAGAGACCAAATGAATTTGAATGTCGACACAACGCTGACGCAATACTTATATGGTATGAATAAAATAGTTTTTATTTTTTATTTTTTTTTTTATCAAAGATAACGTTAGTGTGTTAGTAAAATTAGAGTAAAATTTAAAGATTTGTTACTACTCCATCAATTTGAATCTCTAACTTTTTACTCGCTACATCCTAAAGTATGACTATTAAACCATTAGACAATACCCCAATGTCTCAATAAAATAACTTTTAGTTACCAAAGAAAAATAGCTTTCGAAAGAGGAAAGTTCATGTTTTTATTATTATTTTTCCACTTTGCTAAGGTAAGTTGCTAAATGGGAGGTCATTTTTCACTAGAATTGATTTAAAATTAAGAATTCTAGGTGAGATGGTAAGATTCTTTTTTTTTTTTTTTTGGTACAAAATAAGATAAAAAACAGGTTTGCCAAATATATATATATATATATATTTTAAGAAAAATAATTAACAAATTCTACTTTACTTTGAAAATTACTTTTAGGCCTCGCTTGGGAACATGCTATTTTAATAACTTTTTAATTTTTTGGCTAAAATATGAGGTAAAAAAAACTAGTATATTTGGGATGATTTTTTGACTTTTTACGAAAAGATGTGCAAAAAATAGAAAGAAAATAGAATTTTTGATTTTTTAGTATAAGTTATTGGTTTTTTAATTTTTTTAGTAATTTTTTGACTTTTAGGCTAAAGCAGTCACTTGCCAAACGAGACCAAGTCTTGTCAAATTTTAATATAGACAATTAAATTTAATTTGCCATTAGTAATTTGATGTTTTTTCACTACACTAATGATGCCATTGATCGGGCAAAAACGAGCTGAGCTTTTGAGTGTTCAAAGTTGTTTATTAAGAATTACTTTAGCTGGAGCTCGAAATGAGCTCAAGTCGAGCCTAATTAATCACGCTTGAGCTTGGTCTATTTAAGAAACTTGAACTCAACTCAAGCCAACTTGATTACATAAATACGACGAGCTCAAGCTTGAGCTTGAAAAAAATAATTAAACTAAAATTAATTTACTTTTTAAGATAAAAAAATAAAAGATTATGAGCAAAATATACAAAAATACTTACATTAATAACAAATTTTATTAATCAAGTATTTAAATTTACACAAAATATATGAATCTTCTTGAGAGTTCAATTAAGCCGTGTTTGGATTATAGATTTAAGTAAGGATTTAAAAAGTGATAGAAAAAAAGTACGTAAAAAATATAAAAAATATAATTATATTTCACTCATATTTTACCTTCCTCTTTACAAATGTCTATCAAAATTTATGAAACAAACACAAGCTTAGCTATTAAGAATCTCTTATGAAATGTTGAATTGGGTTCCTGGTTTTCCATGCATGGGGCTCTGTACAGTGACCCAACCCAACCCAACCCAACGCATCCCATCGCTCCTCAAACAAAATTCAAACTGCAAACCAGCCCATCTAGCAGTGGATCAGCTATTGTTAACAGCCTGTTTACGCGGATCAGGCCCATCATATTAGCTGGAAGGCCCATATGCTCATGAAGCTTCGTGGTCCCCTCACTAAGGTCTCGTTTGACAACTCAATTTTATAATTTAAATATTAAAAAATTATTAAAAGATTAAAAAGTTAACTTATACTAAAAAGTCAAAAAAAAAAAATCTCTCTAATTTAAAATCATTCTAAATATATTGATTTTTTTACTTAATATTTTAATTAAAAAATTATTAAAATAATATATTCTTAAATGAAATCTTAGCCAGTAATTCACCAAAGATTCAATAAAATAAAAATAAATAAATTGAGGATCATCAAACGAGCGAAAAAAGATCTTCCTTGTACTGCATGTACTACAACAACTACGACCTACTTAAAAACTGCCCAATCACATATGTACTACTTCTGCTACTCTTATCTAATAATTCATGCTCGATACTATTTATAATTTAGGCCAAGTTTGGAAAGTTTAGAATAAGTGTATTTTTTAATTTTTCTTGTATTATGTGTAGAAAAAATAAAAAGGAGATGTTGATTGATGTGACCCAAAAAAGATAAAAAGATGAAATAAATGCACTTATATTGGGTACCCAAACAAGGCCTTACTTTCTCTAAATATATATTTTTTATTATTCTTATTATATATATAGTTATTATTCTTATTTTATTTTGTTCTAAGTATATTCTTATTTTATGTATAATAAAGACGAAGAATAAAATGTATTTAGAACAAAATAAATTCAGAATTACAACTCCCTTATAATTTTGGTACTAAATCTTTTGATATTTATTTTTATTTTTTTAATATTTCAAAATACTCACATATTTAATTGATGTAAATATTTTGAGACAGAGAAACAAATTACATTCATTGTTTTAGAAGACAAATATAATCAAATCGTGTGATTATAATTATCAAATTAATTAATTTTTTTCACATATATAATAACTTATAATATAAACGGATTAGATTATCAAAATTAGATTATAATCGGGCGAAAAGCCCAAACTACACTGCTCACAATATTCTATAATATAAAGAGCTTAGATCATCAAAATTTCTATCCATAAAATTCAAATAGTGTCATTTTTGTAATTTTTTTTTGTTGCACGGCGAAAATTAATTGTTAGTTATTAAATTAGCATCTATAGAAATTAGTCTTCACATCCATTGCAAAGTATCAAGTGCTTACTTTCTTAATTCAACTCCTATAGGGAGAGTTGAACCTATAATGTCCTCTAGGGACTAAAGAAAAGTTATAATGGCCAATTAGATTGTCTAATTAGTTGTGTGGTTTTTGTAATCTAGAAGCACACTACGAAATCTTTTTAATTGAAATAGAAATCACAGAATATCACATCATTATGTATAAAAATCCTATTTGTATAATATTAATTTTGTTTGAAAGATTTGGTTTATCTATACATAATATCACAAATTTGCATCTAAAGCATTCACTAAACTTTTTTACATGGTGAAACAGCCACCATTGCTAGTTCTAACTACAGCAACTTTCACCGCCGGAGCAACAGTTGTGTAACCAACGGCCTCCCATCTCCGGTGAGCCGACGGCCTCGGAAGGTTCTCCGGCACGACGGTCTCCAATGCATTCTCTCGCCACGGTGGACACCTTCTCTTGTCGCTCCATCTATTACCCTTCTGGTTTGGTTCAACAACTAGTACTGGCTTCATATTCTGATCATCAATGGCCATGCTTTCACGGCCCATTGTTAAATTGTCAATTTCAAGCCCAATTATGATACATGTCAACCCCAATACGCATTGGCTTCTCCATGATCTTTCCTTCTTTGGCCTTCATACACATATATTATAAGTGTTCCACAATACAAATTCAAGGGCAATCTACCAACACAAAAGGTAATGGAAAATGTTTGAGGACCACAATTTTTGTGGCTCAAACGGTTCAAAATTGTTAAAACGACGTCGTTTTAGTAATTTTGATGTTGTTTTGTACTCAAAACGACGCCGTTTTGACAATTTCGAGTCATTTGAGCCATAAAAATTGTAGCTCTATGCCATTGCTGAAATGTAATTATGTGTAAGGGGAGACAATATATGTATTTGGGATTAGTTGGGAGTAAAGTTTCAGATGAATCAAGATCAACTGATCTCTTTTATGTCTCATTTTCTATTCTGTAAAAATTTTAAGGAGATAAAGAATGATACATGAAAGGACTAGATGATCTGAATTCCAAAAAATACAAGGTAATTTCCATAACTTGGGGTTAGATGAACAATTATTTAAAAACAATGATATACAAATACAAAGTGTGTACAAAAAAAATTACTAATAAGGATGATGTGCTTAATTTGTGGACATAATTCATTTTAAAATAAAAAAATCATCAAGATTTTTTTATTATTTACAAAAGACCACCATATGATGAAATGATTTTACACAAAAAAAAAAAGGAGAAGAATATATAACACGACAGCAAAAAGAACATGAAAATGAGTGCAGGTGGCGCATGTTAGCAAAAGAGCATATGGTTGATGCTATAGTGCACCGGTGAAAAGGATAACTTACCATGCAACTTGGGTTGTCTTTGTAGTGAGGGAAGATGGGCTAGAGGTAGGAGGGGGAGGGGAGAGATTGAGGCAGCAACTGCTTGATATGGCCATTCTCCTCTCTCTCTTACTTTCTCTCTCTCTCTCTGAATTGTAATAGTTGCAAAGACAAGAGGAGTGCTTGAGTTATATATAGCATGGTGCGCATGTTAAAAGTGAACAGTTTGGTTACGGTAAGTGGGACAAGGACCTCAGCGGTGGCTCCTTGGGTTAGTATTATGTAACACGTGGGGTTGGACCCTCCTCCAATCAAGGAGACGGCAGACCGACTCTAAACCCCGTTAGCCAAAAAATGACTGGTAAGTAAAACAAAAACTAAAAAAAAATATATTTTTTAATCAATTAAATTAATTTTTAAAAGAAAAATATTATAAAATATAAATAAAAAATAAAATATTTTTTATGATAAGTCACATATATATATATATATACACACATAGTGTTGGCGTGATATTTATAAATATTTTTTAAAAAAATTATATTATTAAATAATATTTTTATATGATCATATTCTCAATAGAGAGAGATGCAATCATACATCTTTAAAGGATCAATCATTGAAAAGCTGGAGAATGAATTTGGCAGGGGGAATAAAGTTTTGCCTAATTTCCAATACTAAGGGCTGTTTTGACAATATACATAAAAAAGTTAAAAGTCAGCTTTTAATTTGAGAGGGCAATTTATATAAATATTGGTCGAGCTACGATCCTTTAGTCTCTATCATGGGCCGGACTAAAGGCCGAGGTATGAGCTTCGAATAGCTCGGTCCCATGTTATATGAAAGCTGGGCAGAGGTACTTTGAACCAAGCTACCTGAATAAGTGGACTTGGTTGTTAGCCGAGATATTAGTGAGAAAGGAGGTCGAGCTTGGTATAGCTCGGCCGAATGCTATCTACGTCATTACTTGAGTGTATGACCGATGTAATATAGCTCGGTTAGGTCGCAGCAGCCTAAACAAAGGAGGTAGCCATCTTACTTAGTTGGTGGAAAGTAGAGTGTTATTATAATAGACACTCTTCATTGAGCTTGAGACTCCTAGAAGGGCTCTGCTAAGGAGAGTAGAGTCCTACTAGGATTGTGCAAACCATCTCATTTTGTTGGTAGTGAGTAGGGTGAATGATTCCTATGAGGACTCTTTTAAGGAAGAGTTAGAATCCTACTAGAATTGTGCCAAGCAGAATCTATAAAAGCTCATGACCAGACCTATGTACATGTATCACAATTCTTACTCTGGAATACATAGAGTTTTTTGTCTATTGTCTGTTTGCTAACTTAGGTATCGGAGAGGTATCCGGCACACACCCGCCGGCTAGCTCACATTTGTATTTTCAGAAAGCAAAGTGACAACGTTTGGAGAAGCGCAAACTTGATCAACAGGATTATACGAGAAGAATATTTCGTACTCGTACAACAGGATTATACGAGAAGAATATTTCGTGCTCGTACAATTGGCGCCGTCTGTGGGAAAATCATAAAGAACAAAATCTTTTGATCGAGTTTTTCTCCTTAGTTAAAATCAATGACGCACGACGAAGATTTGCCGCAATTTGCTATTGATGGGCAAACCCGGAAGGAGGCAGGAGGCGCGAAGGTTTGCCTTTTATCCCACCCATGGCGGAATTAGAGCCCCAGCGACAGAACTCTCGGGGGGACACACGGGAGAGACGGGGTGCCAGTCCCCGTCGCTCTCAAAGTCCTAAAAGACAGTGGAGGAAGTTGGATCCTCAAGTTCTGGAGGATCGTGTGAGGGAGCAAGATAAGATGATACGAAGGATGGCGGCGGACGTGGAGACAATTAAACGCCAGATAAAAGACAAAAGAGAGACGACAAAAGAGAGGCACAAAGGCAACACACCCGCTTACTATTCAGAAGATAGTGGCAAACAAGCCACGCCATCCTAAGCTGAAAGTAAAAGCCTAAGGACAGGCGACACTCAATCAAGGACTTCCAGGACTCCTTTCTCCAGGTTTGAGAGAACGAGGACTGAAAGGTCGTATACGGAGGGAAGCAGCTATCGACCCTCGCACATGCACCAAACGACATCTAGACACACGGAGTTGCCAAGGTTAGCAGACCTACGAACAGTGCTAGAGGAGAGAGCCCGATGGAAGGAAGACTACATGGCTCATGACCCTCGCAGGGTTTCAGCCCTATAGCGATTGGCCCCTAGGACACATGGAAGTGTCGAGGTAGGAATGCCAATGCCATGTCTTGCTTACGAACCAGCATACAAAGTGTTAGCAAGGCTACAGAGCTCGCCGTTTGTTCTAGCAATTGAGAACGCACCATTACCCTTAGGCTTCCATCAGCCTAAATTCACAACTTATGAGGAGAAGTCAGACCTCTACATGCACTTGAGCCATTTCCGCCAAGTCATGGCGGTGTATCAGCGAAACGAGGCTCTATTGTGTATCCTATTCCCTTCCAGCCTTGGTGACTTGGGTCTAACATGGTTTGAAAGATTGCCAGAAGTTAGCATAGCTTTATGGGCGCAATTAGCAGAAGCATTTGTAACCAGATTCAGAACAAACACCAAGACACTGGTGGAGATTGACCAGCTACTCTCCATAGATATGGACGAGAAGGAAACATTGAAGTCTTACAACAATCGGTATTTGGAGACTTTTAATCAGATTGGAGATTGCCCCACAAACCTAGCTATTGTACAGTACAAGCAAGGTTTGCCAGTGGGTCATAGGTTGAGAGATTCAATGACAATGATGCCGCCTCTTACTATGGAAGCCCTGATGAAAAGAGTGCACCAACACATCTTGGTAGAGGAAGATGGGATTCGCACCTAGGCAGAGTCCGACATAATAGCGAGGACGGACGAAACACCCTCGGTAAAAGTTAACACCGTCGACAAGAAGGACCAACCAAGTAAAAAATCTTTGCCCAACTGGGGGCAAAGTGGGTTGGCAAGATTGACCAACTCTTTCTAACAAGTCTTTGCCCGACTGGGGGGCAATAAAAAAGGTTGGCAGATTTGACCAACATTTTTTTTATTCTTCAGCTGAGATAAGGATCTGGGCTGAAGAAGATTGGCAGGATTAGCCAAGCTTTTAGTTCTCTTCAGCCGAGATAAGGATCTGGATTGAAGAAGATTGGTTGGATTAACCAAACTTTTAGCTCTCTTTAGCCGAGATAAGGATCTAGCTGAAGAAGATTGGCTGGAATAGCCAAACTTTTAACTCTCTTTAGCCAAGATAAGGATTTGAGCTGAAGAAGATTGGCTGGATTAGCCAAGCTTTTAATTCTTTTCAGCCGAGATAAGGATTTAGGCTGAAGATGATTGCCAGGATTAGCCAAACTTTTAGCTCTCTTCAGCCGAGATAAGGGTCTAGGCTGAAGAAAGGTTGGTAGGAATAACCAACATTTAGCTCTTTTTCAGTCGAGATAAAGATTTAGGCTGAAGAAAGTTGGCAGGTATGACCAAACATTTAGTTATCTTTAGTCGAGATAAGGTTCTGGGTCGAAGAAAGTTGGCAGGGCCAACACATAGCAAGGTTAGCAAATTACAAAGCTCTTGGACCGAGATGGCTGTCTTGGCCAAAAAAGTTCAAGACATGCCAATTAAAGTTAAAAGACAAACACAAGCAAGATATGAACCGGACAAAAAGATTGGAAAATAGCAGATTTAATTCCATTCCATTTGAAAAAATGAGCATTACAAAAGTAGGGACAGGTCTCAGAAGCATGAAGAGTGAGAGAAGATGAACAGTGGAGTGTTTGGTTCAAAAAGAAAGGTTTTTGTTTAAAACACAAAAATGGGCGGGACTGTTCAAAACTTTTGAGGTACAATGACGGCTGTGATAGTTGTACTTGACCAGTGGAAGCGAGCCACGTGTCCAGGGGAATAGATAATGATTCAGACGTGCTTGGGAAGCGGAACGACGTGCAGAACAACCGACAAGACATTTCTGGACCGGCCAAATCGGTAGCTCGGTAGAAGGTGAGCTCGGTTGGCTTGAATGTTTTAGCTCGGCTGGAGAAGAATAATCTCAAATCATGTTTTGCAGATGGAATTAAGAGGCAATTGAGAGGGTAATATATAAATAAATATTAGCCGAGCTACGATCCTTTAGTCTCTGTTATGGGCCGGACTAAAGGCCGATGTATGGTCTTCGAGTAGCTCGGTCCCATGCTGTATGAAAGCTAGACAGAGGTACTTTGGACCGAGCTACCTAAATAAGTGGGCTTGGTGGTTAGCCGATGTATTAGTGAGAAAGAAGGCCGGGCTTGGTATAGCTCGGCCGAATGCTATCTACGTTATTACTTGAATGTATGACCGAGGTAATATAGCTCGGTTAGGTCACAGCAGCCTAAACAAATGAGGTAACCATCTTACTTGGTTGGTGGAAAGCAAAGTGTTATTATAATAAACACTCTTCATTAAGCTTGAGACTCCTAAGAGGGCTCTGCTAAGGAGAGTAGAGTCCTATTAGGATTGTACAAACCATCTCACTTGATTGGTAGTGAGTAGGGTGAATGATTCCTAGGAGGACTCTTTTAAGGAAGAGTTGGAATCCTACTAGGATTGTGCCAGACAGAATCTATAAAAGATCATGATCAGACCTATGTACATGTATCACAATTCTTACTCTAGAATACACAGAGTTTTTTGTTTATTGTCTGTTTGCTGACTTAGGTATCGGAGAGGTATCCGGCACACACCCGCCGGCTAGCTCATGTTTGTGTTTTCAGGAAGTAAAGCGGCGACGTTTGGAAGAGCGCAAACTTGATCAACAGGATTATACGAGAAGAATATTTCGTGCTCGTACATAATTCATTTTGGGTCACATAACTTTTGAGAAATTCTATTTCCACACACCTAATTAACTCAGGGCACATAATTAATGAAATTTTAATTTAATAACAATTATATCTTAAATTAAAATGACCATAATAGACATCTAGCAACACCCATAATATTATATGAAAAAATTCTATATACACATCTTTTAAGAATAAAAAAATCTCAATGTTCATATTTTGAATTAAAAAAATAAATCCTAATTTTTTCTGTTATTGTCACTTTAAATTAGTGGAGTCAAGATTTTGATTAAATTACAGCATAAATTTGCATTATCTAAGATCAAATTCTATTTATTTGTTTCAAAATTTCATTCTTCCCGTTTCATTTCTTAACCCACCAAGCACGTACCTATAACATTTTTTTTTCTTCAACGAAGGAACAGAGAAGATCTATTAAAACTATAAAGCATAACACATAGCTAAAGGGGGATTAGAGACCCAACGAACTGCCAAGGTGCCATTAAGAAAGGCTTTTGCAGTCCAATAGGCAGTCTTGTTTGGCTCAGCTAATTGAATTTATCAAAGAATGTAAAATCAATTCACTATAAGCCATTGTATTATCTTTCAATTCCTTTACTTTTATGCAAAATAACAAAAGCTAGATAAATAATCCAAATTAATAAGAACATTTAGAAATCCAAAATTGGAAAATAGAAAAATAAACATCGGGTTCTCAAAACCATAAATTTGCAAATGTGGAAGTCGGGTAAATCAAAAGTGTGTGGAAATGATGGTTAAGTGGTATGTGTACAATAGTTATGAGTAAATGATATAATTGTAATTTTCAGTGTGTGAATTAAGAAAATTAATTAGTAAATAAATTAATAGGTGTGTGTATTAAGAAAAGATGTGCACTGAGCTAATCAAGTGTATGGAAATAAAATTTCTCATAAACTTTTACACGAAACAATGAAAAAAGTCAAAAAAATCAATTTTTAATCATATTCCTAAAATATCCCTAACTACACGTAAATAATAAAAATAAAAAAGACAAAATATCTATAGTTTTAAAGAGCATGTTAGAAGCTATAAATTACAACGTTAAGATGCAAAATGTGTCAAATGCTCAATTTGTCTCATTTTTTGGAGTTATTTTTATTTGGCGATTTTGAAATAAAGGTAAATTCTCTCCGACCTTTAATTTAGATTTAAACCCATGAGATATATTATTAGTTTCGTTTGATAATTTTAATTATTTATTTTATCAAATATTTTATATATTTTATTAATAAGAAATAATTAAATTAATTCGATCGTAACGTTTTGCTTTGAAACTCGTTTGCTTGACGCCTTGTACCACCCAGTTTGTCCTACTGTTTTTTTTTTTGTTTGGAACATCATTTTGTCCTACTGTGGACGCGTGTTGAATGGGTCACACAATGTGCGCCGGGGAAATTGGTTGGATTTCACTGTGGGTCTCTTTGGTTACGATCTTCTTACCTACTTTCCAGTTTTTTTAAAGTCAACACACACCCAAAAAATAAAAGATAAAAATTGATTACCTAAATAAAAATTTTAATCAATAATTGTGAAAAAATAAAAATGTTTTAACTTTTTTATCTTTGTTTTGTTAATTGTTAAAAAATATATATTTTAAAAATTGTGTTGTCTTTAATTAAAATTTTGTTGTCTTTGTATGTAATAAGATTTTCATAAATTTAATTCAATTTACTAATATTATTACACTAATTATACAAAATAAAAAATTTATTATATGACCCGTGCTATGTATGGGAGGGACAGAAAAGAATAGTAGCCCTTAACTAATTTCACATGCATTAAAATTGAAAAAATTGACTGATGAGAATACTCTCACATTCTCTTTCTTCAATTAACTAGCATATCACTTATGTTATACACCGAATAAAATAATATATTATTTAATAAAAATATAATAATTATATTTAATTTTTTTATATTTTATAAAATAAAAATTAAATAAAAGTTAGTCAATCGAGATTTTCTTAATTGTTTAAAATTAAGAAAATTAAAAAAATTAGTATGAGATATTAATCATAAGGTTTCTCACTAAAAATCTCATTTTACTTACATAAATGGGAGAATAAGATTCATTTTATGTAAGTGAAACAATTCACATTTTTTTTTTTTTTCCTTCTCGATGTGAGATTATAAAATAAAAGTTAAATGAAAGTTAGCTAATGAAGATTTTCTAATTGTTTAAAAGTTAATAATTGTTTGGGCGAGATATTTATTTCGAATCAAGTAATCTTAGCCGTTTAATATTTAATTAGGTCAATCTTTAATTTATTTTGAATCAAACAAATTTAACCAATATGTTTTTGCTAAAATCGCAGTTGAACCAGCGAATTAGTCAAACCGAAAACGGTTCACCCTATCGGCTAGGTCAAAGGACCACCCAACTTATACAAAAATTAATAAATTAAAAATTTTAAATTTTATTTTAATTTTAAAATTTAAATTATCTTGAACTAAAACATACACAACACTATAATATTAAATGGAAGCATAAGGTTTGTATAGTAAAATAACTCATTTTTTTCCTCATTTTCTTGATGTGGGATTGTAAAATAAAAGTTAATAATTGTTTGGACGAGAAGTTCAGTTCTAATCAAGCAATCTCAGCCGTTCAATTTTAATAAGGTCAATTTTAGTTTATTTCAAATCAAACAAATCTAAGTAATATATTTTAATAAAAACAGCTAAAACCATGGTTAAATTAATGAATCAGTCAAACCGAAAATGATTCAATCTAATTGGTTAAGTCAAAAGACTAACCAATTTACAAAACCTTTAAATTTTATTTTAAAATTTAAACCACCTTAAATTGAAACATGCACAATACTATAAAAGTAAATGAGAGTATAAGATTCACTTTATATAAATGAAACAACTCACTTTTTATTTCTTTTCTCGATTTGAGATTGTAATTATTTTAAAGTTAAATATTAAGAGAGTTTCCAAATCTCATACAAAATTATTTTTAAATCAAAACATCTATGTGAGATTGTAAAATAAAAGTTAAATGGAAGCTAATCAATGGAGATTTTCTTAATTTTTTAAAATTAAGAAAATAAAAAAAAATGGTATTAACTATAGGGCATCTCAATGAAAATTTTCATTTACTTATATAAATGTGAGTATGGGATTTACTTTTTATATAAATGAAACAATTCAGTTTTTTATTCTTTTCTTGATATGGGATAGTAAAATAAAAGTTAAATGGAAGTTAACCAAAAGAGATTTTCTTAATTGTTTAAAATTAAGAAATTTCAATAATTTATATAAATTAGAACATAAGATTTCACTTTATGTAAATAAAACAATTCATTTTTTTCCCCCCTAGTGTGGGATAGTAAAATAAAAAAGTAAATGAAAGCAAGTCAATGAGAATTTTCTTAATTGTTTAAAATTAAGAAAATTTAATAATCTTATAATGAGGGTTTGGAGCTTGTAGATGGCTTCTCCCTTAAAATTTCTTTTATAAGATTCATTTTATGTAAATAAAATAATTCACTTTTTATTTCTTTTCCTGATATGGGATTGTAATATTTTATATAAGTGAAATAACTCACTTTTTCTTTCTTTTTTTGATGTGGGATTATAATTATTTTAAAGTTAAATATTATGAGAGTTTTAAAATCTCATATAAAATTATTTTAAAAATAAAAACTATGTGAAATTGTAAAATACAAGCTCTCACTAGACTCCTCACTAAATAGGATGGAAATATAATATTCACTTTATATGAGTAAAACAATTTATTTTTTTCCTTCTTTTCTAATGTGGGATTATAAAATAAAAAACTAGCCAATGGAATCAATAAAATTAGTATGAGATATTGAAACTCTCCTAAGACTCTTTAGTAAAAACTCCACTTTCTTTATATAATATATAGATTAAGTCTTCTTCAATTTACGATGTTGGAAACATATAAAGATCAACACAAAATTATGATTTTTATACTAGTGATTTTAGCACATCCCATATGACTTTTGAAAAATGAAAACCAGCTACTATTCTATGATTTTTATTACAGAAACAAAACTTGGATTCAAGTAGGTTTGTATACTTTATTTATTTTAATATTATCAGAAGAACATCAAACACATGAGCAATTCTGGTAGACAATCCTGTCAAACATCATGTACAGTTGTTTTGGCATCTTTTATTTGCACACTACATTTTGTTTTAGTTTACGATATTTTTATCGTTCGAATTTTAATTTTTGAATAAAAATTAATTGTTTGAATATCAATGATAGAGCATGGTTTCGTCCGGAAGTTGAAATCCGAGCACCAAAATCGTGTGAATTGAGAATTTTCGTTGAGATATTGAAACTCTTATAAGACTATTCACTAAATAAGGATGTGAGTATAAGATTTTTTTTATATGAATAAAATAACTCATTTTTTTTTTTTCGATATGAGATTACCAAATAAAAGTTAATCAATAAAATTTTTTTAAATTATTTAAATTTATTTTTTAATCAAAAAATTAAAAATTAAAATTGAAATAATAAGGCCAAGTTTGGGAAGACTAAATAAGTATACTTTTTGACTTTTTATGAAATATGGGTTGAATTTGGGTTGGATTTAAAGTGATGTGTTAGAGAGATGATGTGACTTAAATAAAATGATGTGACTTAAATAGAATAGTGACTTTTTGACTTTTTAAATTTTTTTGAAGATGCCAAACTTGACCTAAAACTCTCGCAAAATGTGTGGGTTAAGAAAAAGACCATTTCCCTTATAATAGGTAAGATCTTCCTTGACGAAAACGAAACTGATAAGAGTAGGAAAATATCTTCCCAGTACCCACGTGACCAAACATCAATTTCCGACGTGACACGACGCCGTTCGTTGCCTCGAAATCGAAATGCGAGACAAATTATTATTACTTTATTTAATAAATTATAAATACTATATTTTTTAAGATTTAGGGCAAATTACATATACCTCTCGAGGTTTAGTAAAATTACAGATATACATAAGACTTGAGATATTACAGATATCCCGCTGAAGGTTATATTTGCATGACAAATTAGGAGGCAATCTATTATAAAAATATAAATCTCAAAGGGTAATTTGTTATGAAAATATAAACCTCAGAGGTATTTGTAATTTCTGAAACCTCAGGGATCTGTAATTTAGCTAAACCTCCAGAGAGGTATATGTAATTTGTCCTAAAATTTATTTATCTATTATAATTTTAAAAATTATAAAAAATTTTATTAAATAAAATTAATAAAAAAAAATTTATAAGTATTTTTTTATATAATATTAAAATTACTTAAAATTATTAATTAAAATATACTTTTAATAATATTAGAAATTATTAATTAATTTAATAATTTATCAATAAAAAAACCACTAGTTATATAATTAAAAATTTAAAAAGATGTGTAATTTAAAAAAGAATATTGTTATTTAATATAAAAAATTAGATTTACTTTTTAAATTTAATAATATAAAAATTAATTAGAATATTAAAAGTATCACTGAATTTTATATCTTTCTTAATTATCAATAAATTATATCATTTACATATTATAAAATTTAAAAAATAATCTAAAAAATAAATTTATGTATATCATTTATCTTTTAAAAATCACATGTATTTTAAGCAAATTAAAGGATATGTTTGTAATTTACTCTATTCTACAAAAACAATCGCAACGGCAAAAGTGTTTCGTGTCCCTCCCCCCTTCAAAAACCGAACTCACAAACCTCTACATTCACATTACCTCTCTCTCTGTCTTTCTCTCTCTCTCTCTCTCTCTCTCTCTCTCTAAATCTACACAGATATATACATACATACATTCACATTGGTGTCCTAAAACCCTAGCAGTCAAATCAAGCCCTAAAACTCCAAATTATCGCATAAAGCCCCAATTTTTAGTGTCTTGTCTCTGATTTCTCTCTGTGTGGGGAGGAATTTTTGAAAATTAGGGTTTTTCCAAGCAGAGGATGTTGATGGTCGATAGTGACAATGGAGGCAAGTAAAGTGGTGAATGGTGTGGAAAATGGGAGCTCGAGCGAGGGCCGTCCTCCGAACCCTCTCGCTGCGGCGTACAGGCAGTGTTTCAGCACTGCCCTAGTCGGAGCCTCCCCCTGTAAGAAGCTGGTTCGGCACTCATCTTTGGTGAGATTCCATTATCACTTTCTTCAGAAGGCTGTCTTTTTATGAATCATTGAATAACTATTAGTAGTCTCATTGTTGTTTTGGATGCCCTTATTATTGTTTGTCTAAATTGCAATTGACTTTGTATCTAGTTTGTTGTATATTGATTGCCTTAGTTTTAATGTTTAACTGGTCTTCTAATTAATTTTTCTTAAAGGTTCTAGCGTGTTTATTAACTTGGTACTTTATTTTATTTTAAAGTGTAATTTCTGATTTGTAAGTTTAGTTATTTTTAAGGTATTTAATGGAAGTTAGGTACCTGCTTGCAGCATCTTTTTAGCTTTCTTAGTACCATACTTTTAAGTTACCACTGCAGGTTCATTAGATGGTTATTGTTTTTTTAGCTTACTTAGCTAATATCTTGTCAAAATTGGCTTAGATCGACGGATCGAATACGGTCCTTGGTCCTTACTCTTGGGCATTAATTGAACAAATTAATATGGCAAATGCTAACAAATGCCCCATGGCCAGGAAATGTGTAAAAGGTCTTGTGAAAATATGTAAAAATGTTAAAAAATGTATTGATTTTAGTAAAAGTGTATTGAATTTAGTGAAAAATGTCTTGTGTTCTTCAAATTTTTTGTCTTTTACTTATGCCCTAGGAGCACTTGTTAGCAAGACCCAATTAATAATTACTAGGTATTAGAAAGTTTGCAGTAGATATGTTGTTTGTTTTACAATATGCATTTTCCTACAAACACACTTATGTTATTTGAGCATTCAAAACATGCGAGAAGTCTGTTATAGAAGGATGACTAGGACAAAGCTCTTGTTAGGGTGGTTTTGTAGTGTATTGTTCTAATGACTAAAGCCCATAGAGTAGCTTCAAGGCGTAGAAAATGATAAAGTGAAATCCTATGGAATGTATACGTATATACATATAAGAACCTCATGTAATGCATACACACATATAGGAAATCTTATGGAATGTTGTAGAGCACATGGATGTTGTTAGGGGTTTTGTAGTGATTCCCAAGAGAGGTAGGAGTCTTCTAGAACCGACCAATTTTATCGTAGGACTTTTGTTGTGTTGGCATAACACTAAATGATGTTAAGGAGTCCCTATGTATTCTTTGGTCTTTAAGAGTTTTAGGAAGCCTTGTAATTATTCTTTTATGTAAATATTCCGTTTTTAGTTCAATGTAGCGTGATTGAGTGAGCATTTCCCTTGATTGTTTTGGTGAGTGACAAAGCATAACATTAGGCAAGTCATCAATGGTTATTTTGATATGTTGAATCTAAGTGATGGCTAGCATAGGTAGCTTCTTGTGATGGAGAAGTACCAAAGTCTAATTTTGGCATTGATGAATATCACACAAGGTGCCTTGTGCCTCTTTGCTTTTGAAGACAGACATAGAGAGATTACTTTTTTTTGTAAGGTTTTTGACAAATAGAGCTTAGTCTTTTATAAGGTTTTTGAAATGAAATATATAATTGATCAGCTGCATCATGGAGCATGATATATTAATTCTATAAACTAATTAAAAGGGTCTTTTTCCTTTGGCCCAATAAGTCAAACATGTGATATAAACATATGTAAAAGAGGCCTGTCCTACAGAGTCCTGGCGCTTAGGCCTGCGTCTATTTGAAGGTGCCTTGTCCGCCCCTAGGTGAAGCACTAAGCTTGCCTGCCTGTGCGTTGGGCTTTTTGTGGGTGCCTAGGTGTGCGTTTAACAACTATGACGAATCTTCTGCTTCTATATCAAGGAATTTGGGTACTGTCTATACCTTTGAGAATATGCCTCTTTGCCACCTTCACTTGTTTAGTTATTACAATATAAATGATATTGATGATTTGTAGTTTTTTATTTTTTTTTATTTTTAACTTGGTATGTTCTTTTTGCGCCATAACCTCTTCTCTTTTTTATAGTGGGAATGGTCACTGTTGGTTTTGTATTGATTTGTTGGATATTGTATATTATAATTTTGATCTCTTTTCGGATTATATATTTTAGCAGGTTTTATGGAGTGCTAGAGTTGAATTTGAATTCTTAAGAAACTATCTCTTGGCATGCCTACATCAATGACACTTGTGAATACTTGTTTGTAATTTCTATTTTATTCAATTTCTATTTGGATTAAGGTTTTGACTAGAGCTTTAAACAGGTGAAGACAAAGGTGTCAAGTATTTCTGTTGAACCAAGATTGGGTGTAGATGTCCGTGAGACTGAGTTCATTCCGTTGCTTCGCTCTGGAGCGTGGGCAGATGTTGGGTTCCGCTCGAGCATGGAGGATGTGTACCTTTGTGTGGACAATTTTATGCGTGATTATGGGGTTAAGAATATCAATGATGGACCAAATGCCTTCTACGGGGTATTTTTTTCCCCTCTCTTGCAGTACTTGTGACACTAAATGTTTTTAGATATTTTGGAAGGATGACACTATTGCTTTTATAATGATGAACAACAATGTTGTTCTGCATGTAAAATGCATGTATAATTCTTGGGGGTGAGTATTGCTTGTTAACCAAGTGTGTTCTTATTGCTTGTTCCAAATTCCAATTGTGTGCTAAAATAAGAATAATGAAACTCTAAAGTGGGTCTAGAATCTACGACATTAGGGGATGGTGACTGCAATATAAGGTATCAGGTAGGTTAAAAAATTTGAAGGACTAGGGATCAAAATTTATATCAGTCGTGTAGTGCTTACATGGAGGGGTTGGTGTGGAACATAAGCATGTGAAACTTGTTTGTTTGTGATGTAGGAGATGAAGCAAGGGGTTTTATGAGACGGCAAATAAGGAAGTGGGTTTAAGCCAAGGAAGTGCTTTAAGATAAAGTGGAAACTATTTAGGAGAGCATTAGGTCCAAACTACTATATTTAGATTAGGAATAAAATATTGAATCAGACTAATTTTGGTGTGGAAGTGGAAGAATAAAGCGGGCATGCAAGGTATTGGTGATTTAAGGCAGTTATAAATTTAGAAGTCCAAGTGCTTAATTTGACTCTTCAACTTTTAAGAATTCATACTCAAAAAGTGAATGTGAGGTTAGTGAAGGCAAGTGGCACCTCTGTAACAATCACTGCCTTTACAGTTTATTTTTTCCCCATCTCTGTAAGTTTTCGGGATACTGGCTCAACTACAATGTTATGTAAAAAAGGCTCTCTGTTAAATAACCCCACATCATGCTGCTGACTTGATGATCTGCCTACTGCCATTGGTTACTGCATTTCTATCAATTAGGTAGGTTTTACATTTTTCAATGGCGAATACCACCATGTCCTATTTGATGGCTCCCTTGCACTACCATAGCTGACTAGACTGATGGATACACCAGTTATAATGGCATGCATAGCAACATCACCATCACAAGTGAATCTGTATTCTCCCAATCTCAAGTTCTAAAAATTTATCTTTTATTAAACAAAAAGATTACATGCATATTTATAGGCTGCTAGAATTCTCCTAATTGTATCATGATTTGCACTCACAATAGGAAACTAGTGGACTTTTACTAATTAGGGGTATTTTGGACCTTCCAAAAACTATATAAAAGACACAAAATTGCTTGACCCAAATTACAACTCACTGGCTACCCTACATCTCAGGGGGCTTTTAAATACACCCTTTAAATCTCTCCCTACACCCACTTGTACAAGAGGTTCTTATAAAGTATAAGAGAGGGAATGCATGCAGTGGTTCTATTTACTTGCTCTTTTCCTTCTAATTTCTAAAAGCCAGAAAATAGATCCAGGATACTATCTAAGTGATTCCTTATATACTTGTCAAAATTTGTGTAGTTGGCATGCAAATTCTGAGCAAAGACATTAAACAGACTATTTGAATATGATAACAGTGGTTTGACGCATCTTCATTTGTCTGTATATTCTAACGAAGTACATTCAATGTCAACACGTCCGTGGTTGCATTAGGTTTTTGATGGACATGGAGGAAAGCATGCTGCTGACTTTGCGTGCTACCATTTGCCAAGATTCATTGTCAAGGATGAAGACTTCCCAAGGGAAATTGAGAGGGCCGTTGTTTCAGCATTTCTACGAACTGACACTGCTTTTGCAGAAGCTTGCTCATTGGATGCTGGCCTAGCTTCTGGTACCACTGCATTGGCAGCTCTTGTTGTTGGGAGGTTAGTGTTTTCTCCGTCAATCATATATGTATTATCATTGATCTTTTAGCCTGTTTGGTGGCATTAGTTTGTATTTTCTCTTCCATCTTTTCATAATTTTATTCATCCAGGTAATATTCTAACTGTGATAGTAAGGTTGTTCATAGTTCCTTGGTAATTTCATTTATTTTCTTAATTTTCTGATGAAGAAAATAATCCTTGAAAGTTGAATAGTTCTATCATCTGAACACATGGGGTCTGAAATGAGTATACATCAGCAATATTGAATTGCATGTTATTGTGTTGGGCCTCCATCTATCTCTGCTTCCTCCACTCCTTCCCCCTGGAGATATGAAAAAAGAGTAAAGGAGGAAGTTAGGAGAATACATAAAACTGAACTTAAACTTCACATTGAGATAATTTGTTTGCTATTATAAAAAATATATGCACACTAGTGAAAAGTCCTTAATGATTGAAATATATTTATATACACATTACATATATGTAAAATTGAGGCTCGTCTTCTTTTTGTTTATGACTGTATCTCTGGCAGTTCATTGTTTGTGGCAAATGCCGGAGATTGCCGAGCAGTGCTTTGTCGCCGGGGCAAAGCAATTGAGATGTCGAGGGATCACAAACCCGGTTGCTCCCAAGAGAGGAAGCGTATTGAAGCATTTGGAGGGTATGTCTACGACGGTTACCTCAATGGACAACTAAATGTTGCTCGTGCTCTAGGAGACTGGCACATGGAGGAACTAAAGGGTAGCAGTGGTGGGCCTCTTAGTGCAGAACCTGAACTAAAGAGCACAAGACTAACAGAAGACGACGAGTTCCTCATCATAGGCTGTGATGGGATCTGGGATGTCTTTATGAGCCAAAATGCCGTTGATTTTGCTAGACGAAAACTTCAGGAGCATAATGACCCAGCCATGTGTAGCAAGGATTTGGTTGAGGAGGCCTTGAAGAGGAAGAGTGGTGACAATTTGGCTGTTGTCGTTGTGTGTTTCCAGTCCCAACCTCCACCTAACTTGGTTGCACCACGTCCAAGGGTGCACCGGAGCATTTCTGCTGAGGGTTTGAAGGAATTACAGAGCTTCTTGGATAGCTTGGAATTGGAAACTTGAGATGGTGATGAATGTTTATTTTACTTTTCTTTTTTGAACAATTCCTAACTTGTACTTTAGATGTTGGGAGAGAACTGTTGTCCAACTGTATGATATGCGGCGGCAGCACATTTTGATTTTTTTTTTGGGCCTAATTTTAGGCCCTTGAGATTTTAGTTTGTTGACATCATTGTAAAACTGATGCTGTTGTTTTCCTTGACTTTTTGATGTCTTGTTCCAGCCTTGGTTTAGACCCTTATGGAAATTTGAATTATTGACACCATTGTGCTGATGTTTCAATGTTGAATTGGGGTAATGAAAGCTGTGATGGTTACTGAATAATCTTCTTTTATTTTCTCAATAATTAAGTCTTTGACCTTGTATTTGTATCTCAAATCTTGTTCAGTTCCATCACGTTTAGATACAGTCATGTAAGGTGTCATGTTAGATGATATACCTAAATGTGATTACAATTGCATAATTGTTTTCAACATTATTGGCATGGTTTTATAGTAAAGGATGAGTCACTTTTTTTATGACAACTAGTGCATGCTTTTGTAAAATCATCATTAAGAACTTAGTAAGAACAAGAAAAACTGAAGTTGAAGTTCTTATCTTTTGCCAAAATTTTTTTTAAAGAACCTTGCAAGAACAAGAAAAAAGGTGCAGGATTTCAGTGATGATTGTTTGCTTAAATTTTCATTATATTTTTAGGGCAAGTAAGTCACTGCCTTAATATAAGGGGTTGACGGGACCTTTACTAGGTGTGCTTGTCTGATTCGAATTTTATTGTTGCACTTCAGAGTTTTTCATTTTCTTATTCCTCACCAAGCAATTGTTAAAAAATAATAATAGTAATAATAATAATAATAATAATAATAATAACAAAGACATCAATGGCAATTGCTAATAACAGGGGTGAAAAGTACAATTTACCCCTTCATTATTAGAGACAATTACCAGCAGCCCAGTTCAAATGGAATCCACTGAACATAAAAGTAATCAACCAAAAGGAAAACAAAACATAAAAAGTACCAAGAAAATCAACGCATACAATTGCAAGAAGCTTTTCAAATAACTGCTAAAAATTTCCCTTTTTTATTGCACTCTGTATCAGTTCATTACATTACATATGGATGAATTACATAACATCGACAAAATCAAAATAAGCAAAACAGAACTCAAAAGCTGATGGAACTAAAAAATGAAAATGAAATAAATAAATAAAAAAAAATTCCTTCAATGTACATCACATGTTGACAAAAACCACCGCGGGATGATGATCTTTTGGCGAAGATTTATTTATTCTATATGAAACTATTATCTTTTCTGGAAGTTAAATGACCTGATTGAATAGGCAAAGATGAATCCAAAGAGCACAGCGATCCCAACTATAATCATGGCTACATATCCCACGAAGTCATGCTTAAAATCATAGAAATTCCTTACGAATTCTTCAACTGTTTCGCCAGTGTCAAGCTTTTCTTGAATGTCTCCAAACTGGGAGGCAACCAGCCCATAGAGAGTCCAAGAGACCGGGGAAATGTAATAGAACCACCGCCACCACACTGGAATTCTCTGTCATGATAGAAGGGAAAAGACCAAAAAAAAAAAAAAAGGAAAATTGTTTAGATCCGTTTGAGTAGTTGTTAACTTGTTATCTTGTGAAAGTCGAATGTCTTGAAATCAATTGAACTTACTGTTTTAGGAATGATAAATCCAGAGAAAAGATTCCATATTATATAGAAGGCAGATGAGACTATGGAAGCAATGTTGTGGTTGGGAGTTACTGCCACTGTCATCATCCCATAGAAAGTAAAGTATAACAAGGTGAAGTACATGAAAAACAGATACCATAAGAACTTGGCAACGGTCCACTCAAATCCAATCATGGCATAAACTATGACTCCATATGTGAGAGTCTGAATAAAAACGTATGGGAGCTCAATCACAACCTGTAAACACAAAATGATAATTAATGAAATATCTTGAAATTTTAAAAGAAAGTTTCCAATTGCACTTTCACTTTCTAGTAAACAGTTTTTATTTGATCCAAGTTCATGCAAGTACTAGTCAATGTTTAGTCAAAAGCGGGCGCTTCCATTAGTTATATATATATATATATATTATTTTAACAAGTGGAAAGGGCATTTGTATTCACACAACCATGGATTACCAAACTTCTTTTTTATTCTTTTATTTTTTTAATAACAATATTTCAATGTAATCCCTATCTTCGGTTATTTCTAAATCCCATATTTTCTATTAGGGAGGCACTTAAATGACAAATGCATTTTGTTTGGGGAATTTCACATGAAAATACAAATAATTACCTGTCCAAAAGCATATGGCAATGCTGAATACATTCCGGCTGCTCTTTCCCTGTAAAAGACTGTTCTCTCAATAGCAACTACTGGCTGCACTGAACCAGCATTTTGTGAACCAATAAATAGCACAGCGCAATACATAGAACCCATTGCATTGAAGATATCTTGTTGTTTTCCCCTGCAATTCCGAAACACTTGAATTAATTTATGAACTATGGAATAAGGAAACACTTTGAAAATTGGATACAACGGCTTTGTGGCATTTCTCTACAAATGTACCTTTTGGAGCCAAGATCCCAGAAGATTGTTCCGAACAGAAGAGCTATGAATGTTGTGAACAAGAATCTCACTGCACTGTATGGCGGGTTTCGCCAGTACGACAAGTGTTGTTTCCATAGGCAAGACATACATTGGGTGAAGAAAGACTGAGAGTATTGAGTGGGGAAATATAGATATTTTAAGTCCGGTGGAGGTGTACTGAGTTCCTTGATTAAGTCTTTGTTTCTCCTGATTAGTCACATGGAAGATTATTTATGCTTGTCACAATTTTAGTCCATTGCAGACTTTTTTTTTCAAAATTTAGACTAGTTTCTACTAGTTACAACAAAATTTTGCTTTGATAATGTAAGAGAGTCGATACCTATATAGTTCCGAGTTCTTGTACACCTCAGTAAAGTTTACCCCAAGAGCTGCTTCCTGTGCTGCTGAAGTCACCTCTAACATCCATGTTGCTGGATTATAACCATCTGTAATTTTACTAACTCTGTTGATACCCTAAACGAAATATAAGATGATTACATTAGTACCTACATAAGTAGAAACACAGGAAGTTTGAATGGTATCATGTGCATATCAGCCTTACTTCAAAGTACTTGATCAGATGGGAAGACTGGCTGCCTAATGGACCAACATATATTTCTTCACCTCCTCGTTTTAGAAGAAATAGCTGTAAATCCGAAATAAATGTTCTTTAGATCTCTTATGAATGTAGAAACTGTTCATCAATCAGAAATCAAGACAAACTAGGCTTGCCTACCTCATCAAAAGAATCAAATATGTCAATACTTGGCTGATGGATGGTGCACACCACAGTTCGTCCCGTGTCCACTGTGTTTCTCACTGTTCTCATCACAATTGCTGCTGCCCTAGCATCAAGTCCCGAGGTTGGTTCATCCATGAATATTATGGATGGGTTGGCTATGAGTTCAACTGCAATTGTCAACCTCTTGCGTTGTTCGGTTGAAAGACCATCCACGCCAGGCAACCCAACAAGTGCTCCCCTTAACGGGGTTAGCTCAACAAGCTCCATGACCTCATCGACAAATATCTGCAATTCATCATTTATACTAACATCTTATTATGCCCAAAATTGAAAAAAGATACCCAGGTCATCTTGGTGTTCAAACTCTACGATTAGGACTCACTTTTTTGGAGGCAGAATCAACATCAGGAGGCAACCGGAGCCAAGCAGAGAATTGCAAGGACTCATAAACTGTTACGTGAGGAGAGTGAATGTCAGTTTGCTCACAATATCCTGCTACACGAGCGAATGTTTCTTGCTTCTTTGGGTACCCTGATATCATGATCCTTCCCTCAATATATCCACCAGTTTTTCTACCAGCCAACACATCCATTAGAGTGGTCTTACCAGCCCCACTAACACCCATTAGAGCTGTAAGAATTCCAGGCCTGAAAGCACCACTCACACCTTTCAGAAGTTCGAGCCGGTCTTCAGGAATACCTTGAGCTTTCATTTCCTAGAAGCACGGTAACAATTTCAGTACTCAAATGCAAGTACTATATTTACTATCGTATCCATAAAACTCAAAGATACCTGTGGCATATCTACTGCATATTTGATGTCATCGAATGTGATGGAAAGAGGTTTGAAAGGAAGAACCATTCCCCGCTTCCTGTTTTTGGAAACTTCACTAATGCTGCCTAGTCTTGAAGACATTGAGGTGGACAATACACTTCTTTGAACGTCATCTCCCGTTTCTGCATAATGATGGTTTGAGTATGTCATTGCCAGAAAACTTGCAAACCAGAAATGAAAACATAATATGATGCTAACTAGTTGCATAATGATGGTTTGAGTATGTCATTGCCAGAAAACTTGCAAACCAGAAATGAAAACATAATATGATGCTAACTAGTGACCCACCTACAGGTCTCTTTCCTCTTGATGATAGCTCAATCTCTCCTGTTTTACAAGCATTTCTTTCTGCCAGTATTTCTTCAGATAGAACAGCCTGAGGCTTCCCAAATGCTGCATCATATTGACTCATTTATTACTCATTAGAACAAATGATCGCCAAGTAAAGGGAAAAAATTCAATATTCAAAATGAAAGAATGGTTACTCACGCTTGAGATAAGCGAGAGCCAGAGTGAAAAGGGAATTGAACAGAAAAATATATCCAATTGAAACTCCTACTCCAAGCCAATACCAGTATGCTTCGGGAAATAACCCACGAGACTTCATGATTATTACACCTAATGATTCCGTTGAATCAGCAGGAACCTGTAACACAAAGATTTTCCCCAAGTTAAGATCATCTTAATCAATTTTTTTGATGATTTCCTTAGGTTTCTTGTAGTCAAAGCTCACAATCATGATGCTTACATGTCTCCAACTGTCCCCAAGAAATTCATTCACTGCTATAGCGTTCTGTACATACATCATAGGTGAGAACCAGTAACCCCATATCCACCATTTCTTTATATCATCTGAGGCAAAGAAAGCAGTTAATACAGTAAAATTAGTGTCACATCAACCACAAGAAAATGTGCGAGTGCATGCTTGTGTGTCATATTATGTTGCACTTTCTATACCTCTTGACAAGATAAATCCACCCAATACAATAACTGCAAGTAATGCAAATGAGCCAAATGTGTTTGCCACAATCATATTCCTTCCTAATGACCCAATGAGACGGAACAGTGCAGAAGCCATCTGGTTAATGCATAGCATTAGAAGGTACACTTTGAACAACCTGCCAATAAGAAATCTATCAGATTATGAAATGAAGATCTTGAAACCAAAGCTGAAACTACAGTCACACATCATTACCTTCCGACATGTGGATCAAATCCTATGACATAGTAAGTTGTGAACACCCAAATACCGACTTCTATAAAAGTTATTGGGATCTTGAGGATCCATGTGGGTAAAGAGTATGCCCAAGCCGGAAAGAAGAGAAGGTCTCTTTGCTTGTAGAAGGTGGGAAGCTTCAAGATGGTCATGACTAACTCCGCAAACCCATTAAACATAATCGTGAGGACACTAAAGAACAGAGCGCTCATGAAAATCGTTCCATCTTCTATTGTTTTCTTGGGCATCTTAGTTCTAAGAAATACAGTCATTGTAATTATTGCTGTAAGAATAAGCTGAAACAGACACATTGATGTGAGTTAGAACGAAACTTCCAAAATTATTTCATAAATGTGATGTGAAACTTTCATGCTTTTGCTTTGAAATGTACTCACTTGAGTCAACTTGAATATGTAGAAAAATGAATTCCTTTTCATGAGCAAGTATTCTCTGGATATGAGAGCTTTCAACAGTTCCTTTTTACTAACACCATACTTCTTAGTTGTTAAAGCTGCAGGGTGGCTCTTGGCTTTGTCAAATGGAACATCAAGCTCATCTCCTAGTTTCAGACCAACGTGAAATGACTGAAATGCCTCTGAAAATTCCTTGACAGTAACAAAATTATATGGCTCATCTTTCTTTGCCCAGTACTGCTCTTGATCTTTCTTTGATGTCACCTGTGATTCCAACCGAAAACATTTTGAGTACTTTAAAGTCCAGTGTTTTCTAAACCATTACGAAATAGTGTATTGATGAACATTTGAGTTCAATAAATTACTTCTTGTAAAAAGTCTGCGACTCCTTTCCTCTCAGGACACTTGAAGCCCATGTATTCAAAGAACTCTAGCACATTTTCGCGGGGGCCTTCATACACAATTTTCCCGTCTGAGAGGAGAATTATGTCATCAAATAAGTTGTAAGTTTCTGGTGCCGGCTGGAGGAGAGAGATAACAGCAGTTCCTTGAAGGATATGGATGGATTGCCTGATTGAGTTCACAATTTGATAAGTCGTAGAACTGTCCAAGCCAGTCGATATCTCATCCATGAAGAGTGCTCTGGCTGGTCCAACCAGCATCTCCCCTGTATCATATTTCATCAAAATAGGTCATAATCTAAAAAATGCGCAATTGTGTAACATTAAGTTGGTGGGTTAAGTAATTACCTGTTGTGACTCGCTTTTTCTGCCCACCGGATATACCTCGCCGCATTTCATCACCCACCATAGTGTCAGCACAAACTTCCAGTCCCAAAATCTGCGAATTTGGAAAAGCACAAAGGATACATATCAAATTTTGTATGTATTTTTATTTTTATTTTATTTTTATTTTAAAATTTTAAACCAGATTTGTCATTTAAGAGGATTTCAAGCAAACACCTTAATAACATAATCTGTGACCAGATTAGCCCTCTGCCCTTCTAGTGATGCTGCCTGAATGATTACAAAAGTATAGTTAGATATACAAAACAGAAAAGCAATTCACAAGAACTACATTCAGAAGAAAAGATCTTATGGCTCAAGAAAGCATTCAACTTGTTTGGCAAATTGTTACAGAAAATCGTTTTTTGGAGAATTTTTTGAAAACAATCCACTTTCTAGGAAATACCAGAAAGTGTAATGTTTTAGCATAAATGAAAAAATGGATGTTTTCGAACTTTTCTTTGTTTTGTTTCCGAAAAGTAAGAAAATGAAAACACAACCAAACAAAATAATTGATCTTCAGTTATTCCCTTACTTTCATGTACATATCAAGATCTGGATCTGGCTTAATGTTTGCTTCCTTCTCTCTCCTAGACAATTCTGTTAACATGTCTGCAAAATTTTCAGATTCAAATAAACTGATTCAGATGCAGTTCAATTATCAGAACCAAATCATAAAAACGGCAACACTCATTGAATCTAACTGACCATAGTGAGGTCCAACTCCTTGACATCTTGCTGAGAAAGCCAGTGTCTCTCTCACTGTCAATTCTCCTATATGAAGGTCATGCTGACTTATGTAAGCTGATGTCCTCTGCGGAACAAACTCATTCATTCCATGCCCATTGTATGTTACTGTCCCCGAAACCTGTAATTTTTTTGCCATCAGATTTGTATGCACTGCTGGAATGGGTCTATCAAAATATGATATTTTGACATTGTAATATGTTGAAATATGGCTAGGCAATCAGTTAGGTCTTACAATAAATCTAAGTGTACAGTAAAAATACAACAATTCTAAAAATGCATAAACCAAATACAAAACCTGACACGGAAAGATATGGATGGATAAGATTTTACAAGATTTGTTGATGGCGAACATTTTTTAAAATCCTATCCTATCCAACCATTTATTTTCTCTGGCAGTTCTATGTTGATTTATGTGCTCCTAAACTTATTGAATACAAGACACCTCAGAACAAGATTTATGTAAAATCACAAGATAAAACAAGCCCCCAACATTTGGTTTTGAAAAAATTGAACTCATAGCTGTCTTACTTTTAGATCTGAACCAAGTTTTCCACTCAAAGCTAGAAGCAATGAGGTCTTCCCAGAGCTTGGTGGGCCTAAGAGCAATGTCATTCTGCAAAACAAGGTCAATGATATGAGAACTAGGATACTTAGCTTAGTGAGCCTGTAACAGACAAACCTGTTTAGCAAACTACTTTCTAAATAGTTTTAAAGACTTTATTTTTTGGAAACAATTCGCTTTTTAAAAAATACCAAAAATTTGTTTTCGCATAAAAATAAAAATGGTGAGTGTTTTTGAACTGTCATTATTGCTTTTCTTTCGGAAAACACAAAAAATTAAAACAAAAAAAACAAAAACAAACCCAACTCCATTTTTATTCTCACCTGCCAGGCTTGATGATTCCACTGACATCATGAAGGATTGTTAATGGTTTCTTCCTACTTGGAAGAACATGGAGGTAATTCAAGAACCCCTTTTCAGAACAGAGAGAAACAGAGAGAGAAAACAGGGTTAGTTCAATTTACAAATTACAACACAGATATGAACATGTTTATGTGATCTGATTGAGAAAATTCACCTCAAAAATATTAATGGAGAAGTTGAGAATTGTTGGAAGTGCTCTACCGCCAACATAAGCTTCTGCGTCGACATTCAAATGCTTGAACCGGACTTCAATGGTGGGAAGATCAACCCCAACTCTGAAAAAAAAAAAAAAAAAAAAAAAGAATAAAAAAATTAATGTTGAGATTGTTAGTGTAGTAAATCAATAAACAAAATGTTGAAACACAAATATTGTGACAACATTGGCAGAAAATGTGATATAAAATGTTGGGTATTGGGTGTGATTTAGGGGCCTTGCGGAAGAGGGAGGTTTGGTTGGTGGTGCTCCAATTGCACTTCTTCACGAGTAGTGTGTTCGGGTTGGTTTTCCATGGCTCTGTGATCCTAGTAGGTTTGTTGTGGCAATGGAACTATTATTCCACTGGATTTGCTAGAGGAGCAATGTGTTTTAGTTATCCTATTTTGGGTTAGGATTCGAAAAGAGAAATGAAAAAAATAAGTGAAATATGAATAAAATATATCTATATTTCATTTAGTTTTACACATCTTTTTCATTTTTCTTTTCCAATCTCTCTCTAAATCCCCCCAACTAAACACACCTTAGGTATTCCAAATTCCATGGCTGTGTTGGGGTGGATGGTGAAGTTTTGCAGGGAAGGAGAAGGAATAAAGGTTGCATAGCAAGTTAATTTAATTACCAATTAAGTTTATCTATATAAAATTAATCACTTAAATTCATAAAATATAATATAAGTACAATAGTTTGAATGAAATTATATGATGAATTTATTATTTGATATATATGATCCTAATTATTTTATGTAATTGTTTCTTTAAATGATTCTAAAAATTGAAAATAATAGACAAGGTATAAAAGGGGAGGAATTGTTTCGGAATTTTTTAATGAAAAATGCTATGAACCCTAACTATCCAAATTTATCCCAAATGGGCGTTGTACGGTTGATATTGAATTTGTGTAGTGTGAACAAGATGACAATTTTGAATAATTTCTAAACAGTTAAGTATGAATTTATAATATTACTATTTTTTAATTAATAAGAAATATTTGTGTAATTTATTTATGATCCATGCAAGTTTTGAACACCATCACGTACTATTCTGTTCTCTATTTATCAAAAACTATTCTGTTCTCTATTTACCAAATTTTATAACAAAAAATCTCTATTTTTATATTAATTTTAGAAACTTGGTTTCTGACTTGATTCAAATATCTTTAGTCTTTGTGAACACTCGACGAATAGTAATAAGAAACAGTATTATAACTGTGACACCGCCACTCTCATACTCTCACAACTTTACAAAATCATAAATTATATACTAATTGATTTGGTCTAATTAATTTATTTTCTATCAGTTCTAACATAATATTTGTGCTTAATATTGGATTACTAAGAGGAAAGTACCTGTCAATGCGTTTCTTGAGCTTCAACAAGAACTTCTCATTGTCATCCTCAGCGATTTTCACGAGCCTCTCCAACAGATTCTTTCTCTCAATCACTCCAAGCTTTTTGATGTCAATCTCTCTCGGTTTGCCGCCTTCTTCGGTCAGTATACCTCTCTGAATCCTCACAAAAGTGGGTAATTTCTCGAGAGCAGCCCATTTTAGAGCTTCTTCGTCGTCTTCATCGCGAGAAGAATGTGAGAAAACTTCTCTCCCATCATTCCTCCATAGGTTGGAACTACTCAAACGAGGACTACTCGCTCTCAGTATATTATCACCACTCTCCATTATCAAAAAGGTTGAGAAAAATTTCAATCTTTTTCAGTTCAAGAGTTGAACAACTTATGGGTATATATATCTTGCTCTGTTTCTTATTGTGGAGTTGTATTTTTGAAGGAGTGTTTGGTTTGGTGATTGAAGGAATATATGATAACATGATATGAAAGAGAGGCTATACAATATATATATTGGTTTTGAAGTGAGAAGTGTCAAATGTAGATTTCCATATGATGGTGTGTGATGCAAGTGTTGATGTAATTTCCATTCTTGGAAATAATTTTAAAATTATCATGATTTGTTAATATCATTTTTTAAAGAAAAAATTTATTTATACAAACCATAATAATATATTAATAAGATTTAAATAGGTACTTTATTTTAAAATGATAAGTCTCAATACAATCACATTATTTTGTATATAAATTTTATATACTTTATTTTATTATTGTTATTTTGTATCACTAATTTTTTTTTTTTTTCAAATATGATAATCTTGATAAGTGTTTTAATTGAAAATAAAGGACTTACAAGAAATTATATCATTTTTAAAAAATTATATACAAAAATATGATTGTATATTGTTATTAGAAATGCCCACTTGTTTTCCCTAAATACAAAATTATTGCAATCTAATCATCCCTCCGCTACCTTTATACAGTTTGTGTTTTTTTTGGGATATTTTTTTAAAAAAATTCTTTTGAATGAGTGGTGAGAGAAGGTATGTTTGTTAACACTCAAGGCAATAATAGGCTTAAGATTATTGATCTTGGGAAAGTCTCATCCAGCTCAGCTCGACCCTTCAAAAAATGGTTGGTTGACTGGGTTTGGACATCATTTTTGTAAACCGGCGTAGTTGAGTTTCTTTTTGTATATTATATGAATGATTTGATTTGCAAGGATCATGATTGTGAATTCTTTGATCGTCTTTATCTGATGAAAAGGTGAAATATAATCAATTTGAATTCGAAACCACTATTCCATAACCTCAAGGAATTGTGAATTTTTTTCTACCAAGTGGGTCCCTCCCTTCACCACCCCATAGAGATGGTTTACAAGGTTCATAACTGCTCCTCTTATTATAAGATGTTTACCTAGCCAACACTTAGATCCGGCTCTACTCAAATTTTTCTAGTTTACCCCAACATTTTTCACTTGTCCGACTGTTTAATCCCAAATGATTTTAAATTAAAGGTTATTGTTATATTTTCTATTTAAATAAGCATATAATTTTAAAATTAAAGCTAAAATAAGTTATGAAAACAAATGGGCCTAACAATTTAATATTATGTAATTCCTATGAAATATTTGTGCAATTGTATATAAACACAGGATTTTCATTTTCTTTTCTTATTTTAAATCATATGATTTCGAAACTGTACAATGATGCTCGGGTCAGGTCGGGTCAAAAGATTTGGGTAAATCTTTTAATAGTTATATCATTTGTATCTCATTACTACTGTCCTTCTTGGCGCATCTCCAACGGTGAACTAATTTTTTTATTAAATTTGAGTAAAAAAAAGTCAATTTTCTCAATCTGATATGACTTGCTCCAACCGTGTATTAAAAGAGAAGGGTTGACCGGCAGGTCGATCGATAAGGCTGAATTTTTTTTTTTTTTTAAAACCTGTTTGAACCTTTTTGACCGGTTTGAACCTACCTATTTGAAAGGGAACTGGTCGACCGGTGGGTCACCCGGCCAGACATCCGGTTGGCCCACCCCAACGGTCAAGTACAATGAAATATTGATATACAGAACTTGTCCTCAGTTTGATGCAATGTTTGTTCCATTTTCATTTTGATATCAAATTGGTGAAACCATTGAAGTTTGAAAAAGTCACTTTTTCATCAAATTTCAAATCTGATGCATGGTTTGATGCACCGTTGGAGATGGTCTTAGGGCATCTTTAACTGTTTGTCTTTTTTTATTTTTTATTTTTATTGTTGATTAAATTTGAATAAAAATTTAAATATAAGTTTATTTTGATATCAAGTATTCTAACAAAAGTATTTAAAGTTTCATCAGAACATCGGTTGACCGGGCAAATATCCGGCCTATCGACTAGCCTGTGTAATTTTTTCACAAACTTTTGCCTTGAGGCGATTATCCGAAGAGACATTCGGTGGTGAAAATCCAACGAATATGAACATTATTCTTAATTTGATAAAAGATTTGATAAATCCTAAATTTGATAAAAGATTTGGTGCTAAGTTGAAACAACAAAAAATGAATTTTTTCATCAAATTTAAATTTGATGAACCGTTTGGTGAACCATTATTGGAGATTGTCTTAAGGATTAAGTTTTCGTTTGGAAAGAGCTAAAATAACTTGACTTTTAGACTTTTTAGTTATTTTAGCCTGGTTTTTTTAGGCTCGTTTGGTTTTTGTTTTTGGCTTTTTTGATTTTTGTGAGAGAAAAATTGTAATGATTATGGTTTGGATATGACATTTTGTTTTATTCACTTATATAACTAATTTTGTCTTTTGTATTTTTTTTAGCCAAAAAGTCAAAACCAAACATAGCTTAAGACTTAAGTCTTTGTTTGGCAATGGCTTTTTTAGTTGGCTTTTTGGACTTTTTTTGTCTGAGACTTTTTTGTTCATCTGGTATTCTTGATTGGATTTTTTGGCTTTTTAGCTTTGGAATAGTAAATTTTTTTTGTCCTTTTATGATTTTTGGCTTTTTGTGATTTTCTGACCTTTTTTTTTTGGTCTTTTTGTGATTATTTAGCCAAACTCAAAAATCAAACACCCCTTATTTAAAAATTTATTGTAAAAGTTTAGAGGTGATTCTCTTCTCTTAGGGATTAAACTTAGAAAAATGTTTTAGCGCTCTAATTTTTGAATTTTAAAATCAGCTTTAATGCACCGTTGGTAGGTCTCGCCTACTATGATGCGATATTTTGATCTTGATTTGTTTTTTTTTTTTTCCTTATCATGTTATTAGTGCACTATTATAATATCAAAATTAACACTCTGAATCATTACTGTTAGACTTAATATGTTATTTATTTAAAAAATTATTGTAAAAGTTTAGAGCTGACTCAAAGAGAATCATATCCACTCCATTGAAACGTGTTACAAAATTAATAACAACAATGCTAGAGACCTCTAATTTAGAGGCTCTAAACACACCTCTAATAAGGTGGAAAAGACAAAAAAAAAGAAAAAAAAAAAAAAACCAAGACACAGCACTGATGTGACAGTGGGTCACATCACTAGTGGTACCTCTAATTAGAGGTCCCAAGTATTTTTCAATTAATAACCATCACATGTTATAAAATCTTAAACTAGCACGTGGGATTCAAGGCCAAAGACTAGATACTACGTACAAACTGTTGAAGCATGATTTTAACGAATTGAGAGACTTTCTTTTCAAGGACACTGTTCTTGTTTGAATGTGAGCTTTTGAATTAATGTCAAGAACATGGTCAATAATGTGGCTTGAAGAATAAATAATAATAAAAATGTCGTCGGTATGTTCCATTACATACGCAAACCAGTTTTGTTTAGGGTTAATTACACTTTTTAGTTTGATTTAAATTTTACTTTAATTTTCATAATTTTAAATTAAATAATTTAATCCTTACTCTTTAAGTGTAGTTTTAATTTGGCTATTTCATCCAAATTAAAAGTTAAAATTAACAATTATGAAATACTTGTCAATTTTTTAAGGATGTGCATATAAACAAAATTAATAAAAAATTTAGATGGAAAGAACAAATTGAAATATAAATTGTAGGGTCAAATTGTTCAAAAAGAATTAAAGTGAAATTTGAGTCAAACTACCGAGATGAAAAGTATAATTAACTTACGGATAAACTACGAATAGGTCATAATAGTTGAACTTAATTCCCATCAAATTCTATTGAAAATAAATCTTATAAAACTCGTCACTAAAAATAATTTTTTGTGACGAAAGTTTGCATGTCACTAAAAATTGATAATTAGTGGCTTAATTTTGTCACGATTTTTATAAATTTCCACTAAAATTTACAATTAAAGACATTTTTTTGTGACGGATTTTGTAAACTGTTACTAAAAGTGAAAATTAGTGACTTTTTATGATGATTTTTTTAAACTGTCGCTAAAACTTATAAGTAGTGATTTTTTTTCCTTACCAATTGGGTCCCTCCCTTCAACACCTCATTGGGATGGTCTACAAGGTTCATAACTACTTCTCTTACTATAAGATGCTTACCTAGCCAATACTCAGATCCGGCTCTACCCAAATTTTTCTAGTTTACCCCAACATTCTCCATTTATCCGACTGTTGCTGAGTTTTGCACTAACCCTTAATCACTTCTGTTATTGTTATATTTTCTATTTAAATAAACATATAATTTTAAAATTAAAGCTAAAATAAGTTATGAAAACAAATGGGCTTAACAATTTAATATTATGTAATTCCTATGAAATATTTGTGCAATTGTACATAAGCACAGGATTTTCAATTTCTTTTCTTATTTTAAAGCATATGATTTCGAAACTGTACAATGATGCTCGGGTCAGGTCGAGTAAATCTTTTGATAGATATATCGTTTATATCTCATTAGTACTGCCCCCTCTTAGGCATCTTCAACTATTTTTATTTTATTTTATTTTATTTTATTACATTTGAGTAAAAATTTAATATAAATTTCATTTGATATCAAGTGATACGATGAATGTTTTTAAAGTTTTATTAGAATACTGGTCGATCAGACGGATATCCGGCCGACTGGCCAATATAATTTTTTTACAAACTTTTGTCTTGAGGCGGTCATCCGGAGAGACATCCGGTAGTGAAAATCCAACGAATACAAACAGTGATTTGATGAAAAACATATTCAATCTCAATTTGATGAAAAATTTAATAAATCCTGAATTTGATAAAAGATTTGGTGCTGAGTTAGAATAGCAAAAAAAAAAAAAAGTGAATTTTTTCATCAAATTTAAATTTGATGAACACCATTTGGTGAACCATTATTGGAGATTGTCTTAAGAATTAACACAAATATGTTATTTATTTAAAAATTTATTGTAAAAGTTTAGAGCCGATTCTCGTCTTAAGGATTAAGACTAATATGTTATTTATTTAAAAATTTATTGTAAAAGTTTAAGGCTGACTCAAAGAGAATCATATCCACTCAATTGAAATGTGTTACAAAATTAATACTATTATCTTATTTGACTCAGCTCATCACATGTTGTAAAATCTTAACTAGTAATTAAATAATTATGTGGGATTCAAGGCCAAGGACTAGATATTACGTACAAGCCGTTGAAGCATGATTTTTTTTCAATGACACTGTTCTTGTTTGAATGTGAGCTTTTGAATTAATTTCAAGCACATGGTTAAATAGTAATAAAAATGTTATCGATATGTTCCATTACATATGTCATGAAACATTACATACACAAACCAGTTTTGTTTAGGGTTAATTACACTTTTTAGTTTGATTTAAATTTTACTTTAATTTCTATAGTTTCAAATTAAATAATTTAATCCCTACATTTTAAATATAGTTTCAATTTGGCTATGCCATCCAAATTAAAGGTTAAAATTAACAATTATGGAATACTTGCCAATTTTTTAAGGGTGTACGTATAAACAAAAATAATAAAAATTTAGATGGAAAGAACAAATTAAAATATAAATTGTTGGGGCCAAATTATTCAAATTAAAAGAATAAGAATTAAAGTGAAATTTGAATGAAAAGTATAATTAACTTACGGATAAATTACCAATAGGTCCTAATTATTAGACTTAATTCCCATCAAATCCTATTGAAAATAAGTCTTAATAAAATCGTCACTAAAAATAACTTTTTGTGACATTTTTTGCATATGTCGTTAAAAATTAATAATTAGTGACTTTTTGTTACGATTTTTATAAATTGTCGCTAAAATTTACAATTAATGACGTTTTTATGTGATAAATTTTTTAAACTATCACTGAAAGTTAAAAATTAGTGAATTTTTTGTGACGATTTTTTTAAATTGTCGCTAAAACTTATAATTAGTGACATTTTTTGTGACAAATTTCAAATTGTCGCTGAAAATTAACAATTAGTGATTTTTTTTATTATATAGTATTTGATAAAAAATGTAATTAATTATCATAGGACTTATTGAAAAATAATTCTACTTATTAGGACCTACACGTAAATCCTCTTTAACTTATTGTATATATATATATATATTATTTTTTTTACTGAGATAAAATAAAATACAATATACTTTTCATAAATTTTTAAACTCTTTTTACATATTTCAACCGTAAAAATAGTTCCAAACTCTTTTTAACAGTTTTATTTATTTATTTATTGGGTTAATTACATTAATAGTCCCTATAGTTTGTGACTTGTGTCACTTTGGTCCCTGACTTTTCAATTGTGACACATTTGACCCTGAATTTTGAATCTTGTTCCAAACAAGGACAATTGAAAATATCATTAGATTTTTTAAGGGTAAAATCGTCAATTTGATAAAATATAAACTAATTTGACAAAAATAAATGTCAAAAAAATATTTTTAATTTTTTTAAAATTATTTTTATCCACCAATGATAAAATTATGTAAAATAAATAAAAATTACATGATTAATTTTTTAAAATTAATTTTACATGATCATCATCCAAACACATAATAAAAATTAATTTGGTAAAAAAAATAAATAAATGTCTAAAAGATTTATCAATTTTATATAATTTTATTTTTAGTAAGTAGAAATAATTTTTTAAAATTCAAAAATATTTGTTTGATATTTATTTTTGTCAAATTAGTTTATATTTTATTAAATTGACAATTTTACCCTTAAAAAATCTAATTATATATTCAATTGTCATTATTTGGAACAAAATTCAAAATTCAGGGTCAAATGTGTCACAATTAAAAAGTCAGGGACCAAAGTGGCACAAGTCCCAAACTATAGAGACTATTTGTGTAATTTACCCTTATTTATTTAAAAAAAATCACATTTTTGTATTTATATATCATTACTCTTTTAAGATGTTATTTAACAAATACTACCTAAGGAATTATTTGTGGCTACTTTTAGTTTTGGGTGAAATGAAATCCAGCTGAATAAGCTTTAAAGCTGATTTGGTGATTGTTTTTTTAATAGTATATATATATATATATATTTGTACTTTTTTTAAAGAAATTTTGTTTACTAAAGAATTGATTCATTTAATAAAAGGTAAATTATACCAATAGTCCCTCTAGCTTGAGACTCGTGCCACTTTAATCCTTGATTTTTTGATTATAATATATTTGACTTTGAATTTTGAATCTTGTTTCAAATAAGGGCAATTGAACATACCATTGCTTAATTTCAAGGGCAAAATCATCAATTTGATAAAATATAAATTAATTTGACAAAAATAAATGTTAAAAAAATATTTTAAAATTTTAAAAAATTATTTCTAACCACCACAAATAAAATTATGTAAAATTGATAAAAAAATCATAAAAATTACATGATTAATTTTTAAAAATTAATTTTACATGATTATCATCCAAATACATAATAAAAATTAATTTGGTAAAAAAAAAATAAAGGTCTAAAAGAGTTATCAATTTTGTATAATTTTATCTTTAGTAGGTAGAAATAATTTTAAAAAATTCAAAAATAATTTTTTGACATTTATTTTTGTCAAATTAATTTATATTTTATCAAATTGACGAATTTTCCCTTGAAAAATCCTATAGTATCTTCAATTATCCTTATTTGGAACAAGATTCAAAATTCAGGATCAAATGTATCACAATTGAAAAGTTAGGAACTAAAATGAGACAAACCCCAAATTATAGGAACCGTTGGTGTAATTCACCCTTTAATAAATGTTAAAAAAATAATAATTTTCATTATTGAGAAAGCTGAGTGGGTCCTTAATTATTATTATTATTATTTCTTTCAAATTGTCACCTTTTTAAAATTAAAAGTAATAATTTTTTTTAATTACTGAAAACTTACTTTATTAGTTGAAACCAAACAGAGTTTTTGTTTTTTTTAATAATTTAAACCAAACAGAGTTTTAACTATAATGAAAAGTCACGTGTAAAGTATATGGTGATATGAAAGAAAATATTTGTTTAATTTGTTCACTGAATTTGGAGGAATTACAAGTCAAAAAGGAAGTTGGTGGCTTTTGGTGGCTTTCTTCCCTTGGAGCTCGAGCAATACTTGCTTGCCAAACAAAGAACACTCGTGTTTGTTTTCCTCAAAGTGGTCAATGGAGACCTAAAGTCTTTAATAAAATAAAAATAAATTCTTAAAGCTCAAACAATACTTGCTAGCCAAACAAAGAACACTTGTGTCTGTTTTCCTCAAAGTGGTCAATGGAGACCTAAAGCCATTAATAAAATAAAATAATGAATAAATCATTTCATTTTTTGAGATTTTAATACGTACCATAGTCAAAACATTTTGTGACAGAATTTTCTTTTGTTTTTTTTTTCGACCATGATTTTAAATAATAATATCAACAGAAATAATATTATCGATCGTCTAACAATAGTGAGAATGTTGAGCATATTTATCGAGAATTGGGTATTACCATCATGAATTTTTTTAAATCATGCAAAAAAGAGCTTTTATGGTTGTTGAGTCGATGTGAATCGATTACAAATTGATACATATCAAAGTCGGCCTATACACGTTTGTGATTTTCATAATTTCATTTCAACTAGTATATCAAGGTATATCAATGTTAAAAAGATAAAATCCCAAAATGTATGAGTCGATATAATACGTATCAACTAATATTTAGGCCCAGTTTGGCATAATCTAAAAAATTTAAAAAGTTACTATCATATTTAAGTCACATCACCTCTTTATCACATCACTTCAAATCCAATCCATATTTCACATTTTTTCGTAAAAAGTTAAAAAGTGTACTCATTAGGTCATCCCAAATAACCCCTTAAAGTCATGGTTTCAGTCACTCATAAATAGGTGGAACATTGAATAAATGGCTTTGCTAACTGCCGCTCAATGGACGTTGATGTTAGGAATTCACCATTCCTAACCAAGATCAGTAAGACACGAAATAACAAACAAGAAAGAAAAAACGAATCAAACAAATAACACATACAAAAACATAAGGATTTACGTGGTTCACCCAAGAATAGGGCCACGTCTAAGGCTGCTGCAGTTTTTACTATGATCAGAAAAAATACAACTCTCTTAACCTAAAAAAGACGCCCCCTCATCTATTTATAAGTATAGAATTAGGGTTACACGGAAGTAGCATGAGAATTACGAAAGTACCCAAAAAAAATTCGGCTGGGGATAAACCCCCCTGGACCTCCTCCCCCTTGGGAGGAAGCCCCCCAAATCCCCTATTCGACTCAATGTTTGAGTGAATAGTACTTATTAGGGTCCATCGACCCAATAGTTGATTGAGTTTCACATAATGTTAAAAAATTACAATTTCAACGTGTATTTCTATTTTTATTTGCCATTGGGGGATGAGTTTATTCTTTTCATGATTGTTCTAACCATCATAAATTACTCTATATAAATTGTTCGTTCCTTATTTGATATTCATTCAGGATTAAGCTTTGATATTCATTCAGTATTAAGTTGTGGAGTCATTTAGATAGAAAGTATCAGTCACAGTTTTGATTCATTAGGTAGACCATAACGTGGCCTTTGTGTTATTTTAATCGTTGAATCTGTGTGTGTCAATTTCCGACCACACTGCCAAACAAGTACTCAGCTGGAGAACATCGGCAGAATAGATCAAGCCCGAGCGACCTGTCACAGAAAGATAAGATTCCGACGGTGGTTCGTCCACTCGGGAGCACTCCGACGATCAAGTCAATTATCTCTCAAAGATAGCAAAATTGTTTAACTCATTATTCAGAATACAAAAAGCGTACCTTAGACCCACGAGGGTGCCTCTCTTTTATAGCAAACACTGACCTAATCCCAATAGAAGCCTAGCTTTAATGGACTCTAGCTCAATGCTAATCCTAGACTCCCAGTTAGATTGGGATAAACTCTTTAAGAGTCTTATCTTTATTCAAACTGAAGTCCTCTCTCATTCTAGGACTCTTGTCCATTATCTGCCTATCCTGGATTCCGGTATCTTCGTAGATAATCTCGGCCTAGTCGAGATTACCTCGGCGTCAAGTGAAGGACACGTGGCACCTCGGTTGGCACTTCGGTGCCACCTTGGCCGGCACTTTGGTGCCACCTTGGCCACATGTTGCTATCCAAAAAATATGTCCCCACAACTGCCCTCTAGGTTCTATTACCTCGGCATCCTGAGGTGATGGAACCTATATCATTTGAACCCATAGTACGTCGGCTAAACTTGCTCTATCATTCATTACCGAGGTTATCACGCATCGGCTTCCATATGATAAACACTTCAGTGTGTTTGCATCAATGCTTCAGAACCAATAACCAAGTTTGTTCAAGTTTCTCAGCCAAGACTGTCCCCCTAGCCGAGGTCCTGCTCCATTAAATCAAGAACCCCAAGAGTTTCAACACGCGTATGAGCTGTCACGTACAGTATTTCAACCATTTTTGCCACGCGTCTTTACCCTACTAAGCCGTACCTGACACGCACCATTAAGTTGAATCGCATTTGCATGCGCCGTCTGACAAGCACGTCGTCCTAGGCACACTAATTGCTATTTTGCCGCCATTCTGCGTGTTTGATCAAAATCATCTATTTCTCTCCGTCTTTTCACTTTTTCACTACCATTTTCGTGCAAGTTCTCTATCTTCACTCCCAAATCCTCCATTTTCGTTCTTGAAGCTTTCTGCAACTACTTCATTTTCCCCTTTCGGCGAGGCTTTCGACGTTCTGCCACTCGTACCACCTACGTTCAACTCTGGCGTACCTTACACCGGCTCCATTTTCTTTGGTGAGTTACTATTTTCCCCCTCTTTAGTTTTTCATACTCTGTTGCCTCTGCTTACTTGCCATGACGAACACATTCATGTTCTTCAGTCTCTGTTGGTGATTTAAACTTCATCATTCACATGTTTGAGCATGTTCTGTCTTGCAATTTTGTGTTTATTCAATATGTTTTTGATTCATGACCCTTATGCACACATCGTTCATACACTTGTTTATTTTTCCACTGTTCTTGGTCTTGCTCACCTGCACAAACTTTACACAGTGTTCTTTGAATTCTTGCTCGTCTTCTTGAGTTTGAATCATGTTCTTGTTTCTGTTTTCTTGCTGTGTTCTCCAGATTCTTGCCTTCAATTCTTGTTTCCTTAATCTTAGGTTTGGGACTTGCTCTAGATCATACAAACTTAGAAAAAATTGAAACAAATTCCCCTTAGATCCTCACAAAACCCTTACCCCAACATACATTTAGGTTTTGTCGAGGTCCTTTAATCTTTAACAAACCACTTTCCTTCTGAAATCAACACCCTCCCCACTTAGCCGACGTCATGGGTATGTTCACGTGGAGGGTAAACACCCCAACTAAGTTAGAATACTTTAGGCAGGAGTTTGCCATTCCTGCCGACGTTCATCTTAGGTTGGCAGGGAAGGAAGACTCCATCATGCCCAAAGACGACTCCATGCTCTTTCCAGTGGTTGCCTTCATAGAGTGTGGACTTAGGTTCCCTCTTGACACCCTTTTCCGAGAAGTCTTACGCTACTACAAACTGAACCCAATGTAGCTTGCCATTAACTCCTACCGAGTTATCAATGGTATAATTGCCTTTGCCAAAAAAGAGAATGCTAGGGTTACCCTTGCCGACATCTAATACTGTTACACCATGTTCGGCCTGAAGTCAGAAAAGGGCTATATCTACTACCTTAAGCCGAGATCCACAGAATACAAACTTGTCGCCGACCTCCCAGACCCCAACAAGGGTGCTGGAGACGATTACTTCATCGTCTCGGGAAACTGGGAGTTCCAACCAGATGATAACCTTCACCTCTATCCCTTAAGCCGAACAATTTTCAGGGAGGGAGATGGTAAGAGCCTAGTGTCATCTTTACTTGCTTTCAAGTCTTTCTTACTTTGATATTTTTATATGTTCTAACGTTTGTATGTTTTATTTTTGCAGTTCTTCCTTAGCCTCCAAAGGACTTCCGCAAAAACTTTTATCCTAATAAAAATTTCAAGAAACTGCTGGACTTGCCTGTTAATTAGCGCAAGGCTCCTGTGCTCCTGAATTTCATCCCAACCTACAAATCGACTTTGCCCAACGTCCCCAAAAAGAGCAAGTCCCCTCATTTTGCTATAACTTCATCACCTCGGCCAGATCAGGGATCAACCTCTGATCCAGCAGAACAGCCATCAACCTCGGCTCCACAACTAATCCCTCATTCTCAATGCAAATGCCAACGTCGAACTGTAGCCCCCGTCGAGATGGGTCGTAAAAAGGCTGTAGCAGACGACCTTCTAGTCGACATCCCTAACACTGTCACCGTTCAACCTTTACCATCCCAATCTTAGTCAAAGCCAAAGCCAAAGCCAAAGCCAAAGCCAAAGCCAAAGCCAAAGCCAAAGCCAAAGCCAAAGCCAAAAAGACTAAAGAAAGCCCAACCTAAGGCAACGGTAACTCAGATCGACTCTGAGAACACCTTGCCAATCTTCAAAATAGCCGAGGCAAAAAAAAGTGCCTCCGCCGCCGAAAAGAGGTCGGCCGAGGCTGCTCCCTTTGAATCGACCCGGTCAAAGAAACCGAGGTTAGAGTCTGCGACAACCTCGGGGTCTATGAAATCTGATGCCCCCTGGGCCTCTCCAATCACTATTGAGGACAAGCCAGTCAGAGTCGGCGACAACGCGACTGACCTTGAAGTCGACGTTGCCCTCTCTACTGCCTTGCTCTTTCCAAAAGACCTCGAACGCAATGCCGAGATCAGCGAATATGAAAACTTCGCTTTTATGTTGTAGTACTCCGTACAAGTAAGCCCCTAACACTTGATACTTTTCATTCTCTGTTTTTCCATACTTGGAGTTTTTTAGTAACTCTTGTTTTTCCTCCTATTTCTTCTAGGCGATCTAGCATACCCACTCCTTCGCGATGCAGGCTTTTGATATCATGAAGGAGTTGGTCAACAAGACCAAGGCGGCTGCTAGTTTGCTGAAGACAGTCAACAGAGCCGAGGCCAAGATGAAGATGCTGATGGATCAGGCCAAGGCAACAAAACAAGCCAAGACGAGGCCGAGGAGAGGGCGGGAGTTGATGAGGCCATTGCTAAGGTCCTTGAGGCTGAGAAAAAAGAGGCCGAAGCAAAGACTGCTAAAGCCCAGGCCGAGCTCATTGCTGCCTTGGCCATAAAGGATGCCGAGATCAAAGTGGCGGATGAGAAGGCGTATGCCGAAGGGCAACCGACGTCAAAGAAGACTATAAGAAACAAGAGAAGCAGACATGTAACAAGGGTTTCACCCTTGGTTGGATGGCTGCTTTGAAGGAGTTGGCTGTCCCCGAGGACTCTCCTCTCAAGAATGCTAGCAACCTCGTCCTGCCATTTTCACCCACTCCAAGCCAATCCGAAGATGAAGCTGAGTCCGAAGAGGAAGCTGAGGCCGAAAAGTCCAAGAAGGCTGTGGATGCTGGGGCCAAGTCCCCAACTCTGAATGAGCAAGTGTTGGACTTAACTCAGGAAGAGGAGGACGAGGTCTCAAAAGATACCACTCTTGAGAAGACAACATCTGACGCACCTATCGCCGAGAAGAGCATCGACCAGACTCTCCAAGAGATCGATGCCAAGCTTGCGGCTGAGAAGGCTGTCGAGAAGAGTTCTCAGATGTCTTCCGAGCCCCAAACCGATTGAGCTGATGATGCCGAATAGTCTAATCTTGAAGCTTTTCCTCTGTACTTAGTACTTTTTTCTTTTTAAACAATGTTTAGCTCTTTATTTGGCCGATGTGCCTTTTAGTAACCCGAACAATTATTCTTCAATGTCAGGCCGAGTGCCTTTTTTCCTTATCTAAATGCATTCTCTAATTTCTTCTTTCAATGTGATTGTATGTTTGTATGTTTTACTGCTTCCATACTTAGAATATTTTGCATGTTTTCAGTTTATGCCTTTCTTGTATAGTTTCCTCAGATTAACATACCTCGGACAAAACTTCCAATTTTGCTTATCTCGCCCTTAGCTTAACACTTGAAAACATTTTAAAAATTATTGTCACAAGTGTTATATAAAACCTGCTACTTTACTTTTACTTAGCAAGACTTATATCTTCAAATATCTTTCAAGTCTTGGCAATATGGTAATCTCAACAAGTACATAAATACTTCTTTCAACATAATCTTTGCTTAACTTTAACTTGTAAATTTTTTCTTAAAATTTCAATAAGTGTTAAACCAACCTTCCTTTAGCATGACCTCGGCTTAATTTCAACTTGTAAATTTTTCTTAAAATTTCAACAAGTGTTAAACCAGTTTTTAGCTTGAAAATTCCAACTCCCAAGCATCATTCCTCCAGCCCTCTGCCCCCTAATGTGAACTTAAGTTCCACTTGGGTTCTCATTAAGCATGTGGCTTTGACCTCGTCGCCGAGGTGAGATTCAAACAAAGATTGGCCGAGGTTACCAACCTTGGTCTCTCTATTTAATCTGTATACTTAGTTTCAATTTGTATTTGACTCTGCCAATATGGCAAGTCCAGGTTAATTCAATTTAGTTCAACTCTATTATATGCAAGTAGAAAAACTCTGCCATATAATAAGTCTAAGTTATTCGTCATGTTTCAATTAGAAACATTGCCAACTTAGTTCAACTCTATTATATGCAAATATAATTCAACTCTGCTATATAATAATTCAACTCTGCCATATAATAATTCAACTCTGCTATATAATAATTCAAGTCTAAGTTATTTGTCATGTTTCAATAAAAAATATCGCCAATTTAGTTCAACTCAATTATATGCAAGTATAATTCAACTCTGCCATATAATAAGTCTAAGTTATTCGTCATGTTTCAATTAGAAACATTGCCAACTTAGTTCAACTCTATTATATGCAAATATAATTCACCTCTGCTATATAATAATTCAACCCTGCCATATAATAATTCAACTCTGCTATATAATAATTCAAGTCTAAGTTATTCGTCATGTTTCAATAAAAAATATCGCCAATTTAGTTCAACTCTATTATATGCAAGTATAATTCAACTCTGCCATATAATAAGTCTAAGTTATTCGTCATGTTTCAATCAGAGAAATCTCCAACTTAGTTCAACTCTATTATATGTAGGTATAATTCAACTCTGTCATATAATAAGTTTAAGTTATTCGTCATGGTTCAATCAGAAATATTGCCAACTTTCTGGTCAGTCATACTACACAAGTTTAAAAACCAAACAAAGACTTTATTATTACTTCGGCTAATAACAAGAAACTTAAAAAACAAAAAATCTAATGATAGAAAAACTTCAGATTGCAAGTATTCCAGGGTATTGGCAACTCTTTGCCTTTACTATTTTCAAGCCGATATGCACCATTGCCCAGGACCAAGATGATTCTATAAGGTCCCTCCCAATTTGGGCCAAGCTTGCCCTCTTTGGGATCCTTCTTGTTGCCGACAACCTTTCTCAGGACGAGGTCCCCAACTTGGAACTCTCTTGGGTTGACCTTCTTATTATAAGCCTTCGTAAGCTGCTGTTGGTATGCCCTCAGCTGAATTGCTGCTTTCTCCCTTCTTTCTTTTAACAGATCCAGATCTTGGGCCAAGAATACCTCATTGGTCTCGTTTTCCACTCCCTGGGTTCTGATCCCTAAGATGCCGACCTCTAGAGGAATAACTGCTTCTGTGCCATAGGTTATGGCAAATAGGGACTCCCCAGTTGATCTTCTCGGTGTAGTCCAATATGCCCAGAGTAAATTGGGCAACTCTTCCACCCACTTTCTCTTTATTGCTTCTAGCCTCTTCTTGATCCCATCCAAGGTAACCTTATTGGAGGCTTCTACTTGACCATTACTCTAAGGAAAGCTTGGAGTATTGTAATAATTCTTGATTTTGTACTTTGCACAGAAGCTCTTGATTAGCTTACAGTCAAATTGCGTACCATTGTCTGCTATTATTGCCCTTGGGATCCTGTAGCTCGACTTTTCGTGCTCCCTTTTCAGAAGAATGAATAGCTGTTACAGTTTGGACTCCACTTGTGTTGGTTCTGATTCTGATTTCACAAGTGTAATGTGAAACAGTGAAAACACAAAAAGAGTCCAAATCTGGCAATTTCTTTTGAAAAATCGATGTTTGAATCAAATGCCAAAAATGGACTGCTTTGCCAGATATCAGAGTCCCCACCTAAATATTTATTTTTGGAAAATTTAGGAAACCCATGACTCGTGCCAAAGGCCATTAGTCCGTCGTTACCAAAGTGTCTTGGTTCGGCAACTTAGGTATGAGAGGGGAAGGTCAATAATTGAACACCCCACTCACCCGATCAAAGACCGGCCTCTACTAATCATGATGTCGTTTTTATGTACAGTATATGTTCTTGTTCTATATGTAACATACAAATATAGACTAATTTCACGAAAAGTTGGAACGTTTGATTTCATGTTTGTTTTGACAAAAGTGTTTTGAATATGTATCACTTAAAATGGTGATCTCATATATACATGAATCAAGTATCCCAATTTAAGTGATTAGCCTTCATCCACAGGCATTCAAATAGGTATATCAAATAAGCAGTTAGCCTCATGGTAGTATGTTTGATACGACAGCCTTCACACTTATGCAATATGCTAAAGCAAAAATGCTTACCTTAACGTCCGAAGGCGAGTCCAAGAAGAAAGCAAATAGTTAGGGAAAAAATGCATGATCCTAATTTTAATGACTAATGTAACACATGCAATGTGCAATTAAGGTTCGGCTACTAGTATGGCATGTGAGTCAATTCAAGGCATGTAATAGCGCATTTATGCAAGTAAGGAGTTTGAATTTGACATTAATATGATGAGGCGAACTTTTATGCATGTAAACGAATGGATGTAAATCATGGAAAATGCTAATTAAACATGATGTCCCTAATCTAACCATCATAAGCAGTGAAATAAAAGGGAAAAAGAATGGGGGTTGGAAGACATACAACTTCTTACATATTTGTCCTCGCGAAGGAGGGTCCGAATGTCCAAATGTCCGAATAAATAATTATTACAAAACCGATTAAAAGTAAACACACTGATGAATAAAGAGAAATAAAAAATAAAAGATTGTGTTTTAGTATAAGAACATGTATACATTTGGGGTAGTGAACCTCCAAAGAATTTAAACCGTTAAGTATAGAACATTTTATGCTTTTGGTAGTAAATCCCCTAAGAGATTAAATCAGTAAGTATAGAACGTTGTATACTTTTGGTAATAAACCTCTTAAGCATAAAACGTTTTATGCCTTTGGTAGTGAATCTCCAAAGAGATTAAACCATTAAGCATAAAACGTTTTATACCTTTGGTAATGAACCTCCTAAGCATAAAACGTTTTATGCCTTCGGTAGTGAATCTCCAAAGAGATTAAACCATTAAGCATAGAGCGTTTTATAGCTTTGGTAATGAACCTCTGAAGAGATTAAACCATTAAGCATGGAAGAGTTCATTTCTTATACTTGAACCGCAATCTTAATTTTTCACAACTTTTTAATTGAAATAAGCAAAGAATGGAGGGAGGTTGCAGAGATAATTATGCGAAATTGATTAATTGGTTAGTACAAACAAACTTGATATTTAAAACATAAATCATTGAAATAAATTAAACAGCCCCCTAAATAGCATACAATAGTGCTGAAATTAGAAACCTACCACTTTTACTATTCACCGCCAGAGGTTACTATTTACCATCGGAGGTACTATTTACCGTCGGAGGTTACTATTCATTGCCGGAGGTTACTATTCATCCGGTAAACAAGAGAATAAGGGGTTGCTCCTGTAGATGTTCGGATCGATGTTCTGTAACCCCAGAGTGCAAATGGAAGTTTCTCCAGCCAGTCCTTGTAGGTTTCAACCATTTTTTGCAAAATTCTCTTGATGTTTTTGTTTGCAGCCTCAACAACTCCATTGGTCTGCGGCCTGTATGTCGATGACTTACGGAAAGCCACGTTATATTTCTCAAGCAGGTCTATCACCTCTTTCTTGAAATGCTAGCCATTATCTGAGATGATCTCGTTGGGCATCCCATATCAACAGATGATGTTGTTCTTGATGAACTTAACTACATGTGATGCCTTTAGAACGGCATAAGATTGGGCCTCCACCCACTTTGTGAAGTAGTCGATTGCTACCAAAATGAACTCATGCTCGTTTGACCCCTTTGGCGTGACTGCACCGATAACGTCAATTCCCCAGATTGAGAAAGGCCATGGTGAAGTCATATTGTAGAGTTTTGACGGTGGAATGTTCATGCGATTGGCATGGATCTGACATTTGTGGCATCGCCGTACAAAGTCAATACAGTCCTCCTCCATGGTTGACCAGTAGTAGCCTTGTCGAAGGATTTTTCAAGCTAGCATCACACCATTCATGTGAGCTCCGCACTCTCCTTCGTGGATAGCTTCCATAAAGCACCTTGATTCTCCTTCCTTAACACACAACTTATGCATTCCTAGATGGCCTCTTTTGTACAACTTGTTTCCGCAGATGATGAATTGGATGGCCAGACGCCGTACTCCCCTTTTGTCCTTGGCACTTGCCCCTGGTGGGTACACCTTTTTGTCCAGGAAATTCCAAATGTCGTAATACCAGGGGTTCGTGTCTTGAACCTCATCTATCACGGCGAAGGTTGGGATTAAAGTTCAAATTCTATCTCTCTTACTGAGGATTCTGTGAGAAACACATTCTAATTGTCATCATCGGGTAATCAAAAGAAAGTGCTCAAGTCTTAGGGTCGGTCAAAATGGGGTGTCTACAGATCCCAAACCTGGTGATGATGTTCTTCTATATGAAGTTCTTCACATCAACGTCCCGAATTTTTGCAAGGGGTTCAGCTTCTACCCAATTGGTGAAGTAATCTGTTGCCACTAGCAGGAACTTCCTTTGTCCAGTTACTTGAGGCAGTTGTCCAACAAGATCCATGCCCCATTGGGCAAATGGCCAAGAGCTAGACACTAGGTTCAAGTTCGCTGCTGGTTGATGTATCAAAGGTGCAAACCTCTGACACTTCTCACATTTTCTAACATAGGCTTCAGCATCTTTCTACATATAGGGCCACTAGTATCCCTGAGTTATGGCCCTATGAGTAAGTGACCTGCCCCTTGTGTGGCCTCTATATACTCTTTATGTATTTCATACAAGAAGTCTTCAACTTGTGAATGATACACACACCTCAGAAGGGGTACAGTAAAAGATCTTCTGTAGAGATGCCCTTCTGCTGTCAGACTGAATCTTGCCGACTTCAGTCTGATCTTGTGTGCTTCTTTGTGATCATCTGGTAGTTTTTCCTCTTTAAGGAATACTATTATTGCATCCATCCAGCTTGGTCTAATCTCCACACATATTGCTTCATGCTCTATGTTTAGTAATTCTACACTTGGACCTGACAAGTAGTCAACCATTATTGTTCTTGCCTCTCCTAGTTTCATTGCACTAGCCAGGTTGGCCAAGGCATCAGCATGGCTGTTGTCATCTCGGCTGACTTGCTGTAGTTGGAAATTTTGGAACAATGCCATCAGTCTGCCCACCTCTTTTACATAGGCCACCATCATTTCATCTCGGGCTGCGTATTCGCTTGTTGCCTAGTTGACGATAAGTTGGGAGTCACAAAAGACCATTATCTCGTCGGCTTCCATTGCTGCTGCCAATTTCAACCTTGCGATCAGGGCTTCATACTCTGCCTCGTTGTTTGAGGCCTTAAATCCCAAATGAATGGATTGTTCAAGCATCTGTCCATCTGGGGATACTAGCACTACTCTTGCCCCTGCTCCTTGTCGGTTTGAACTTCTGTCAACGAACAGCCGGAAGGAGTCGCCGATGTAAATACTGCATGGCCTGAGTTTCTCTTCCTTCCTTTGTTCTGCTATCCCCGGCTGGGTTTCTCTTTGTTCACTTGGACATCATATACCTCGGCTCAATGGAGCCTGATGTATGATGGCGCCTGGTGTGAACTCGGCCACGAAGTCAGCCAAAACTTGGCCTTTGATTGCTGTTCTGGGTCTGAATTCCAGGTCATATTGGCCCAACACCAATGCCCATCTGGCTATTCTACCTGGTAGATCTCTCTGCTGCAACAGGGACTTCAAGGGATGCTCAGTTAACACCACAATTTTGTAGGCTTGAAAGTATTGATTCAGCTTTTTGGAAGCCATTACTAAAGCCAGTGTTAGCTTCTTCAAGGGTAGGTATCTGGTCTCTGCATCAGCTAGGATTTTACTCACATAGTAAACTGTCCTTTACTCTCCCTTTTCTTCTCTGATTACTACTAAACTTACTGCATGCTCTGAAACTGCCAAGTATAAGAATAGCTCCTTTCTAGGTACTGGATTTGAGAGAACTTTAGCTGTGGTCAAATACTTCTTCAAGTCAGCTAAGGCGACTTCGCACTCTTCTGTTCATAAGAAGTCTGTGGCTTTCTTTACTAGGCTGAAGAAAGGTTTACATTTGTCAGAGTTTCTGCTTATGAATCTATTCAGGGCTGCAGCCCTTCTAGTCAATATCTGCACTTGTTTTGCCGATGTTGGGCTCTTTAATTCTAAGATGGCCTTGATCTGATCCGGGCTAGCCTCAATGCCCTTTCTGGTAACCAAGTATCCTAAGAACTAACCAAGCCCAACTCTAAATGCGCACTTTGATGCATTAAGTTGGGGCCGATATGTTCTAAGGATGTCAAAAACTGCCTTTAAATCTTTCAGATGATCCTCAGGTTCCTTGGTCTTCATGACCATGTCATCTATGTATACCTCCACTGTTCTATCTATTAGTTGCCTGAACATCTTAGTCACCAGTCTCTGGTAAGTTGCTCTTGCATTTTTCAACCCAAAAGGCATCACTTTATAGCAATACAACCTTTTTGGGGTGATAAATGCAGTCTTTTTCTTATCTGGAGGGTACATGGCTATCTGATGGTACCCTCTGTAGGCGTCCAAGAAGCTTATCCTTCCATGCCCTGAAGTGGCATCTACCAATTGGTCAATCTTGGGTAGTGGGAAACTATCTTTGGGACAAGCCTTGTTTAGGCTGGTGAAGTCCACGCAGACCCTCCACTTTCCATTCTTTTTCTTCACAATGACTGTGTTTGATAGCCATGTCGGGTAGTTTACCTCTCGAATGGCTCTAGCCTCCAGAAGTTTATCCACTTTTTCTTTTACTGCTTTAACATGCATCAATGTCGGCCTCCTTGCTCGCTGGATGACAGGTTTAGCCGACCTGTCCACATTCAGTTTATGGCAAGTGACCTTGGGGTCAATGCCAAGCATCTCGTATGGTGTCTAGGAAAACACCTCAAGGTTTGCTCTCAAGAATGCCTCTAATTCCTTTTTTCCCTCCTCGGCCAAGCCTGAGCTGAGAAGGAAGAAGCACTTCTCATCTCCTTGCTAGACCAGGATCTTCTTCAAGGCTTCCTCGCTTTTCTCGGCTGGTTCCTTGCCGACGTCCTCAAGGACCTCCATGTCTTTATCTTCAATCTCTGCTGTTTCTGCTTCTTGTATGTTGCAAGTGGATTTCATTACTGCCATGGAGCAATTCTTTGCCTGCACTTGATCCCCTCTGACTTCCTCAATTCCCTGTTCTATTGGGAATCGCAACAACTGGTGCAATGTTGAGGGAACAACCCCCATTACATGCAGCCATGGCCTTCCTAGAATAACATTGTAAGGGGAGGGGGTGTCAATTATTGTGAATTCTGTTTTCACGTTTTTGGTGCCAGCCTGCACTTCCAAACTGGTTGCTCCCAGGGGCTATGTTGGCGTTCCGTTGAATCCAACCATTGGGACATTGGACTGCTCCAAATCATCTTGGCGAAGGCCAAGCTCCTTGTAACACCTGACATACATGATGTCACAGGAGCTACCCTTGTCAATTAAGATGTGCTTCACTTGGCATTCTCCATTTTGGAGGGATATTACCAAGGAATCGTTGTGTGGATACTGCACCATCTCTAGGTCATCTTCAGTAAAGGACACTACTGGTCCCTGGCACTCGTCTGCCCTAGGTCTTTTCTGCCGGACCTGGTACACATGCTACAAGTGTTTTACACCCTGAGTCTCCCCACATATTTCGTTCTTATTGACCTTCGAGTGAATCACATTGATCACTTGAGGTCCGCCTGTCTACGGTTGTGGTGTTGGAAGAGGCGGTGCTGCCGGTGCCTAAGGTAGTCTTGCATGCTCTTCCTTTGTTTTGGCCTCGTCTAAAAGGTCCCTTAAATGACCTTGTCTTACAAGGTCTTTCAGATGTGCCTTCAAGGCTTTGCACCCCTGAGTCAGATGCCCATCTTCATTGTGATAAGCACAGTGCTTACTAAGGCTTCTTTCCATAAATTCACCCTGAACCCTTACTAGTGCTCTGTAATAGGGCTAATTTCAAATTTTTTCCAAGACTCTGTAAACCGGGATTCAGAATACGGTTGTGACTGCCTGCGCAGCCCTTAATCCTATCTTTTGCTTTTTGTACCCAGTGTTATCATGGCTTCGCTTTGGCTAGCCGTTTCTCTTCTCTTGTTTCGACGCCTTTGTCCCCGGCGTGTCTTCCTCGGCCTTCGCATACTTCTCAATTCTGGCCATGAGTTCCTTCATACTTTTTGGCAGTGTCTTTGCCAATGATTTTCGAAGCAGACAATCATCGTTCATGTTGTTCTTAAAAGACACGACTGCCACCTCTTGGTTGCATCCTGGTATTCGGTTGAACATCTCATAGTACCTCTTGGCATAGGCCCTAAGGCTTTCATCCTCATTGATTCTCAGAGCCATCAGGGAGTCCACCCTTAATGGCTGTAGTTTGTTTGTCACAAACCTGGCCACGAACATTTCGGCCAGGCCTTTCCAGGTTTTCACAGTTCCTTTTGACAACTTATGAAACCAGTCCGATGCAATTTCCCCGAAGGACGAGGGGAATACCTTGCAAAGCAACGGCTCGTTCTCGGTGTATAGTGCCATTAAGTTTAGGTACAAGCTGACGTGAAAGTTAGGGTCTGACTTACCGTCGTATATCTGGAATCTTGGTATATTGAACCTTTTCGGGGCTTCGAATTTGTCCAACTCTACTGAGAACGGCGTTCTCGGCTTGATCGGAGAGGTTACCTCGGTATCTTGTCGCTTCCTCTGGAGGTAATCCCTCAGATCCTTCTTGGTCCGTCCAGGAGCTCGGCTATCACCGGATTTCAGCCTCTTCGGTGCGCTACTTCCAATGTCATTATGAGTCCTTTTGGACCTCTCTTCATTATTTGCATCGAAACAATGTTCCTTCCCTTGAACATGTTGATGTTCTTTAAGGTCAGCTTCCTTGGTTCGATGCGTCCTCCGAGAATCTCCCTTCACTGACTCTCCACGCCCGACCTCCCTTGAAGGCCGGTGAGAGTGTTCCTTGGTCCTGGTGTGCTGCGGGACTGTAGGAACTGTTTTTTGCCCTTTCTGGGCATTGTTCTTGGCCACTGGAATCGGCGTATCTTCCAACGAAAACAGTGGCTGCATGACATTGTTCTGTATCATGAAATTGACAACCGACTGCAGGTCTGCCAATTTGTTCACCATTCCCTTCATCTCACCGTCCCTCCATAAGCATCTATCTTTCCATACCTGGAGGTCGTCCTCGTTATAATACCCGCCTCGGTCTGACTTCTTTGGTTCATCGCCCTCCTTGCCGACGTCTTTCTCTTTGGGATTCTGATCCCGAGTTTCTTCGTTGTAGTCATCCTCCTCCACATTGGGGTCAATGTGCTTACCACTACCAGCAGGGATGTCGTCCCCAACCTTTTCTTTCTGTCTGTCGTTGGCCATCTATTTTCCTTTCTTTCCTATAGATGGCGCCAAATTGTGTGTAAATTTCCGACCACACTGCCAAGTAGGTAATCAGCTGGAGAACACCGGCAGAATAGATCAAGCTCGAACGACCTGTCACAGAAAGATAAGATTCCGGTGGTGGTTCGTCCACCCGGGGACACTCCGATGATCAAGTCAGTTATCTCTCAAAAATAGCAAAAGTGTTTAACTCACTATTTAGAATACAAAAAGCGTACCTTAGACCCACGAGGGTGCCTCTCTTTTATAGCCAACACTGACCTAATCCCAATAGAAGCCTAGCTTCAATGGACTCTGGCTTAATGCTAATCCTGGACTCCCAGTTAGATTGGGATAAATTCTCTAAGAATCTTATCTTTATCCAAATTGAAGTCCTCTTTCATTCTAGGACTCTTGTCCCTTATCCGCCGATCCTGGATTCCGGTATCTTCACAGATAACCTCGTCCTAGCTGAGATTACCTTGGCGTCAAGTGAAGGACACATGGCACCTTGGTGCCACCTTGGCCACGTGTTGCTATCCAAAATATATGTCCCCACAGTATCTTAAGAAATAAACGTCGATTACAAATTCATAAACACCATAATAAGTGACAAATTATGTTTTAAGGACATAGTTTTCTTTTCTTTGTACACTAGCTTTGATCCCTTTGTCAATTCTGTTGTTTACAATTTTTGGGAACAATTTATTTTTGTGTTTGTTTATATGAAAAACAATGTCATTTTTTGCTTTACCAAATAGTTACTGTGCTCAGTTTCTGTTTTACAAAACACAATAGCATATAAATCTCTGTTTTCCCCAAAAAAGTATCAACCAAAAAACAAAAGAACTAAAAAAGAAATAAAAAGTATCAAGAAAATCAGTACGTACCAACAATTGCAAGAAGCTTTTCAAATAATTGCTCAGAATTTCCCCTTTTATTGCACTTTGTATTAGTTCATTACATATGGATGAGTTACATTACATGGACTCAATGCCCTACAAAAACTTAACTTACACTACATTGATTCAATGCTAAACTTAACTCAATACTATTAAAAAACGATGATATTTTTGCGAAGATTTATTTATTTTGTATGAAATTATTATCTTTTCTAAAAGTTAAATGCCTTGATTGAATAGGCAAAGATGAATCCCAAGAGCACAACTATCCCAACTATAATGACTGCGACATATCCCACAAAGTCATGTTTAAATCAAAGTAATTCCTTATGAATTCTTCAACAGTTCTGCCTGTGTCAATCGTTTCTTGAACGTCTCCAAACTATGAAGCAACCAATCCATAGAGAGTCTAAGAGGCTGGGCAAATCTAATAGTACCACCTCCACTACACCGGACTTCTCTGTTATGATCATAAGAAAATAAGAAAAAAGAAAAATGCTTAGATACTTTTGAGTTGTTTTTAAATTGTTATCTCTCATGATGTTAAAAGTTGAATGTTTTAAAATAAACTGAACATACTGTTTTTGGAACAATAAATCCGGAGAAAAGGTTCCATATTATATAGAAGGCGGATGAGACTATGGAAGCAATGTTGTGGTTGGGAGTTATTGCTACCGTCATCATCCCATAGAAAGTGAAGTATATATAATAAGGTGAAGTACATGAAAAACACATTCCATAAGAACTCTGCAATTGTCCACTCAAATCCAATCATGGCATAAACTATGACCCTATACATGAGAGTCTGAATAAAAATGTACGGGAGCTCAATCACAACCTGTGAAACAAAATGCTAATTAATGAAATATCTTGAAATTTTAAAAGAAAGTTTCACACTCACACTTTATAGTAAACAGTTTTTATTTTGATCTAAGTTCATCCAAGTAATAGTGATTGTTTCCCCAGTCTAAAGCGGGCGTTTCCATTATTAGTGGAAAGGGCATTCCTATCTACACAATCATGGATTACCATTTTTTTTTTTTTTTTTTTTTTTTTTAAATTTTAAATATTTCAATGTAATCCTTGCCTTTTGTTTTCTAAATCCCAAATTTTCTATTAGGGAAACACTTAAATGACAAATGCATTTGGCTAGAATTTCGCATAAAAATAAAAATAATTATATGTCCAAAAGCATATGGCAATGCTGAATACATTCCAGCTGCTCTTTCCCTGTGAAAGATTGTTCTCTCAATAGCAACTACTGGCTGCACTGAACTGGCATTCTGTACACCAAGAAATAGAACAGCATCATACATAGAACCCATTGCGTTGAAGATATCTTGTTGTGTTTCCCTGCAATTCCAAAAAAATTGAATTAATTTAGGAACAACAGAATAAGGAAACACTTTTGAAAATTGGATACAATAGCTTTGTGGCATTTCTCTATGAATGTACCTTTTGGAGCCAAGATCCCAGAAGATTGTCCCGAACAGCAGAGCTATGAATATTGTGAACAAGAATCTCACTGCAGCATATGGTGGGTTTCGCTAGTATGAAGATTGTTGTTTCCATAGGCATTTCATACATTGGATAAAGAAAGACTAAGAGTATTGAGTGGGGAAATATAGATCTCTCGAGTCCGGAGGAGGTGTACTGAGCTCCTTGATTAAGTTTTTGTTTCTCCTGATTAGTTATCATACAGTGTTAGTGCCAGGATATAGATTGCACTTCTCATGGAAATTTTTTGATGCTTGCCACATTTTTTACTTCAATATTAACCTTTTTTCAAACGTTAGATTAGTTTGAATTTGAATTAGATGTTGAAATTTTTTTTTTTGTTCAGATAATGTAAGATGGCCATACCTATATAGTTCTGAGTTGTTGTACACATCAGCAAAGTTCACCCCAAGAACTGCTTCCTGTGCTAGTGAAGTCACCTCTAACATCCATGTCGCCAGATTATAACCATCTTTAATTTTACAAACTCCATTGATACCCTAAAGAAAATATGGTTATATTATTGCCTTAAGCAAAAACACGGGAAGTTTGGATGATCTAATGCATATATTAGCCTTACTTCAAAGTACTTGATTAGATGGGAAGAATGGAGTCCTAATGGACCAACATATATTTCTTCGCCTCCTCATTTTAAAAGAAATAGCTGCAAATCCAAAATAGTGGTTCTGTAATTATAAATTTAGAAACCAAATTAAATCATTGGAGCAATGATCTTGTGAAGATCAAAAGCTTCAAATATGTCAATGCTTGGCCAATGGATGGTGCACACCACAGTTCATCTTGTGTCCATCGTGTTTTCCACTGTTCTCATCACAATTGCTACTGCCCTGGCATCAAGTCCCGAGGTTGGATCTTGTAAAGATCAAAAGTGTCAAATATGTCAATGCTTGGCTGATGGATGGTGCACACCACAGTTCGTTCTATGTGCATCGTGTTTCTCACTGTTCTCATCACAATTGCTGCTGCCCTGCCATCAAATCCCAAGGTTGGTTCATCTATGAATATTATGGACAGGTTGGCTACGAACTCAATTGCAATTGTCAACCTCTTGTGTTGTTTAGTTGAGAGACCATTCGCGCTAGGCAACCCAATAAGTGCTTCACTTAATGGGGTTAGCTCAACAAGCTCCATCACCTCATCAACAAATGTCTGCAATTCATCATATAGACTAACATTTTAAGACGACCAAAACTGAAAAAGAGGTGTAGATCATCTTGGTGTTCAAACTCTATGATTAGGGCTCACCTTTCTAGTAGTGGAATCAACGTTAGAAGGCAACAGAAGCCACGCAAATTATTGCAAGGACTCATAAACTGTAACATGAGGGGACTGAATGTCAGTTTGCTCACAATATCCTGCTACACGAGCGAATGTCTCTTGATTCTTTGGGTACCTTGATATCGTGATACTTTCATCAATATATTTGCCCCTTTTTCTACTAGCCAATACATCCATTATAGTGGTCTTACCGGCCCCACTAACACCCATTAAAGCTATAAGAATTCCAGGCTTGAAAGCAACACTCACGTCTTTCGGAAGTTTAGCCGGTCATCAGGAATGCCTTGAGCTTTTATTTCTAAGAAGCACATCAACAAATTCAGTATGTCCAAAGTATAAGGCTCAAAAGTTGGCCCGGACACCCAGTTATCCAAAAATAAATAAATAAATAAAATTGTACAAGGCTCAAAAGTTTGACACTTAAAAGTTTAAAAAGCACTATATTTACTTGACTAATCCATAGAGCTCAAAGATACTGTGGCATATCTACTGTATATTTAATGTCATCAAATGTGATGGAAAGACATTTGAAAGGAAGAACCATCCCCCGCTTCCTGTTCTGGTCGACTTCACTAATACTGTCTACTCTTGAAGTCACTGAGGTTGACGAAGCACTTCTTTGAACTTCATCTGTTCTTTCTGCATAATGATGTATCGAGTATGTTATTGCCAAAGAACTTGCAAACTAGAAATGAGAAGAACAATTTGAGAGCTAATTAGTGACCCACCCAAACGTCTTTTTCCTCTTGATGATAGCTCAATTTCTCATATTTTACAAGCATTTCTTTCTGCTATGGATCCTTCAGTCAGAGCATCCTGAGGCTGTAAGTTTCTGAATATTTTTGTATATTCAAAATTGTGTTTGTTTACAAAGAGTTCATCAGTTTATATAGCCCTAAATCTATGATTGGAAAAGGAAATACAACAATCTTGCCAAATACGTGTCTAATTCCTAATATACACAATACCATATATACACACAATGTCATATATACACAATATATTCTCACACCCCCACTCAAACTCAAGGTGTTTTAGCAGAAAACACTGAGAGTTTGCTAATAAGAAACTGAAACCGAGTGGTAGTGTGAGTCTTGGTGAAGAAGTCCACAAGTTGTAAAGTTGAGGAGACAAAAGGAAGCGAGATAGAGCCAGACTGCAGACGCTGTCGGACAAAGTAACAATCAATCTCAATGTGTTTTGTCTGTTCATGGAAGATGGTATTGTGGGCAATCTGAGTAGCACTGCGGTTGTCACAATAAAGAGGGGTCGGAGAAGACTGAGGGATGCCTAAGTCAGAGAGAATACAACGAAGCCAGATAACTTCAGCAGTAGCATGAGCCATAGCACGATACTCAACTTCGGTAGTAGAGCGAGCAACAACAGTTTATTTCTTGCTTTTCCAAGAGATCAAGAGGTCAAGGAATTGCTAAGAAACATACAGAAACCAGACGTGGACTTGCAATCAGTAACATCATCAGCCCAATCAGAATCAGCACAGGCCACCAAATCCAGAGAGGAAGTAGAGGACAATAGTAAACCCTAAAATATAGTACCTCAGAGATAGCGAAGAATCCGAACCAAGGCAGCCCAATGTGTGGAGCAAGGAGCAGAGACAAATTGGCTAACCACATGAACAACATAGGCAAGATCAAGACGAGTAACCATCAGATAGACTAAGCAACCCATGAGCTCTCAGTATAGAGTAGGATCATAACCGTAACACTATAATTGTAGACCCAAATTGAGTAGTAATCATAGACTGAAAGGTATGGTATATTTGATAGAAATCGGACTTATGAGTCATAAGATAACCCAAGTGTAATAGGTGCAGTCATTAACAAAGGACACATAGTATGCAGAACCCCATTTGGTGAGAATAGGAGAAGGGCCATAGATATCAGTATGAACTAAAGAAAACGGTGTAGTAGATATAGAAGTACTTTTACGAAAAACGTAAGGCTGTCGTTTTGGTAAGTTTACACCCCCGACACTCGGTTATTTAACTAGGAGAAACTTTACCCAATATACCTGATTGAGCTAAAAACCATAAACGGTCAGCAGACAAATGCCCTAATCTGGAATACCATAAATAGAAAGGACTTAATAGAGAATCTAACTAAAAAGAAAAAAAGGCAGTCGGAGAGGTAGTCATAGGCAGATACAAGATCTCCACCACATAGAGGTCTCCAACCTTACAGCTAGTCCCGATCTGTTGCTTGGACATCTGATTCTGCACAGAACAGATAGAAGAAGCAAAAATATAACATCAAAACTAAAGGCATCAAGTTCACTAATAGATAATAAACTGATAGATAACTGAGGAACATATAAGATAGATGGAATAGAGACTGCAGACATAACAGACAGTAGAACAGACCCAACAAATATAACTGACATACCAGACCCATTAGCAGCATTAACAGTAATAGGAAAGGGAGGGGGAGTACAATTCTAAAGTAAGGAGAGATGATGAGTTATATGATGAGAGGCACTAGAGTCAAAAAGCCAGGCAGGCAAAGAGATACCTGAAGAAGACCTAAGCAAACTTGAATGAAGAAAAGAAACAATGGAGGCAGATGGGGATGGCTGGGAGGTAGACAGTGTATGCTGAAGCTGACTAATTTGAGCACTCAAGGAAGCCAAGTCAGGATCAGGAGTTGGAGCTGATGCAGTAGAACTGGTGGAAGCCTGAAAAATACTCAGAGAAGAAAGGCAAAATGGGTCCAAGACTACTGAGAAGACGAGCTACACAGGCTTCCCTTCTTGGTACAGTGATACTTTCAATGAACCCTTTGATGACAGAAAACACATTCATCAAAAACCAGAGACATTGTAATGATCAGAAAGCTCAGGGGTTCAAGTGTAATAACCCAAAATCAAAACCAGAGTGATCAAACTGTAATAAGTAAAAAAGTTATCCAACAAACCCACAAATGAAATAATAACTAGGTGTGGTCCAAATATACCACTCATATATATATATATTTTTCTGACACCCACAAATATCAGAATTTGGATGACTCAGTAATATAAACCAGAGTTTGAGAAAGACCCAAGAGAGAGAGAGAGAGTCTGAAGTCGAAGCCTAAGCCAAAGAGGGGTCAGACAAAGATTGCGCGAGAGAGACACTTCACAACCACAAACCAGAGATAGAGGCTTCGCGCGATAGGAAGAGAGGCTTCGCGACCACAAACGCGAGTCTGGAGAGAGAGAGAGAGAGAGAGAGAGAGAGAGAGAGAGAGAGAGAGAGAAGTCGCGATTCTGATAGTGATGAACCAGATGAACTAGAGAGGGCTGACACGAACTAGAGAAGTCGCGAGTCAGGGTTGATGAGGGTCACGAACCAAAAGAACCAGAGATGGGTCAAGACAGATGACCCCTCGACCAGCGAAGACGAACCACAATGGTGAAAATTGAAGCACCTAGGGTTTCGAATTGAGCTCTGATGCCATGTGAGTTTCTAAATATTTCGGTTTATTCCAAATTGTGTTTGTTTACAAAGAGTTCATAAGTTTATATAGCCTTAAATCTATGACTGGAAAAGGAAATACAACAATCTTGCCTAATACGTGTTTAATTCCTAATATACACAATACCATATATATACACACAATGCCATATATACACAATATATTCTCATAGAGGCTTCCCAAATGCTACATCATATTGATCACTTAATTACTTACTAGAACAAATTGATCCCCACGTAACTCTAATTGGGGTTTGTCAAATTCTAAAGAGAAAATTCTAATATTGAAAATAATAGAATGGTTACTCACGGCTGAGATAAGCAAGAGCCAGATTGAAAAGGAAATTTAATAGAAAAACATTCCAATTGAAGCTCCTACACCAAGCCAATACCAGTATGCTTCTGGAAATAACTCGTGAGACTTCATGACTATTATTCCTAATAATTCTGTGGAATTAGCAGGAACCTATAACACAAATATTTTCCCAAAGTTTAGTTTTAGTTTTAATTTTAGGTAATTTATTTAATTAGTTATTATTTAATTTGTTATTATTCAGTATTTATTTTATAATGCTTTTATTTAGGTTTTCTATAGTCCAAGTTCAAAAACATTATGCTTACATTTCTCCAACTGTTCCAAAGAAATTTATTTACCGCTATAGCATTCTGCGCATACATCCTAGGTGAGAACCAGTAACCTCATATCCACCATTTCTTTATATCATCTGAGGCAAAGAAAGTAGTTCTTATAACAAAATTAAAGTTACATATACCACAAGAAATGCGTGCGTTAATGCATGCTTATGTGTCATATTATATTGCACTTTATTTACCTCTTGACAAGATAAATCCACACAATACAAGAACTGCAAGTAATGCAAATGAGCCAAACACATTTGCCACAATCATGTTCCGTCCTAATGCCCTAATGAGTCTGAACATTGCAGAAGCCAGCTGGTTAACGAATAGCATTAGAAGGTACATTTTGAACAACCTGCCATTAGGAAATCTATCAGACTATGAAATGAAAATCTTGAAACCAAAGCTGAAACTATAGTCACACATCATTAACTTCCAACATTTGGATAAAATCCTATGACATAGTAAGTTGTGAACACCCAAATAGGAACTTCTATAAAAGTTATCGGGATCTTGAGGATCCATGTGGGTAAAGAGTATGCCTAAGCCGGAAACAAGAGAAGGTCTCTTTGCTTGTAGAAGGTGGGAAGCTTCAAGATGGTCATGACTAGCTCCGCAAACCATTAAACATAATCATAACAACAGTAAAGAACAAAGCGCCCATGCAAATCGTTCCATCTTCTGTTGTTTTCTTGGGCATCTTAATTCTTAGAAATACTGTCATTGTAATTAATGCCATAAGAGTAAGCTGAAACAGACACATTGATGTGAGTTAGAACAAAACTTCCAAAATTATTTCATAAATGTGATGTGATGTGAAAGTTACATGCTCATTCTTGGAAATGTACTCACTTGAGTCATCTTGAATATGTAGAAAAATGAATTCCTTTTCAAGAGTAAATATTCTCTGGATATGAGAGCCATCAACAGTTCCTTCTACTAACACCATACTTCTTAGTTGTTAAAGCTGTAGGGTGGCACTTGGCTTTGTCAAATGGAACAGCAAGCTCATCTCCTAGTTGCTGGCCAACATGAAATGCCTGAAATGCCTCTGCAAATTCCTTGACAGTAACAAAATTATATGGCTCATCTTTGTTTGCCCAGTACTGTTATTAATCTTTCTTTGATGTCACTTGTGATTCCAACCCAAAACATTTTGAGTACTTTAAAGTCTAGTGAGTTCTAAACCACAACAAAAGAGTGTATTTGATGAATATTTGAGTTCAATAAATTACTTCTTGTAAATATTCTGCAATTTGCCCATGTATTCAAAGAACTCTAGCACATTTTCGCAGGGACCTTCATATACAATTTGCCCATCTGAGAGGAGACTAATGTCGTCAAACGAATGATGTGGGTAGACTGCCTGAGTGAATTCACAATTTGAAAAGTTGTAGAACTGTCCAAGCCAATTGATATCTCATCCATAAAGAGCACCTTCGCAGGTCCAACCAGCATCTCCCCTGTATCATATTTTATCAAAATAGGTAATAATAATAAGGAAAATGGGGGAGATCCCAGCACCCCCAGTGGGTGCTGGTTGGCCCAAATTTTTTTTTTTTTTTTTCATCTTCTCTTGAACCCCCACGTGTATGTGGGGGTGGTGGGGGTTACCCCCAACTGGGGGTCTGCAGCATGACTGTAATAATAATAATAATAATAATAATAATAATAATATGGTGTAATTATCAAACACGAAGTTAGCAGGTTAGGTAATTACCTGTCGTGACTCGCTTTTTCTGCCTACCAGATATACCTTGCACCATTTCACCACCCACCATAGTGTCAGCACAAATTTCCAGTCCCAAAATCTGTGACTTTGGAAAACCAGAAAGGATACATATCAAATTTGGTATAGATATATAATTTTTTTTTCAAGATTTTCCATTTAAGAGGACTTCAAGCAAACACCTTAAGAACAGCCTGTGACCACACTGGCCCTCTGCCCTTCTAGTGATGCTGCCTGAATGATTACAAAAGCATGATTACATCCAGAAGAAAATGATTTCTGGTTGAAGAAAATATTCAACTTGTTTGGCAAATTGTTTCAAAAAATTGTACTTGGGAGAATTTTCTGAAAACAATCTACTTTCTAGGAAATAACAAAAAGTGAAACATGAAATACAAAATCTAAGAAAAGGAAAATACAACCAAATAGAGTAATTGAACTTCAGCTGTTCCCTTACTTTCATGTAAATATCAAGATCAGGATCTGGCTTAATGTTTGCTTCCTTCTCTCTGCTAGACAATTCTGTTAACAAGTCTGCAAAATTTTCAAATTCAAACAAAACTGATTCAGACCTAGTTCAATTCTCAGAACCAAAACCTAAAAATGACATTGCTCATTGAATCTGACCAACTAGAGTGACGTCCGACCCCCTGACATCTTGCTGAGAAAGCTAGTGTTTCTCTCACTGTCAATTCTCCTATATGAAGGTCATGCTAACTTATGTAAGTTGATGTCTTCTGCGGAACAAACTTATTCATTCCATGGCCATTGTATGTTTACTATCCCTGAAACCTGTATTTTCTCACCATCAAGTTTGTTATGCAGAAATTAAATGTTCCAATCACATGAATAAATAGTAAAACATAAACAATCAAACACACATAACACAACATATACGTGGTTTGACAATGTGTCTACATCTGCAGAGGGGAGATAATGATCTCGGTTCTCCGCATCTGTGAAATGCCCCTTAGAGCAACTCTAGTAGTGTGCTATTGTTCTATTGCTAAAATTTGACACAATGGACACAAAAATCACTCTAACAATGTGCTATTCATTGTGCCAAATTTAGCATGATAAAACTATTGTGGCAAAATTCAACATGATGAATGTTTGACCAGAAAAATGTCATGCCATGAATTTCTTTATATAGATTCAATAAAATTAATAAATTATTATAAAAATTAAAATTAATATTTTTTTAAAATATTAAGCATCGCATTAAAATAATTTTGATTCAAAATACAATTTGAAGACATTTCAAATACATAAAAGAAAGTAGCTTAAAAACTTTACCCTTCTTGTGGTGACCACGCATGTTCAATAAGATCATTAGAAACGTATGATGAATTTTAGAAGATTGATATGAACTCAATCAATTGGAGTGTTGGCTCTCATGATAAACTAAAAAATTGAAGTTTTTATAGATATTATATCAGAGTACATTTTTTTTAATTAAAAGTATAATTTAAAGAAGTTGCGAATACATATAATTAGGTACATAGGGTTGTGTCATATGGTAGAAATTAAATTATAGGGTTATCATGCTAACAAAAATAGCATATGCACTATTGAAGTGGATATATCAAAATATGATATTTGACATTATAACATGCTAAAATATGGCATTGGTACCATTGAAATAGCATGATTTATTAGAGATGCTCTCACAAGGGATCTGAGTGTACGGTAAAAATACAATAATGCTAAAAAAGAAAGAAACCAAATACAAAATTTGAGACAAAAAGATATGAATGGATAAGATTTTACAAGATTTATTAGTGGGACTCACTTATCAAAATCCTATCCATTCATTTGTTTTTTGTGACTGATTGTGTTTCGTTTATGTGTTCATAGACACCTCATAATAAGATTCATTCCCCAGCACCTACATTTAGATCTGAATCAAGTTTTCCGCCCAAAGCTAGCAGCAATGAGGTCTTCCCAGAGCTTGGTGGGCCTAAGAGCAATGTCATTCTGCAAAACCAGATCAATGAAAATGAGAACTAGGATGTGTTTGGTGACTTTGTAACAGACTAACTTAAAAGTTGAAACTATTTTCGAATTTTTTTTTTTTTTAAGAATTTTTTTTTTTGGAATGACTTGCCTTTTAAAAAAAAAAAAAAAAAAAATCAAAAAGTTGTTTTTCATATTTTTCAAAATTGTTTTCGCACAAAAATAACATTAAAATTTAAACCGTGAGTGTTTTAGAACTTTCATTGTTTTTTGTTTCCAGAAATTAAAAAAAAAAAAAAAAAAAAAATGTAGAATGAATAAAACGAAAACAAACCCAACTTCATTTTTATTCTCACCTGCCAGGCTTAATGATTCCACTGACATTATGAAGGATTGCTAATGGTTTCTTCCTACTTGGGAAAATACGGAGATAATTCAAGAACCCCTTTTCAAGAGAGAGACAGAGAGAGAAAACAAGGTTAGTTTAATTTACAACACAGACATGAACATGTTTATGTTTATGTGATATAATATAATTGAGAGAATTCACCTCTAAAATGTTGATGGAGAAGTTGAGAATTGTTGGCAGTGCTCTACCGCCAACATTAGCTTCTGAATTGACATTTAAATGCTCGAACCGGACTTCAATGGTGGGAAGATCAATATTCAATATCAACTCTGTAAAAAGTAGTTTTAAAAAGCAGAGACAAAAAATAAAATAACATAAATACTTCAAACACAGAAGAAACACAAGAAAATCAACAACCCAAATCCAAAAAACTAATTCATTTATGTTGAGATTGTTAGTTTAGCAAAACAAAAAACAGAATGTTAAACAAAAATATTACGATAATAAGTAGAGAGACGAATATTATCATTGTCTTAAGATTTCTTTTTCTTAGTGAAACAGTGCAAGATAAAAATCTATTTTGCTCAAAGAGTGTTCACGACCGCTAAGAAATCATGTCACGAACGAAATTGCTAAAAAAATATTTTGCTTGGCTAGAGTTTTTCAAAAATATTTTTCAGAAAATTTTACTTTCTTATTTTTCGTATTTTTTTTTATTTTTATTGAATTTTTTAAATATTTTAAACGATTTTTTTTTTAATTTTTAGACATACCAAATATAAATATACCTAAAAAGTAAAAAAATTTGTAAATTTTTTTAAAAAAAAAAATTCACTAAATACCAAAAATACAAAAAAAGAAAAAAAACAAGAATTCAATAGATTTTTTATATTTTTATATATTTATTAATTTTTTAAAATATTTTTTTACAAATTTATATTTTTTAGATACATCTAAATAAGGTGCATTTAAAAAATATTTAAAATTTTAAAAATATTCACTAAAAATAAAAAAATACGAAAATCAAAAAATCCAATTTTTAAAAAATTTAGTCTAAAAAACTCAAACTAAACACACTAATTACTGCCAAAAAAATATAGGATAGTACATGCAATAGAATAAAGGGTAAGTTACACACTAAGACCCCTTCTATATCTATTAAATTACATTAACATCCCTTTATTTTATTATTTGAAATACAACAGCACTCTTTTAATTTTAATTTTAGAAGCATCTCTAATCCTTATCCAAATCTTTACTCAAACTTATACCAAATTGAGTTTTACTCAAATCAAGAGATATCCATTTTCTTCCTCAATTCTCTATTCAATCACAGCAGCTTAAACACATGATTGATTTTGCCCAAATTTTCTATTATTCTCTTTACTCCAACTCATAGCATCCACTCAAAAACTTGACACTTTACGCAAATTTTAATTTATCCATTGAAGTGCTACCTATCAAATGAAGCTTTTTACTCAAACTGCTACTCCAATTTGAATAAAAGCACAAGGAAGAGTTGGAGATGGCTTGAGTCATCAATCTCACCATCAAACAAAGTTTTTCAAAAGACCCATTTTGCCCTCAAACATTCATTACACGAAACTGAATAGAGAAAGAGAAAAGTAAATCATCCAAGAAACTAAAACCCAGAAGGAGAAAGAGTTCCAAAACATAAACCAGTAATTTCGCTCTCGAAAACCTAAACCCATATCATTGCACAGAACAGGCAATCAACTCGTTTAATCCATCAAATCTCACCCTCCAAACGAATCAAAACAGTGCCATGGCGTTTGAAATAGAGCCTGGTGGCATCTTGCTCGATGAATTCACTCACTGAATTGCTCAAAATCAATGAATTCATTGATTTGGGAGTTGGGTGTTGGGTCTGCTTTTGTGGGTTTGGGGTTGCGGAGGAGGGAGGTTTTGTTGGGCGGTGGAGGTGGGAAGTATGGCGGTGGTGCTCCGATTGAGCTTCTTCACCAGTTGGGTCCTCTCCTCCGGTGGGTATTCTATGGTCATGGATGTCTGTGATTCCAGTGGATTTGCTAGAGGAGCAGTCTTGTATATTTTCGTTTTTTTTTTCCCCACATGAATGAATGCATATAAAAATGTTACAAGATTTTTTCATATAATAATAACATTTAATTCAATAAGTTATTATAAAATCATGTAATTGGATTTGCTTAAAACTATTATTAATTTACAACAACAATTTATTTTTTAAAATTCTACACTTTTAATAAAAACAAAATTGTTTTAAAATTATCACAAAGTTTATAATATATTCTTGCAATTTCAAAACTTCATATTTAAAAATAGGGATTTTTATTAATAAATTCTATTTAGAAGTGTTCTAATCTAAGAAGTGAATGAAAGAATTTTTTAACCTATTTTTAGTCCTATGTATTTATATTTTTATTCCATAAAGTCATTTTTATTGATTTACACTATTTTCTTAGACTCTTATGCTTCTTATATTTAATATTGATATTTAATGTTAGGAGAAGGAGAGATGAGGGAAAAGACCAAGACATAGGAAATTTCATATACAAATTAAATAACATTGATATTATTATTTTATATTATTATATAATATGAATATATTTTTAATTGACAACACATTAAAAATAATGTGGACATTTTCTCTCATCTGATGTAGTGATGTGAACCTTCTTATTTTTAATTGACAACACATTAAAAATAACGTTAATTATATTTTTAATTGACAACACATTCTTATTCGCAACATATAGTGATGTGAATGTTTACAACATGTGAGCATTTTCTCTCATCTAATGTAGTGATGTGAACGTTCACATTTGTATGTTTTAGTATGAATATTCATATCATATAATTGATAAGACAATGAAAAAAATTCATTTCAAATTAATGTGAATATAATGATGCGACCATTCATTTCAATTACATGATGTGAATATTCACATCATGTAATTGACAACATAATGACAAAAATTCATTTCAAATTAATATGAATATAATGATAGTCAATATCCTGATGCATGAGAATTACCAAAACATAATGACAATTAACATTAAATATCAATATTAATAGGGGTAGGAGAGATTAAGGGTGCTTTGGTCTTCTTACTTTAAATAGGATCTAATGGAATAGTAAAAAATAATATGGGTTCAATGGAATAAAACTTTTAAAAGAGAATTTATCAAAAAAACTTTCTTAAAAATAATATATATATATATATAACAAGAAATTATATAATACACACTTTCAAAAAATATACACACTATTCTCATTGATAGCACGGTGATGCTGATATGTCCTTCCTTAAGCTTACTTTCAATTATATTTTTCGATAATATTTTTATGATATAAATCGTTCATTTTATAAAATTTATTAATAAATTATTTATGTAAAAAATTGAATTAATCAGATATTTGAAATTACTTGATCAGATTAAATTTGTTTTTAAAAAATATGTTCTCTATTATTAAAATCACATTTATCGTCTATTTTTATAAAGGTTAATATAATGTAATATATAATTATCGATTTATGGTTAACTTAATTTTATATGAAAATAATCTATTTAGCGAACTTATAAAATAAACAATTTAAATTATAAAAATAATTTCAAGATAAGCTCACAAAAGGCACAACAGGTGCCCCATCTCCATTCTCGGCTTGCAGTACTATTCTCAGCATGCAATTCTATTTTCAAGATTGTTTACTTACATATTACAGTATCAGCAATGCTAGGTATATACACTAGTCTTTGTTGGACTTACTATTCGATCACCGTGAATATTAGATGAGAGACGTGAGTTTGTCTTGAAAATACTTCACTCTGATTTCACAAAAGAAAAAAAATGACACTGTTCTAAATTTTATTTACTTTACAAATTCTTAGTATTTCCAATCATTTCTAACATATTATTTATACTTACAGTTCTGTTTATTATTTGCTAGACTAACAAAAATTACCTTTCAATGCGTTGCTTGAGCTTAAACAAGAATTTATCATTGTCATCCTCAGCGATTTTCACAACCCTCTCCAACAGATTTTTTCTCTCGATCACTCCAAGCTGTTTGATGTCAATCTCTCTCGCCTTCTTCTTCAGTCAATATACCTCCCTGAATCCTCTAAAAAGTGGGTAATTTCTCGAGAGCAGCCCATTTGAGAGCTTCTTCGTCATCTTCATCGCAAGAAGATTGTGAGAAAACTTCTCTCCCACTGTTCCTCCATTTGTTGGAACTACTCAAACGAGCACTACCCACTCTCAGTATATTATCACCGCTCTCCATTATCACTTTTTTCTCATAAAAAATTATGAGTATCTTTTCTATCTGTTTCTTGTGGAGTTGTATTTTGGAGGGTCTTTGGCTTGATGTTGAGAGGAAAATGATGGGAGAGACAGGGCATATATGTTGGGTTTTCCAAGTGAGAAGTACCCAGTGTTAAATGTTGAATTCTATATAGATATGTGTGATGTAAGTGGTGCTGTGATGTAATTGCCATTTGTAGGAAGATAGGAAAAAAATGTGCTAGAAGAAAAATGATTTGTAAATAATAATGTTTATACAAAAATATATTTAGAATGATGGGTTAATGAATTTTTTCTTTTTTTCTAAATGTTATTCATATGGAAATTTATGCAAAATTTGTCACGTGACCATGACATTTTTGTAATTAAATTTTATTTAAATGGGTCATTTGTTTTAAAATGTTAACTCTTAATACAATTACATCATTCAGTATATAATTTTCAGGGCAAATTACATATACCTCCCTTGAGGTTTAGCTAAATTACAGATACCCCCTGAGGTTTCGAAAATTACAGATACCCCCCTGAGGTTTATATTTTCATAACAAATTGCCCCCTTAGATTTATATTTTCATAACAATTTGTCCCCTAATTTGTTATGCAAATATAATCTTTAGGGGATATCTGTAATTTCTCAAACCTCAGGGGAGTATCTGTAATTTTCCTAAACCTCGAGGTGGGTATATGTAATTTGCCCTAATTTTCAACTTTTTTTTTTTCTTAAATTTTTTTTTTTAAGGTTTCTCTTAAGTTTAAATATGAACTTGACCGTCATGTTCAGGCTCGTGGGTATTTGAAACGTCCATTTTGTAAAATCTTCTGTGTATATTATTTATAAAAAAATTAAATTGATTCAATAATTATAACTTTTTCATTTTATCACGTTTGTCTCAAAAAAAAAAAAAAAAAAAAACAAAACAAAACAAAAAGAAAAAGACAACAAGTGTTTTTTTAAAAATAAACCATCATTTTCTGCCATTTTTAATAGATCATGCTAATGACAGCTCTAGGCATTGTCAAAATAATAGCTTAATTCAAAATCATTTTCTTTCGTATTAAAATTCTTCTCCATAAAATTTAAATCCCCAACTTCACATCATAAAGTGGTGCGACACAACCCTAAGTCAAAGGCCCTGGTTAAATTTATTTTGAGTTTCTTAAGCTAAAAACTCAAAAGTTGAATCAAAATTATTATTATTATTATTATTATTATTATTTTAACTACAAACGCATAAACGTATACTTTTAAGATTTAAGCTAAATAAGTGAAAACAAATGGATCTATAATTGCATAAAAACACAGGACTTTCATTTATCTTTTCATAATTCAAAGTAGACTGGTGACCACCAACCATGTTGCTCCTCTCGACAGGTAAGCTTTGGACACAAATTCACTAGCTTTCTTATCAAACCTTTGATTTGATCAATTTTTTCACTCTTACGTAGGAAAAACAATTTGTTTCGGCTCCACCTTTATTCTAGAGAAGTGGGAGTCTTGGAATGGACAGGCGATGCTCAAGAGTCCTATGATTGGAGGAAGTAGTTCTTTGATTTGTGAAAGGATAGATTTTACGATTTTGTGTTTGATCACGGATTAGAGTGTGTATTATCCGGTGCCTCTACACTACCTAATAACTTTTTCTTATTCCATCATATCTCCTAAGATATATAATTTGGTTCTCATAGTTTTAATTTAAATAATTTAGTACTTTCACTTTAGGTCTTGTTTTAATTTGATCTCTCTATCCAAATTTTCGTTAATGTTTTCAACGTGTATACTTTAGGAGACTGACAAATGTCCCAAAATCTTTAATTCCAACCTACAACTTGAACAAAAATACTAAACTGCTTGTTCGGGCTATAGGGACTTAATCTGATGCACGTAAGCTGGCCCAGAATATCCTACATAACAATAAATAAATAAATACTAAACTAAAATTAGATTTAAAGTACAAGGATTAAATTGGTCAATTTAAAATAATAAGAACCAAAGTGAAATTTAAATCAAATTATAAGAGTTAAAAATATAATTAACTCTAAAAAAAACTGATTCCTACAATGTTTTCGTCTTGTCCGATCCAGTTATATTAATTAAACACTTTTTGTAGCTATATATGAATATACATAATTTAACTTGTTGAATATAATAAAAGCAAAACATCAAAATATTTATATACGTCTTATGTTTTCATCTTTTATTACTCATTTTTAATCTTTTACTATAACAAAAACACATTTTTGTAACACCATACTAGTGACATGTTCTTAAAAAATGTCACAAAAAGAATATTTTGTGGCATTTTTAAGAAAAATATCATAGAGTCACAAACATACAAGGCTCTAGTGGCATTTCAATTAAAAAAAGTGTCACTTCACTACAACAAAAATATCACTACAACAAATTTACACTTTAGTGACACTGCACTAGTGGCATGTTTTTAGAAAATGTCACAAAAATAAAAATTGGCATTAAATGTTTTAAAAAAATGCCACAGAACCACAAACATATAAAGCTCTAGTGGCATTTCAATAAAGAAATGTCACATCAATTTTATAGCATTTTATAAAATAATGACACAAAAATTATGTTCGTGACATTTACCAACAAATGCCACTAAACTTTAGTAGCAATGCCATTTCTTAAAAAATGTCAGGACACTAGGTAGGTGCAAATTACTTTTTATGGCACTTTAGGTGAAAAGTGTCATAAACATATATTTTATATCATTTTGAGAAATGCCACTAAGCCAAAAACTTTCCAAGCTTATAATGACATTTTTGAAAAAACAAAAAATGCCAATATATTTTCTAAATTTTTAAAATGCAGTAAATGATTAAAAATAAATAAATTAAACTCAATATACACTACAAGAAAAAGCATACTCGGCGACTAAATTTCCTGACCAAAAAAAATTTAGTCGCTGAAAGTATAGCTTTCAGCAACCAAAACAGCATTAGTAACTAAAAGTAAAACTTTTGGGCGACTAAACAATTTTAGTAGCCAAAAGTCTACAATTGGCGACTAAAACTAAGTTTGGTCGCTAATTATATAGGTTTTACCGACTAAAAAAAATTTTAGTAGCCAAAAGTAAAACTTTTTGGTAACTAAAAAAATTTTAGTAGCCAAAAGTTTACAATTGGCGACTAAAAAATAAGTTTCGTTGCCAAAAGTGGTCATTTTTAGCGCGGGAGAACTAAAATCCTAAGGCGGGAATTAAATTTTTTGGCGACCAAAATTTTGATAGCTGAAAGTGCATCTTCGGCGACCAAATCCGATTTTGGTCGACAAAAGTTAAGTTTTTTAGCAACTAAAAAACAATTAGTAACTAAAAGTATAGAATTGGCGACTAAAAAATATTTTTAGTCGCCAAAAGTGGTCTTTTTTTATTTTGCTAGTAAATAATTTATTTTACATAAATTATGTTCAATAAAATAATTATGTTTATACATATACTTTTATATTAATATGGATGTATATTCTATATAAATAATATATGTTGCATATATAATCATGTGGTGTTATAGAGGTGTAGTGGGAAAAGTGTGGTGTATAAAGTTTATGGTGTGGGAGGTTGGCGGTTCGAGTCTCCGCAAGAGCGGATCAAATTATTCTACAATGAATTATCGTCATGAATGGCACTTGATAGCGTCACGAATAGTACCTACCATGACATTAAAATCTCACTGAAAGGTTTTAGTCTTGATGGTGCAATGACACTTATAAGTGTCACTAACTCTTTTTTTAATGGCGGTTAATAGTGCCATAAATAATATCTACCATGACATCAAAATGTCATTGAAAGTTTTTAGCCATGATGGTGTACTGACACTTGCAAGTATTTACCGTGGCACTAGTATCTACCGTGGCACGGATATAAATGGCACTTGTTCAAAATGTCACAAGGCTAAAAAATGTCATTAAACCAATAATTTTGTAGCACTTTCAAATGTCACTAAACTAAGAAAATGTTGTATTGTTTTGAACTCTTTTTATTTTTGTTTGATCAAAAAGACAAAACATATTAATAAATGAAGAAAATTACATTCTAAGCATTACATAGATGAAAGCTTGGCCCAAGAATACTTCATTAGTGAAAAATATTATCCAAACGAGGACGGTTAGAAATCTATAATTTGAATTTTTAAATTCACTCATAATAATATGATAAAAAAAATAAATTTTATATAATTAAATTTATGATAAATTAAAAATTAATACATAATTTATCTAGTTAATATTGTAAGTAAAATTATGATTTTTTTTAAGAATCTCAAAATCTTTTTCCGATATGATTTAAGTTGGAATAATGCTATATACATCAATTAGTGTACTAACTAGTATACAAATTAATGATGTGACATAATTTAAAATATTTTTGATATTTATAATGTGATTAATGATTGAAATCACTAATAATATCATAACTAATATTGATACGTTAATTAATATATGTAGTACCACCGTTTAAGTTGGCACAACATATTCTATTCAGTCAATCATATACAACAGCTAAGGCAAAAGAAAACAAAATAGAGAAGCTCACAACTAGCATGAAGCTGTCAAATGAAAAAAAAAAGAAAAAAAAAAGGGGTCCATTCACAGAAGAAATTAGAAACATTTAGTATAAATTTCACTTTTGCACCTCTAAATTTTATATTTAATTTTACCTTTTCACTTTTAATTATTTTAATTAATTCTTCAAATTTCGAGACAAGTTATAATAGATTTCATTTGTATAATAGCATTTTGAAAATTAACAGAGAACAACTACATGATAGTATTAATTACACTTAATTACTTTAAGTTTTTATTAAAATCTCACTTTAATTTTTGGCACTCTTGTACTTTCACCAAAATTTGATTTTTGCCTTTCCACTTTAGTCCTTCCGTTAAAGTTTGAAACAAAATTATACGACTGGCCAATTGAAACTTGACTCAAAATTTAAAGAATGATTGCGAGAATTAAAAGATTAGAAGGGAAAGTGAGACTGATGTAAAGCATAGAGATACCATGTGTAATTTTCCCAAACATTTACTTGGAGATGCCCATTCACCCAAAAAATTTACAAAAAGGATATTTTAAAATTTAAAAAAAAATGATTTTGACATAAAAAAAGAGAATCACATGAAAATGACTAGTGTTTAGATTTTTAAATTTATCTTTAAATTAATTTTTAGTCATTTTTAAAAAAAAGAGAAAATGAAAACAAATTCAAAAAAAATAAAACCGCATGATGAATTTGATTAAAAATACTAAAATACCAACTTTCCTAAGAATCAAGTAAGGGTGAAAATTACATTGACAACTTCTCATATATATATATATATATTCTGAGTTATTTTTTATTTAGTTATTTTTTTTATAAAATTTTTATCATTTTTTTAAAAACTTTTTAAGCAGAACAAACTAATTTTGAAACAATTAAATAAAAAAATTAACAAAAGACAAAAATATATATTTAAAAAAAATTGGGTCTTTAGTGATTTTTTATTTTTTTTTTAAACTTTTCTGATCAATTTTTTTTTTTTTTAAAAAAAATGGACAAAAAAATTTACTTGTCAAACCCAATTACAGTTATAGTAGAGAGTAAAAAGGGACAGAAATAGAATCATACGAAAATGACTAGTGTTTAGATTTTTAAATTTATCTTTAAATTAATTTTAGTCATTTTTGAAAAAAAGAAAAAAATGAAAACAAATTAAAAAAAAATAAAACCGCATGATGAATTAGATTGAAAATACTAAAATACCACATTTCCTAAGGCCTCGTTTGACAAGTGTCCCTTTTAGCTAAAAAGTCAAAAAGTTACTAAAAAAATCAAAAAGAAAACAACCCATATCAAAAAGTCAAAGATTCCATTTTCTCTCTACTTTTTGCACATCTTTTCATAAAAAGCTAAAAAGTCATTCCAAACATACTAATTTTTTTTACATAACATTTTAACTAAAAAACTACTAAAAAAGCCTGTTCTCAAACAAGGCCTAAGAATCAAGTAAGGGTGAAAATTACATTGACAACTTCTCGTTTTTGTTCTGTCCTCCACCACCCTCTTAATTTTTCCTGCCCAATAACTAAAAAAATTATATATATATATATATTCTTACTCTCTGAAGTTTTCCTAAAATTAATATGAAGATTATATCATGCAAGAGAGCAAAAGTAGAACAAAAATGAAGATTTTCGGATGTTTCAACACTGCTGGAATGATCTGAATTTATAGGCAACACAGACTGCCCGAACAGGTATGAAATCAAACCTAAAAAGGTATGTTTCAAACTGAACAGATGCAAAAACTGTTTGAACCCAGTTTTGAATCTGTTGAAAAACCCGAACTTGTTTGGACTGGTAATAAATCTGTCCGGTTCAACTTGGCAGTTTTAAAACTATTTTAGCCTCCGTTTGGGAAGTAGGTTGGCTTTTTGGCTATTTTAGTCTGGGGGCTAAAAAGCCTGGTTTGGGAAGGGCTTTTTGACTTTTTTGACTTTTTGGTGATGTGTCATGCTGTTAAATTACCAAACTGTCCTTTATTAACAAGTTGTACCTGTGAGGCAATGCAAGTGGTCCTCCACGTCAGCCTCCATGGAGGACCGAATTTGGATTTTTTTTTTTTCTTTTTTTTTTTTTTTAATTTTATTTTAAATAATTTAAATAATGTTAATATTAAATAATGTTAATATTGGATAATTTAAAAAAATAAAGTTCAATTTAAATAATTTAAAATATTAATATTTTTAATTTAAAAACAACTCTACACTCAAATCGTAACTAAACACATAAAACGAAACTTAATTAATTTTTAATTTTAATTTTATTTTAATTTTTATTTTATTTTAAATATTTAAATAATGTAAATAATCTAAAAAATTTACGTTGGCAAAAATTTAAAATAAATATTCAAAAACAATTCTAAATCGTAAAAATTTAAATAATTTAAATATTCAAAAAATAATTTTAACAAAAAAATTTAAACAATTTAAATATTCAAAAAAATTAAAGTTTTTAAGTTTAAATATTTATTTGTAAATTACGTAGCGAATGGTAATTTAAGTTTTTATATATATTTTTTGAAATATTTTTGAATGAGCCGTATTTTTGGATGAGTTTTTTTTTTTTAATTTACGTTTTTGTCAATGTTTTTGGCTTGTACACATTAATTAATTTATTTTTTGTTTTCAAAAATATTTTTTCATGTGTTTTCATTATTTTTAAATTATGTGGCAACTGCTATTTTATGTTTTTAATTTTTTATTCTTTATTTTTTATTTTGTTTGGTTTTTTGGAAAAACGTTTTTCCATGTCATTTATTTAAAATGATGTCAAAAATTATATATTGCGGTGGCACATGATAAAAAATGATGTCTGTTTTTTCATGTGTTTTTTTATTTTGATTTTTAAAAGTAATTTTTTTTTCCATTTTCATTGAAATGATAAAAAGTGAGGTTTTATTTTATTGTCCTGTGTACTTTAAATAATTTAATTTTAATTTAATTTTAATTTTAATTCTAATTTTATTTTAATTTTATTTTAAACGTTTAAATAATGTAAATAATCTAAAAAAATTAATAAGTAAAAATTTAAAATAAATATTCAAAAAATTTAAAGCATAAAAATTTAAATAATTTAAATATTCAAAAAAATTTAATAAGTTTTTATGTTAATATTTTAAATTTAAAAACAACTCTACACTCAAAGTGTAACTAAACATATAAAATAAAACTCAATTAATAAATTATTTTTAAAACTCATAACTTGAAATTTCATACTACTTTCAGAAGTCTACACTGAAATCATAACTAAATATACAACAATATTTAAAACTATTTTTATGAAATAGAGTTTGAATTTATTTTTACAAAATATTTGAACAAAAAACAAAAAAATAAATAAATTTTGTGGGTGCTGTCGCATGCCCCTCTTTTAATGGGAAAATGTGTTTTTTTTTTTTTTTAACTTTTTCTGGGTGCTGAGCTGACGCATACCCATACAAATTTCATGGGGGTAGTCTCGTAAATCTACAAATGGAACCTGTGTTGCCAAGACCATCATTTGTTTTTGTCCGCATGTGGCTAGAAAAGCCACTTTTGTCCGCTTGTGGCTATTTCAGCCCGGTTTTGCCTTTCCAAACAGAGGCTTAGAGTAGTTTAAACTGTTGGAATATTGGACTGGAGAATGTTTGTTTAGACAAAAAATTTTGAATTCAAATTTGAATTAATTTCCCGCAATAATTTTTGGAAAAAATTCAAATAAATTTTGTCCAAAAAATTAATGTCAGAACCGACCCAACCCACAATTGCGCCCGACACGGCCGGCCAGACGGCGGCGGCGGCGGCGTGTGCGTGTGTAGTGGTTTAAGCCAATGTTCAATTTGTCCATAACTTTTCCTTTCTACAAACTTGGGGTGCCCCTTGGGGCCCAACCCAAGTGTTGTCACCTTGAACTTATATACACATATAAGTTATATTCAAGTTTCAATATAGGACAAGCCTTACAAGGAAACGTACATTTAATTATTTAAATGTCCATTTCACGAATTCGAAAACGATGTCAAGTTTTCATTCACTCATAAATGGTTTTGATGAACCGTCTTCACCGTGTGACTTGCTATGCTACAAAGAACACGTCACCTCTTGGGATCCACCCCAAAAGACGTTTGGGGTCCACTCAATTTTGGGCTCAAAGTTGGCCCAAAATAAGCCTTATAAAATCAAAATTTCCAACAATCCCCCACATGAATGGAATTTGACGGAGAGAAAATGCAATAACATGATCGAATTACAGAGAGTACAGAAATTGGAGATATTTTGTAAAGGATAGGTAGTTTTTGGCTTTGAACCTTCCCTTATGAGACACTATCGGATTTACTAGCTAACTAGTGAACATGATGTCTTGAACTGTTCAGCCGTTTGTGTAAACTAAGACAATAGAACTCACACAGTATATCCCCAGACGCAGTTTATTTTTCACTATTGTGTTCATTTTGGCCCTGAATAACCTGGTCTTTCATGAGTGCTCTAGAGAATTGTAGCCCTTCACAAATCTCATATAACTGGCCCAGTTGAGACTCACATAGGTGATTCTTATAAAGAGTATCCTACCATACTCCACTAGGTTTACCTAGATATAAGAATCATTAAAATTATTACTTAACTTCAAACGCTGCAGACATCACTATTTCATCATAGAAATGGATAGGAGTTTGACTCCCCAGTGATCCTTCTGAGTCATACACAACTCGGTTGTCCCTTTGAACCTAGATATTGGGATCTCTAGTCAACTAGGTTGGGTTGCTGTTGTGGTAACTCTTATTTAATAGGCTTAAGTCCCATTCTCCTCGATAAGTTCTCAGCTAACTCTCTTGCTAACCCTTTGGTTAGTGGATCCGCTATGTTGTCTTTAGACTTCACATATTCAATGGAAATAATT